>JAOTAY010000004.1:18180105-18200160 GCA_025629805.1 Erythroxylum baracoense
CTAGAGATTACTTTTTCCTTATTCTGTCTCCCTTATATTTTATTGATTGAATTGTGTCTCACCCTAGATTTCTGAATGTACTAATTACCCTCTTTCAAGGTGTAACTATTTGGCCCTAATTACCTGACCGTTGGCATCTATCATAGGATTTGCAGAAGGTATATGCATCTTTGAGCAACATTGGCCAGTAGAAGCCGCTCTCCAAAACTTTACGAGTTGTTCTTTTCACTCCAAAATGTCCTCCATATGCATACGAATGGCAGAAGGCTAAGATTGAGGATGTTTCATTTTTTGGTACACACCTCCTAATAACTTGATATGTGTAGTGCCTCTAAAGATACAGGTCATCCTATACGTAATACTTTGCTTCACTCTATAGCTTATCCCTCTGATCTGTTGACAAACTAACAAGTAATTCATTAGTAGCTAAAAATTGACAATGTCTGCTTACCATGGTATCGTCACATCGGTAGAAAATAATTGCTCATCTAGAAAGGTTTCTCACAGAGGGATATTATTTCTTTTTTTATCAAATAGCTAAGATGGTTTGCCACCACATTTTCTGACCCTTTCTTATCTCTGATCTCCAAGTCGAATTCTTGAAGGAGGAGAATCCATTTGATCAACCTCAGTTTTGCTTCTTTCTTTGTGAACAAGTATTGTAACGCTGCATGGTTAAAATAAACAATCACTTTAGCACCAAGCAAATACAGTTGAAATTTTTCCAAAGCAAAAACCATAGATAAGAGTTCTTTTTTAGTAGTTGAATATTCAATTGGGCTGGGTTTAGAGTCTTGGAAGCATAGTAGATGGCATGCAAAGTTTTTCCCACTCTTTGTCCTAGAATTGCCCTCATTGCATAATCACTTGCATCACACTTAATCTCAAAGGGGAGGTTCCAATATGGCAGTTGAATTGCTAGTGGGGATATCAGAAGCTTCTTAGGTTTGTTGAATGCTTCCTTACACTTTTTGTCGAACTTAAAGGAGACATCTTGTCGTAGAAGCTTGCATAGTGGTGCGACTATCTTCGAAAAGTCCTTAATGAACTTTCGATAAAAACCTGCATATCCAAGAAAAGAATGCAATTCCCGCATAGTAAAGCAGTAAAGTAAAGTAGAAATAAGATTAACCTTAGATTTGTCTACCTTAATACCCCTAGCAGATACAACATGGCCTAAAACTATACCTTGTTCCACCATAAAATGAAATTTCTCCCATTTCAGTCTAAGGTTAGTTTCTGTGCATGTTTCCAAAATAATAGCAAGATTCTTAAGACATTCATCAAAAGAAGATCCATATACCCTAAAATCATCTATGAATACCTCAAAAATCTTCTCAACATACTCAAAAAAATATTCACCATACACCTTTGGAACTTAGCAAGTGCGTTACATAATCCAAATTGCATTCTTCAGTAAGCGAATGTACCAAAAGGATATGTAAATGTGGTCTTCTCTTGATCTTCCAGTGCAATTGGGATTTTAAGATAACCTGAAAAGCCATCTAGAAAGTAATGATAGTTATAACCAACCAATCTCTCAAGCATCTGATCAATAAAAAGAAGGGAAATGTGGTCTTTACGAGTTGCAAAATTTAACTTTCTATAATCAATACATACTCGCCACCCAGTTTGCACTTAGGTGGGAACTAACTCACCTTCCTGATTTGTCACCATGGTGATTCCAGACTTCTTTGGAATCACCTATATAGGACTTACCTACTTACTATTAGAGATGGGGTAAATCACCCAGAATCGAAAAGCTTCAGCACCTCCTTCTTCACAACTTCCATCATTGGAGGATTCAGCTTATATTGAGCTTGCTTTATGGATTTTGCATCCTCCTCTAATAAAATGCGGTGCATGCATATAGAAGGGCTTATCCCTTGGATATACGCGATAGTCCACCCGATGGCCTTATTATGCTCTCTCAGCATTCAAACTAGCCTCTACTCTTGATTTGAAGTCAACTCCGAGGAAATAATAACAAAAAAATTTGCTTATCTCCCAAATAAACATACTTGAATTGTGTAGGGAGTGGCTTTAACTCTAATTTTGGTACCTAGACATCAGAAGGTAACAACTTCTGGTGAGATTCAGATAGTTTTAGAGAACCTAAACAAGCCTTTTTATAGATTTTTCTAATGATTCCAAAGTAGCTGCCACTTCTATTAGCTCCTCTCCCATTTTAACATCTATATTGGCTTTTGCTTCCAATTCCTCAGTCAAGTTCGTTTCCAAATGATCCTTGTAATTTAATTTAAACATTTCCTATACCAAAGGATCAATCACATCAATAAAAAAAGCAAAATGATCACTAGGTGGATGTTTCATGGCATCAAAAATATTGACATGAATCACTTCCCCAACAAATTCCATCGTAGGCTTCCCTCATGAACATCTATCTTAGTTTGAGCTGTATTAAGAAACGGTCTCCCCAACAAGATATATATCAAATTACATAAAGTGTCATTATTCATACCCACAATATAGAAATCTGCAGGAAGTACTAACTTAACCTGCACTAAAACATCCTCAACCACACTATCAGGATAAACATTAGTGCAGTTAGCCAATTGTATTATCACACTCCTTTCTTTCAAAGGACCCAAATTCAAAGAAGCATAAATCAAATGAGGCATCACATTAATTGAAACACCTGAATCTAACATAGCTTTATTGATCACAATATTACTAATTTTGTAAGGAATGGAAAACATACCTGGATCCTAGCATTATAGAGGCATCTTCTTTTTAAAAACCACAGATACATTCTCACCCATCATCACTTTCTCATCATCCCTTAATTTCCGCTTATGTGTACGCAGTTCTTTAAGGAATTTGGCATACCTTGGTACTTGCTTGATTGTCTCGAGCATAGGTGTGTTGATTTCCACTTTTCAGAAAGTCTCCAATATCTCTTTATCCTTCTCTTTGTTTGGTCTTGTCAATCTGCTCGAAAAGGGTGGAGAGTTAGTCTTAATAATATTGGGACTTTCAAATTTTACCTTTGTACTTGATGACAAATTTTCTTCCTTTCCCAATTCCTTCTCAAACTTTTCCTCAGCAGCAATCCTTAGTAGAGTTTTCTTGGGACCCTCGATCTCTTTTCCTCTCCTTAGAGTTATAATGCTGACATTCTTTAGGTCTACCTTAGGTTGGGATGGCAACTTTCCTCCACTTTGCTCTTCTATACGATTGAGCCTCACTACCATCTGACCCATTTGATTTTCCAAATTCTGCATGCTTGCTTTTGTCTCCTGTAGGGATTGTTGTACATTTTGATTAAGTTACATCATACTCTGTTGAAGTTGCTACATATTCTGGCTAAGTTACTGCAAAGTCTGATTAAGCTAAAGATTGTTAGCATTAAAGGTTTTAATAAACTCGTAAAGAGATTACCTGAACTAGACAAGGAAGCTCCTTGTGTTCCTTGCGGCCTTGGTTGAAATCCTTATGGCCCATGTGACTGATTTTGAAAGTAATTTTGTTACTTACTCCCTCCATAACTAAATTTGTGATGATCCTTCCAGTCTGGGTTATATGTCTACGAGTACAAGTTATATTGGTTCAGGAAATCCCCTTCTGCAGCATTCACATACTCCATACTTCCTTCTTGTAATGTTAGGCACTCATCAGTTGGATGGCTTGTGTTTAAACATATTTTGCACACTTTCACTTGTGCTTGTCCAAATGCAATTTGTCTCATAAAAGATGTTAGTTCGATGGATGAATTAATTACCTCATTTACCTGTCGAACATCATTGCAAGTGTCGAATTGTTATGTGTTAGCAACCATCCACTCGAGTAGGATCCTGGCTTTAATGGGAGTCTTCTTGCAAAGTGCCCCACCACTCGCTACATTAACTAAACTCCTCTCCATTGGTAGTAGTCCTTTATAGAAATATTGGATGAGAAGTTCCTGCGATATGTTGTGCTAAATAACTAACAGATAACTTCTTAAACTGTTCCTAAAACTCATAAAGAGCCTCTCTGTTATGCTATTTTATGTTGCAAATCTCCTTCCATATACTTGTTGTCTTTGAGGCCAAAAAATATCTCTCCATGAATATTTGCTTCATCTCTAGCCATGTATTTACGTTTCCAGCTCGTAAATCAAATAACCAATCCTTTACTACATCCTTGAGTGAGAACGGGAAGGCTGTCAAAATGATTTGCTCATCGGTCACTCCGTGAGGCTTCATGCTCAAACAAACCACGTTGAGCTCCTTAAGATGCTTATATACATCCTCACCTGTAAGACCATGAAAGTTAGGTAATAAATGTATTAGTCCATACTTTAACTCAAAGGTAACATGTCTAGCAAAATTCAGAAATGTTATGTATAATGGTTTTTAAATTAAATTTGGTGCAACCAACTTCCTCGAAGTTTTTAGATTTGCCATTGTCTCTTTAGATTCATATTCTGATTCTTTTACCAAAGTTAACCTTGCTTCCTTACGCAATGTAACATCCCATTGTCTCATGATAAGGGTTAGAAACCTAAGATAATGTATATGAGAGATTATTGAGAAATTAGGAAGTGCATTTCATGCTCATGCATACTGCATCATACGCATACATATGAATTTGATTATTTTGCACACATTTCAATGTCTGTACATACACTCATTTGACATTTTCCGAGTATAAATGATTTTTCATTAAAGTGATTATGATATGGATAATGAATAAAATGTATAGAAAATTGATTCCGTGAGTGTAAATGTTGATTTAGAATTTTGGTGAAATTTAGGAAATTTTCTTAAATTTTGGGTAAATTTTGGACTAAGAAAAATGCCAGGTGGCAAAACGATTGATAAATGGTAGTAGAAACAAATATCAAATGGTAGTAGAAATTATTGAAAAGTGGCATTAGGATTTAATGATAAGTGTCTTTAAAAATTGGAAGACAATTGGAGTAAAAATTGGAGACAAATGGACTAGTTAATAAAGAGGACCCATTAGAAACCTTAAGGTGGTGACAGCCTTGCCACACCTTTACCCACGATATTTTCATTTTTGAATGGCCATTTCTATTGTCTTTCATCTCTCTCATGAAGTACTCTAATCTTCTTTATCTTCTTCATTTGTCTTCATCCACAATCCTCACTTCTCACTCCGTCAATGTTGAAGTTTTCTCTAACCCATCACCTACTACTCTCATTTTTGGTTGTCTTCTTCATTATCACAGCAAGACCTAACCTTACCACCTTTGAATGGTGATGAAAGAATGGTGCTTAGGAAGCTAGGGGTTCATGGTGAATGAACAAGCTATGAGCAAATCAAATAAGTAGCATATTATTCTTTATCACTTGCTTAATAGAAATGGTTTTGATGATAGTTTAAGAGGTGAAATGATCATGATAGTATAGTTAAATGTATTGCTAACGTGGATGAAGAATGGGTACATTTATTTCATATTTTTGTATATATGATGAATAATAGACTATGAAGTGTAATAGGGATGATTTTTGAGATAGAAATGATCCCTAGCATGATGTAGAAAAAGTACAGAGAAATTTGATAGATAAATGGATGTTTTATGTTCTAATTTCAATGTATATTAATGTGGATTTCCTTGGGTGCTATAGAGATGAGTTAGAATGACGTTGAAGTTAAAGAAAAAGATAAAGTACTGTCTTAAAATGGGGAAAATTAAAATGATAAGTTAAGGATAAAATGAAGGTGTTAATGAAGTGGAACATGCGTAGAAAGTTGGTGATGAATGTGTATATGTATATGTTCTATTTTTGGGGTTATGATCAATCATGGATTTTGATTTGTGTATGGATGATATTGAGCTGAAATAGATTTAAGAATGATGGGGAAATGATAAGTAATTAAGCTAAAAATTATAGACTAAGCAAAAGAGATGTACTAGGATAAAAATGAAGTAAATGGTGCTGGAATATGTTAAATGGAGTTTTTTTTACTAAACACGCATGTGTAATTTGGCCATATCTTGATCTGTAGATACCTAAATGAGATGAGTTTAATGTAGATTAAACTACAGATATATGGATACAATTGTTATGAGGGAATTGAATTTTAATTCTATCCTTAAGGGTCTTAAAATTTGGCTTGAAGTTGAGAACTGTGTGCTATCGTGGTATGAGAACGTTCTATAATATTTTGAATATAACTTGCCAAATACTAAACCAAACTACATTAATTTGATTTCATTAGAAACTTAAGATATAGAGGAACATTTGATTAGAAGAAGGTGTTACCTAAATACCTCATTTTCTATGTCATAATGGTCAAACAAAACTGACTTAAAAATCTGTCTTGAGAAAAACTGAAAAATTGCGGAATAGAAGGGAGATTAGTTTCTGTCACGATCGTGATCGTGGACAGTGATTTTTCATGGTAATGTTTTGATTATGCAATGGTTGAACCAATTAAGGATGAGATATATATATATCTATGATGCTTTTGGACTTAATTGGGGCTTAAAATGAATTACGGAGAAATTGGTGTGGAATTGGTGTTAAAATATGTGTTGAATTCGGATGAATGGAGGAGGAAATTTGCAGGGAACGATCACCCCACGATTGTGACCTAACAAGAATAGTTTCTGTCATGATCTTAGCCCTTATAGCACAATCGTGGCCAGCCCCAAAATGTTTTTATCACGATTGTGACAGGGACACCTTGATCGTGGCCATAATTATGGACGTAAAGAGTTGTCCTTTGATTTTTATATGAACAAATCAATACTAGGGTGCTTCCATATGATGTAATTAGGTTTAAATGAGATCTTGAATGACCATAGTTGATGAGAAATGAGGTAATTAAAGTGAGTAAAGTGCATTAGATATTAAAGCATGATTGAAAGATGTTATTAAATGATTATGAGATTTGAATAAAGGAAATATACATGGGATTGTCAATATGAGCATGCATTATACATTACACATGTACATATGTGTATAATTGAACGTTTATGTGATTGAGCAATTAATAATGTATGTGCAATATATGTATTGCATAATGTTGATATGCAAGATAGAGCATCAGCATCCAGTCAGTTTCGGATCATGGAAGCTAATGCTAATCTGAAGCGTACTGTGAGTCGACCTAGATGGTCTCACTTTCATTGTTTGATCCATTTTAAATTTCTGTATTGAATTACTACTGAATTTGAATATGGTTGATATAATTTCGGACAATAATAGTCCGAGGAGTTTGATAAATGTTAGAACATAGGAAGTGCTCATTATATTTGAATTGGACTGAAATAAGTGATTCTCAACATTATTGTTGAATGCCGAAAATCGATCCGATGAATATATATGAAGGTGAATGTGGAAAATTGAGCACTAGTGATTGTTTGAAAATATGTGAATGTAGTGCAGTTCATTACATGAATGCATGAAAGATAAAGGCTGTTGTGATCGGAGTAACCACCGAAAAAGAGCTTAAAGCTTAGAAAGTGAAAAAGAGTTTAAAGCTCAGAATGTGGTAAGAGTCTCTAGCTCACTATGTAAAATGAGCCCTGTATCTCCAACGGATAAGGGACAGTTGTTAATAAGCCCAGTATCCTTAATGGATACGGGACAGTTATAGGCACTCGGTTAAAACAATAACAATTGAAAGTAAGTCTCATGAACATTGCATATGTATGTGATAAGTATGATTATATGACTGAAATGAAATGTTTGAATGATTTCTGAATATGAAATATGACTTAAGTGAATATGAAGTGTATGTGATTCAACATGTTGATTAGTGAAATGATGTGAATTACGTGATTATATGAATTGAAGTGTTACGTGTTTGAGTGAGCCATCGAGGATGGTCCACTCACTGAGTTCGCAAAACTCACCCCAATGTGCAATATATTTTTCAGGCTCAGAGGAGACATCTTGTTAAATCAACTAGAGTCTAACCACTACTTTTGAATAAGAGATAGAGGTCTGGATCAATTGGCGTCTGAATAAGTTTTTCCGTTATTTTTGTCTTAAAGAATGTATTCTACAAATATTGTACCATTGTATGTGAATAATTATGATGTGTAATGATTCTTGACTGAAAGTGATTTGAATTTGTAAAGGGCCCAAATGATTTCTAAAATTCTACAATGTCTATATTATTTTGTGATAACTGCGATCGAAATTGTTATAAATAAAATGGGCTATTAATAATTATTGGTTTTCCAAAAAATGCGTGTGATGTTTAAGAAAAAACATTTGCAATGAGATCTGTTTGACTACTCTAGCGCACTGCTTTCATAGGTTGTGTGTTTGAATGCCCTCGGGATGTACGGATACATGCTTGGTGGAAGTGGGGTGCTACACGTAATCTCCGCAATGTTCTCTCGATCTCTGGATCAAGTTGCTCAAGTTCTCTATAAGGAGATCTCATAAGTACCATACACCAACACTAACAAACTTTTAAAAGTTAACAATTATTCAAAAGGAAAAAATGGTAAAAAATATTCACAGAACACCAACTAAAATTAAAAACAAAAATTAAACTATCACACTCCTTAGCAATAACGCCAAAATTTGACAGCGCGTATTAAGTGCACCGCAAAATTTACCTGACTCTACACACTAAAATTTGTAGTTATGGTGAGTCGGAATTGAATCGACAGGGAATGTTCTATTAATTTCCATAGCACAATTAATTGAAGCAAGGAAAATATAAAAGGGTTTTTTAAAAGACTTTTAGCAATTTAGAAAATAAAATAAAAGTAAACTATCGAAAACAAATTAAAATAAGCAATAAAAAATGATTAAAGTGTCGAATATAAGTAAGGTTCGATTCTAGGGTCAATCCGGCATAAACACGATCAAGCATATTCCATCATCCCAATTTCTTCACATCTCTCATCAAACTATTGATCTGAGACTAACAGTACGATCTGATAATTCCTATTTTCCCTTAAGTTGTATTTAATTAAGATATGATCGTTAATTAAACCTAACTACTGAATAACCTAGGATACGGTCTATTGATTCAATTTGGTAGTAGTATTATGAAGTGGAAACGATCAATATAGGTAGTTGATTACAGGTTTAATATTTTAACCTCAATATTTTGCAAGTGCACAGGTCGTTCGTGTGGTATCTTAGGTGTCGATCCCACAAGGAAGGTTAATCTAATCATAGAATCTAATGCCAACACAATTCACAATAATTCAGAATGAACAAAACTAAGACAAGAATTTATTTCAATCACACACTCAATTTCAAGATTCAATTATGAAATAATAATGAAATAGTAGATGCAATACCCAATCAGGAATTAACCTAAATAACTACCAATTGAGAGAAAGGGGAATTTCATCTATCTTTAATGCTAACCTAATTGATTATGAACTACTGGATTACTAGTTCTAGTCGGTCCTAAGGTTGATTACTCTCTCTTAAGTTATAACCATTAACCCTAATTAATAAACCCTAATCAGATTATGAGAATTGCAATCTCTCGATTAAAAATCTATCCGAAACCCTAACTAGATCTGAAGTTGTCTAAAAACTACCGAGAATCCTATGGAAGATCTCTCTTTACACAAATTACCGATTTGATTTAATTCTTGCTCTATTAAATGACCTAGCTCTCGTTAGCCCAATTTAATGATTTTCACTTGGTTCACCATCTCTGTTTATCACCGAATTATGCAAGTGCAAAATTTAAATTACAATTAATCCATTAAGAACACAATCAATCAAATTTCATTAAATCAAGAATAAAACAATCCGAAGGTGAGTGTAGACATTCCTCAACATTCAACAATCCTATTTATCAATGGCTATCTCAATTCTATACATTAATAAAATTGAAAACAAAACAAAAAATACGATTGGAATGGAAGATGGAGGCAGCAGCTGCGGGATACCTCCTATTCCTAGAAGTACTTTATTTAGGCTGCTTCTCCACGTCTCTCTTCCTTCTTCTCTTTCACAATCTCTTGAAGCACTCTCTTTAAGGTTTCTCAATTGGTGGCTGATGAAAAGCTCCCTAATTTCCTTTGTCTTATTCTTTAAATATCTTTTGTGTTCTGAGCAGCCCTAGGGTTTTTCCTTAGTCAAAAAGGTCTAAAAATCTATCGAAACTTGACGTTTTCACTTATTTGTGCGTTTACCCGACGCAAGCCACGATTGTGGCCCTACATGCCACCATCATGGTCCACATCCAACCTTTCTGTCATGATCGTAGCAATCAGGCAACGATCCTGGGTAGTATCTTAGGTTTCTGTCACGATGGTGGCCCATACGCCATGATCGTGGGCTGGCTCTAATGCTCTGTCATAATTGTGGCCTATTGTGCCCCAATTGTGGGCCTTTTTTCAGTCTGAGTGTCTTTGAAACTTCTCCATTCTTCGATGTTGACCCTAAAACACTAACAAAATATCAAAGTACCTAAAAAACGTAATATTTAAGCTCAAAGACTTATACTAACCCATAAAAACACTTAAACACACAAACTAACACAATTCTGACCTAAACATATACTAAACAATGAAATTAACACTTAATATATAACAAACTAAGTCCTAAAACATGATGTAATTCACACTTATCAACATCCCCACACTTAAACGTTTGCTTGTCCTCAAGAAAACAAAACAACAAACATATGATAAACACACAACACACAATGTAGTAATGAGACAATGGCTTCAACTTTATGAAATAAATTTAATCTTAAACACAATCATTCAAGTTATATTAACTCATTAATATACAAATTTACGTCTAGAGGCTTTGAACTAAATATATAAATTAATCGAGATCCAAGTGTTAATTTATTTACCCTTTTTAATTATACACACACATTAATAATTCTTTAGTCATTCAGACTCTGTAACTACTCCGAAGTATGTTTTTATGAAAAGTCAAGCTATTACAAGCTCGGTAGGTTTTGTAAAGACATTTTTTATAGTTATTTATTTAAACAAGGACCTAGTCTTTTACTTAGAGGTAAACATTGGTGATGAAAGTCGATCTGGTTACTCGACTGAGTCATTTTTATTAAATTGTTTGGTTGAAATGTCATTATAGCTTTTTGACGCGATGGCACATATTTGTGATGCATGTCGATTTGGTTACTTAGCTATATCACGTTCTCAACTGGCTACTAGCTCTATTCATAACCCGAAGTCTAGCGGAATAGTTATATATTTAGTAAAACATACAATTTTTTTATTTGCTACCTTGTTATTTTAGCTACTCGTTTCCATGAAAATACTAGTAAAGTTACTTTAGTTAAAAGGTCTCAAATTATGAATGAATGTGACAATTTAGAGGGTGACAAACTTATACTAAATCCTAATTAAGTTGTATATTTATCCAAAGACCCCAATTCACTAATTTTGCGAGCTAATGATTCTTCACAAAGTAATAGAATATGATCAAAAGTAAATCAATTCCAATCCATCTACGTTATTGACACAATTCACAAATGTAACCTAACAACTATCATATAATATGCAAAATCACATTCAAAGCAAAGCATATAACCCTCCCCACACTTGAACAACATATTGTCCTCAATGTGAGAAGGGAAAAAATAAAAACATAAGGAAAGAAGAACATAACTTAAAGTAAACTAAAAAATAAAAAATGTAAATTAAATTTAAAAAGAAAGAGGGTTAGACAAAATATCATAGAGATGGAGGCAAGGATGGTGTTGGAGGTGGAAATTAAACACCTTAAGCCTCAAAATAATGATGGATACGATATATATCCCGGCTCTAATGTCTTTGAGTTCAGGCCATCTCCCACATCATTCTGGAGCTTTTCGTAAGTGTATTTGTGATTGCCTTGTTGTTTGTGGAGATTGTATCCAATACTTTCTTCTAGCCTGGCTCTTCTATTTCTTCTTCCTCCTCGGACTATTCACTAGTTAAGTCCTCTTCTACTTACTGAGGCAGCAATGTACTCGAACTCACCTGACTAGTCCTAATCTTAACATACGTCTTTTGGCTGATATCCCAAAGTTCTATGTTATATGATTTAAGGATTTTAGCATGCCATAAATGGTGATGATTTAGGAAGTCTGGGAGATGGATAGTTAAACCACTACAGTCCACACTATAATACTCAGCAATGGTAGACACTAGGTACCCCATAACTAAATTGTTTCTCCTTTTGCACAAAGTCGCAATAATAGTGTTCAGCACATGTGTGGAGGTGCACACTGGAATGCTGTGATCCATGCAACACAACATAAAGAGTTCCTTGTTGAACGCTTGTTAGTTTCTGATTTATCAAAAACCAGTTAACACATGAATTTATGCAGTAACAAGTGCTCATAGGTCCTTATTATGTTGTTGTAGACATTTTTGGCATCATATTGTTCTAACCCAGTGATCTCGTTCCAGTAGTAAGAAGCACGAAAATCACCGTGTTGATAGATAATAGAAGATTTGAGGAACCCACCCACACATATCGCATATAATTTCTATGTTCAGTTCATAAGCTTGTCCCTGTAACCTAAACCACATTTCTTTGGGGTTCTTAGGTTCATAGGAAAGGCAAGTAAAGAATTCCAAAGTGAGCTCCTAATAGACAGGAAATTGGAAATGTATGAATTTGGCCCATTGAATTATTTTAGCTAAGTTCTTTACCTATTGCGCAGTTCTAACCTATCAAGCGTTTCAAAATTAAAATATTTAGGGACTACAATTTGTTTAGCATTGAGGGATTGAAAAAAATTACCTTCCTCCTCTATGTAGATTAGGAAAGGTGCTCCGAAGTCCGCTGCTTTGTTCCTTCTCCTTCATCCTGAAACTTGGTTTTGTCCTAATGATTGCTCCCGTCTGGCTGGTTTCTTAATGCGCGGCATATTAGCTTATGAATAGGTAAAAGTTGGAAGAAATTTGAAAGCTTAAAATTTTTGTAGAGAGACGTGAGAGGTTTGGAGGTTTAAAGCTTAGAGAGATAAATTAAAAATGAAAGTGAGTGAAAAATTGAAGTTAGAAATGAATATATAGGTGGTTGGAGGGTAAGAAAATTTTACTTAAAAATCACGTGTTTCCCTTTTTTACCCAGTCGCAGGCCACCAATTTTTGAATTTTTTTATCTTCTCGTTCTTCTTCATTTTCCAACATTACTTTTTAACTCTTTATGGCTCTTTCACCTCTCTTTGTGTACTTCATCAATCATCAAAGTTATATCGAAGTCCTATGCCCTCTCGATTTATTTGGAAACAAAATAATCCTAACTAAAAAATTCAAACTTCTAAAATCAATAAAAGGAAATTAATTTCTATGGGTTACCTCCCATATAGCACTTCTTTTAACGTTTATAGCTTGACACCATCCTTTTGCTCATGGTGGTTCAAATGACTGGTGCAATGGTATTGTAATCACTGATCTCACAATTTGCACATAAGCTACCATGCTATGGACTCCACTGTCTTTGTGATTTTCCTTCCTTCGCCTTTTGCTACGCGATCATTTCTTTCTGAATGCACTCCCAGGATCCTCAATATCTTCCCATTTTCCTCGAGGTTTGATTTTCTTCATATTTGTTAGAGGTATAGGATATTTATTGCCTTTCTCTGACACTTTAAAGGTTTTTTGCTGCTTTCCTACCCTCAAAATTAGTTTAACCACATCAACGTCAATGATTGAGCGAGTAGTGGCTAGGAACGGTTGTCTAAGACTATAGGAGTTTTCACATCTTCTCCAATATCTAATATATAGAAGTTTATGGGAAAGATAAATTTCTCAATTTGTACTTACATGTCTTTAATAATCCCCTTCAGTTGATGAACTATTCTATCAATCGTTTTGACTAACATCTTTCTGGGTACTAACTCTATTAACCCTAACTTTTGACTAAAGCTATAGGGCATCATATTGATAATTGCTCCTAAATCTGTGAATGTCCTGTCTATATTGACTCCATTTATGCTGCAAGGAATGTAAAAATCCCCTAGGTCCTCTTTTTTTAATCCTATTGATTGCATGTTCCGATATGACAAAGTTTTAATATTTTTAAACCTCAATATTCTCATTCACGTTGTGCCTAAGGTGTCGATCCCACAAGGAGAGTTAATCTAATCCTAAAATCTAAGGTTGAACTCAATTCTCAATCACTCAAAATAAAAAAAACTAAAACAAGAAATTATTTAATCACGCAATCAATTCCAATAATTAATTTCAAAAATATAAATAAGATAGCAGTTGCAACACCAAATCCAGAATCAACTTAAGACCTACCAATTAAGAGAAAGAGGATTTTTATACGACTTTAATGAAGACCTAATTGATTTTGTAATTGTTGGATTACCGGTTCTAGACGATCCTAAGGTTGATTACTATCTCTCGAGCTATAATCATTAACCCTAATCAGATTATGAGAAATTGCAACCTCTCGATTCACAATTTATCCCAATCCTAAATTAGATCTTAAGTTGTCCAATAAACTACCGAAGCCTATGCAAGATCTTTCGTTACACAAGTTTGTTGGTTTGATTCAATTCTTGATCTATTAAACTACCTAACTCTCGTTAGCGCAATTCAATGATTTTCACTCAGTTCACCCTCTCAGTTTGTTACCGAATTATGAAGTGTAGAAATTAAATCACAAATAATCTAATAAAAACACGATAATCAAATTTCATTAATATCAAAGAAAAAATTCCTGAAGGGGAGTTTAAACAAATCTCAACATTTAACAAGTCCTATTCTCAAAGGCTATCCTAATTCCATACATCAATAAAATTGAAAATAAAACTAGAAAATATGAGTGGAATGGATGATAGAGGCAGCAACAGCAAGAAACCTCCTATTTCAGGAAGTACATCATGTAGGCTTCTTCTCTGTGTCTCTCTTCCTTCGTTTCATTTTCAATCTCTCGATAAAGCTCTCTAGGGTTTCAAGATGGTGGATGATGCAAAAGCTACTCCTTTATATTCTTCATGTTCTTTAAATACCTTGGCAGCCTTAGGGTTTTTCTAGGGTCAAAACGATCTTAAAAATCCATTAAAACTTGATGTTTTCTCCTGTTTACGCATCTGCCTGATGCAAGCCACGATTGTGGCCTTGCATGCCATGATCATGGCTAGCATCAAACCTTTCTATCACGATCGTGGCCCGAGCTATGATCGAGTCTGCTGTCACGATCTTGTCCCTTAGGCCACGATCGTGGGCTGGTTCATATGTTTTTGTCACAATCGTGGCCTATTATGCCATGATCGTGGGCTGTGATTTTGGCCCTAGAGTCTCGAAAACTCCTCTGTTCTCTGACGTTGGCCTTGAAACACTAACAAACACATAAAGGTACCTCAAAAACATAATATTTAAGCACTCAAAGACTTATACTAACCCATAAAAACACTTAAACATGTAAACTAACACAATTCTAACCTAACCACACACTAAACGCTCAAATTAACAATTAATACATAACAAATTAAATCCTAAAACTTGAAGCGAATCACACCTATCAACATTACCACACTTAAGCATTTGCTTGTCCTCAAGCAAACAAAACAACAAACACATAACAAACGCACAACACATAATGCAGTAATGAGGCAATGGTTTCAACTTCATGAAATAAATTTAATCTTAAACGCAATCATTCGAGTTATATCAAATCATTAACATGCAAAATATGTGCCTAGGGGCTTTGAACTAAATATACAAATTAATTGAGATCCAAGTGTTAATTTATTTACCCTTTTCAATTGCACACACACATTTATAATTCTTTGGCCATTCAGAATCTGTTACTATTCCTAAGTACGTTTTCATGAAAAGTCAAGCTATTACAAGTTCGGTATGGTTTTTATTAGAAAACACATTTTATTTATTTATTAATTGAACATGGACTTGGTCTTTTTACACAGAGGCAAACATTGTTAATGAATGTCAATCCAGTTACTCAGCCATATCACGTTCTCAACTGTCTACTAGCTCTATTCATAACCCGAAGGCCAGTGAAATAGTTATTTATATAACAACTTTTTTTTATTACCTACCTTGTTATTTTAGCTACTCGTTTCCATGAAAAATACTAGTAAAGCTACTTAAGTTGAAAGGCCTCAAATTATGAATGAATGTGACAATTTAAAGAGTGAAACGTCACACTAAATCCTAATTAAGTTGTATATTTATCCGAAGACCCCAATTCACAATTTTTTGCGAGCTAATGATTCTTCACAACCTAATAAGCTATGTTCAAAATTAAATTAATTTCAGTCCATCTAAGCTATTGACATATTCAAACAATTCACAAAATGCAACCTAACAACTATCATACCATATGCAAAGTCACTTGCAAATCAAAACACTTAACCCTCTCCACTCTTGAACAACACATTGTCCTCAATGTGAGAAGGGAACAAATAAGCACATAAAAGAAAAGAAGAAACATAAATTAAAGTAAAAATAAAATAAATAAAAATAAAAATAATAATGAGGACTAATTTGAAAGCTCAAAACAAATCTACACCTAACAATTTCAAACAAACTTCTAAATGCACTAATTTATGGTCCTTACCTTGACCTTGCATCCATGGAGGCATTTAATTATTCGAAAATAAGGAAATCACTTCCTTACGCTTAGGAATCGTTCCTCCAAGATAAATCTTGCAACGATGCCCGTTGACCTTAAAAGTCTCCTTTTTAGCGTTTTCCAATTTAAGGGTTCCATGATAAAAAACTTGAATAACTATAAATGGTCCACTCGATCTAGATTTTAACTTCCTTGGAAATAGCCTCAACTGCGAATTATATAGTAGAATAGTGTCTCCTACTTTGAATTCCATTTGTTTGAGATGAGCATTGTGCCATTTCTTGACCTTTTCCTTATAGAGTTTGGCGTTTTCATACGCATTAAAACGAAATTCCTCAAGTTCATCCAGTTGTAGAAGTCTCTTTTCGGCTGCTTGTTTCCAAATAAAATTTAAATTTTTAATCGCCCAGTATGCTCAATGTTCTAATTCAACCGAAAAATGACAAGCTTTCCCATACATAAGCTTATAAGGAGTTGTTTTGATGGGTGTTTTGAAAGCTATCCTATATCCCAATCCTTTCTGAAGTTATTCATCATCTTTTCTAAAATTCGTTTTAACTCTCGGTTGACAACTTCCATTTAGCCACTCATTTACGGATGGTAGGGTGTAGCAACTAGGTGGTGCACTCCATATCTTTTTAGGAGGGCATCAAAAGATCTGTTGCAGAAATGTGTGCCTCTATCACTTATTATCGTACGTGGCACTCCAAACTGGTTAAATAACCATTTAATGAACTTTTCCACTACCTTCCATCATTGGTTGAAGATGTTACCACTTTTGCCCAATGTGAAACATATTCAACTCCCATTAAGATATAAAATCGATGCCCCATACATTGAAGACTTCCACTTCTTGAATTTTGGATAAAGGCATTTCATCTATTTTGGAGATGCTACCTATTCTTTGACATCGATTACATTGTGCTACGTATGTTTGAGCATCCTTAAAAAACTGTGGCCAATAAAATCCACTCTCAAGTATTTGAGCAGCCATTTTGTTGGCTCCATAATGCCCAGCATACTGACCTTCACAACATTGCTTTAGGATGTCTGGCATTTTCTCATCTAGAACATATCGTCGTATTAACCAATTTGTACATGCTCTATACAGAATTGGCTTATCCCATACTTATCGGTTACAATCATGTAAGAAGTTCTTCCTTTATTAGTAAGAGAGATCTGATGGAAGTTTACCACTGGCAACATAATTTGTGATATCAGCAAACCATGGTGTAGTCAAGCTCTCAAGTAGCGTCAGAATTTCATCAGAGAAATTTTTGTTAATATCATCTCTTGACTTGCATTCCCCTCCCTCAAGTCTAGATAAGTGGTCTACAACCATAAATTTTGCTCCCTTTTTTATCTCTCACCTATGTATCAAATTCTTGTAAATGTAACACCTATCGAATGAGCCTAGGTTTTTCATCTTTCTTGTTCAAAAGGTATTTTAATGCCGCGTGATTGGTGAATACGATTACCTTTGAACCCAAAAGATATTGTCAAAATTTATCACGCACGTACACTATTGCAAGTAATTCTTTTTCTGTAGTGGTGTAATTTAGCTGAGGTACTGTAAGAGTCTTACTGGTATAGTAATTCACATGCAACTTCTTATCTTTCCTTTGGCCCAATACGCAACCTATGGCTTGGTCACTTGCATCACACATAACTTTGAACGGAAGTGTCTAGTTCGGTGCTGATAAAATTGGTGCTAATATTAATGCCTCCTTTAATGTGTTTAATGCAGCCATGCACTTGTCATCAAATAAGAAAGGCACATCTTTAACTAAAGGTTTGTTAAACGTCTTACAATTTGTGAAAAGTCTTTAATGAATTGACGGTAAAATCCTTTATGACCTAAAAATCCTTGCACACCTTTTACATTGATTGGGTTTCTCTATCACCTCTATTTTTTCTCTGTCAACTTCGAATCCTTGATGTGAGAATTTATGCCCTAACACTATCCCCTCTTGCTCTATAAATTTCTTCTAATTCAGCACCAAGTGTGACTCCTCACATCTTTGAAGAACTTTGTCCAAATTATTTAAACACATTTTGAAAGAATCTCTAAATATTGAAAAATCATCCATGAACACCTCCATTATATCTTCTATCATATTAGCGAAGATAGACATCATACATCTCTGAAATTAGCTGGGGCATTGCGAAGTCTGAAAGGCATCCGTCTGCGTACGAAAGTACCATAGAGACAAGTGAATGTAGTCTTTTCCTGATAATCAAGGTAGATGTAAATCTGATTATATACTGAATATCCATCTAAGAAGCAATAAAAAGAGTGACCAGCTACCCTTTCTATCTTCTAGTCTATAAACGAAAAAGGAAAATGATCTTTCTTAGTCACTGAGTTCAGTTTGTGACAATCTATACATACTCTCCATCCTGTGACTGTCCTTGTTAAAAAAATTTCTCCACTATCACTTTCTATTACTGTCATTCTACCTTTATTAGGTACATATTGTACTGAGCTGACCCATTCATTGTCGAAAATTAGATAAATTATCCCTATATCTAAGAATTTTATGATTTCTTTCTTGACCACCTCCTTAATATTAGGATTCATCCTCCGTTAATGCTCCCTCACTGTTCTACATCCTTCCTCTAAGTTTATTCGGTGCATGCAAATATTTAGGCTTATGCCTTGAATGTCAACAATCTGCCATCTGATGGCTTTCATTTGCTTCCTAACAACTTCTACCACATTACTTTTGAAGTAAATCACTTGTTAATATAGAAATCATATATAATATCTAAAATACACAAGAAGGGGGGTTGAATTGTCTAAGATATGAATCTTTAAAATCTTCTTGATTTTCTTGACAAATTCATATGATTACAAGTTTACACAATGCACTTAAATTGATGAGTAATGCAATAGAGAAAATTAGTATCTATTTTTCTAACAAGAAGAAAATTAAAAAGGTAAGAGTTAGAGAATATGACACCGCGATATATACTGGTTCACCCTTAACCTTGGGGTACGTCCAGTCTTCAGAGTTTGTCTGAGATTTCACTATCTCCTTCAATGTTACAAGTATTATTTCTACACTTGCAGAGCCTCTTTAGGTCTCTTTCACAAAATATTCTTTATTTAATTCCTTAGCCTCTTCAGGCTCGAGCCTTCCTTTCTCTCGAAAAGATATTGTTTGAGCTTTCACACTCACGTTATAGATGTATTTTCTCTCTTTCTTTCTTTATTTTCTCTCAGAATATTTTTCGCAGCATAAGCACTTGAGCACAGAATTTCTCTTTAGTATTTTTGTACATTGAAAATTATTTTTAAAGTCTACAACTACAACGAATATTTATAGCTTAAATCTCCAACTGTCTTCTTGAGAAATCTGCTTTTTGAGTCTTCTAAAGTCTGTTATTAGTTGAGTCCTGTAACCAACTCCAACTAACTGACGTTCTAGTACATTCTTTAATTACATCGGCTTGTTTAGCTTTGTATGTTTCGTCTGATATCTTAGACTTGGTCACTTCATCTGATCCGTCTTATTCAGCTTTTACTTAAGTATCGTCTTGATTTGATGATTTGTGCCACTTATATTTA
>JAOTAY010000004.1:18216999-18234715 GCA_025629805.1 Erythroxylum baracoense
CCATATTATTTCACCATATGTCCTAAAGCATGTAAGCCACTTATCCCTTACATAAGCTACCAAATGTCACCTAATTATTAGGCCATTTGTCACTCAATCATCGCTGCCATTTGTCGATTAATTACTCATGCCAAATTTCACTCTTTAGCTATGCCATTTGTCACTAATTCATTAGTCCACGTGTCACACTATAATTGGTCTATATTTCAACATATTTCCTAGTCCACAATTCATATACTCACCAATTTAATTTTCAAGACAATAAAATCCACAATTCATATTTATAGATCAATTTTACCCAAAAAATGTCAATAAATGCATGCATAATCATTTTAATGTGCAAAATCAATATTCTCATGTATGCGTATGCCACATCATGCATAAGCATGGATTATGCTTCCTAATTTCTCATTAACCTCTTATACACACTATTTTAACCTATCATAAGTAACAGGATGTTACATTATCAATTACTCAATCATATTAATAAATTCCTAATTCACTAATTATAATCATCAAACAAGATTGATGACATAACTGACACACAATTGCATCATAATCACTTAAAATCTTTCATATTCGGAATATGTCAATTAAGTGCATATACTATCTTTACAATGTTTCTAATTCATGATTCATGTGTGTATGCAAATATAATGCATGACTATGGAATGCTCTTCATATATTCTCACATGATATGACTCAATCTAACAATTATTCCTTAAGTGTAAGAACAAGCTATTACATGTCATGTGAATGCTGTCATATCAATTAGTTCTTATGACTTGGCATACCATGTTAGAACTGTTAACTGTGGAGTTAACAATGGGCTATTTTTCTACAAATTAAAAGTTCAAGTATTTTGTTACTACTTTTAATACCTATAATTAGTATTGGAAAATCAAGTAAAAATAATCTTTTTACATTACCATATCATTAATTTGATTTTAGTGAAGTTATGTGTTGTTAATCTCTTGGTGACCCACCTTTAACTTGTTTTTAATAAAAAATTATTTTGTTTTTTCACAATTACAAAATTAGCTGTTAATATTATGATCTCTCACCGGTTTCCTATTCAATAACTCATAACTAACAAATCCTCTTCACATTGTCATCTTGATAATAATCCATCCATTAGTTACCTATGTCTGATCAAACAATAACCCTCATTTTTCCCTTGTAAGGATTACTTCATCAATGCACTGTAAATTTTAATTAAAAAATTTAAAATGAAGGAAAGTGAAATAAGACTAAATGAAATAGAAAAGGCAATTCTTTATTATAATGAATTGCCTTAACAATAATATGGTTATAAAAATCAGCTGTGCCTTACGAAAAGGATTGAGGAAGAAAAGAGATAGATACATTGATCATTTAATAATGTCAATATATCATAGTCTTTATACGCTAAAACCACTAACTTGTGATAGAAAACTATTCACTGGTAACTACAAACTTTAAACTATAACTATCATAAATGATGATAAACCTTCGAAAAAATATATCGCTTTTAACATAGTTATTGTAAAGAATATCAAACCTAATGATACAATCTTTTATAGGTCATTTGCATTCTTATTTCCTTTTATGTGTGCCTCCATGTTTCTAATTTTCAACTTAACCATCTTTTCTCTCTCTTTTTTAGTAAAAATACTATTTGACAAAGTTTAAGTTAACTAACTTGAAATTCTTCTCCATCCATAGTGGCCAAAATCAATGCACCATTTAATAAGACCTTTTAAAAAATAATATAGGGTTCTTCATTATTAAGGGTCAATTGCCCTCTTTTTTCCTCTTAGCTAGGAAGAATTTTCTTTCGCATCAAGTCTCAAGATGAATATGTTTGTGTTTTCCCCTTTTTATCATAGGCTCGAGCACTCAAGCAATCCTTCTCTAATATAATTGTCTATAATGAATCATTAAGATTCTTTTTTCATTAATTAGATTTAGTTGTTTTCTACCACAAAAGTTTCCTCTATGAAAACATATTACTCATAACTAAGGCAGCTCACTTATCATCTAGTAGTAATACATTGGTGAATAGAATATTGATCCTATAAGGAAGCATTGGGAATTTAGTAAACTTTTCTACTATTACTTTTCCAATTAACTAAAGAGAGATGGTTTGATGAATGATAATTTACCTAAAATTAAACCTAAACCTAAACCTAAGTAAATTAGCAGATTATTAGAAATAGAATAAAGTGCATAATTAAGAGAAAATAGATATAAATGCCATCTAGATAAGAAACTCTCCCTAATATCTTCTTTATATTCATGATTCAATTTAATTAAAATGTATTTATCATCTAGAACAACTTAACTTCATAAAGTATTAAATTACACTTTACTTTTTTAGTTAGTTAACATATATCTCTACCAAGCTAATAGCCCTTTAAATCCATTAAATTCTATGGAATTCTATGAAAGGTTTCACCATAACACTGAAGAGATCATATAGGTCTACCTCTAGCACCCTATTTAACCCATAAAATTTGATCCTTGTTCAATTTACAAGTAGGTTCCTACAAATCTTTCACAAACGAATTAGAATTAGATATAATCACTAGTATAATTAAATATGCATTAAAAGCATTCAAATATAGTTTATAGATATAAATCTCACTTCATAAATAAAGTGGAATCATTACATGCAAAAATATTATTAAGGTTCCATCCTATATAGAATCCCATTTAATCACTAATATCTAACTCGTGTTTAACTTATAAGAAGATTCTCTTAAATTATCTATAAGTAAATTAGGATTAGATAAAATCAATAGCATAACTAAATTTACATTAGGAGAAATCAAAGATAATTCATAAATAAATTCCACTTCATAAATAAAATGGAATCAATCTATATAAAAATAACGTTAGGTCCCTCATATCTAGGCATATAAAATAATCAACCACTCATCATGTTTAAACCAATAAACATAACAAAGGTAAATAATCAAACACTCATCTCTTAAAAATGATTGCTTTATACTCCTTTAGATGTTCCTTTCTCTTTTGGTGGCAAACCTTAAGTTTAGAATGAAAGAATATAAAAATAACTCAAGATTAGGATTTTTTAAATCTATTTGTAATTAGTTCATTAGTAATTCAATATCACTATCATTAACTTTAGTCATAGACTTGCTATGTTCATCATTTTTTACATTTCATCAGGAGGTTTATCATCATAATCATAGTTATCTTTTGAAATATTATCATCACTTATTATTAGATTCTTTTAAAAGCTAATGGATTAGCTCCTAAACATAGCACTTTTTAATAATCAAGATCACAAAGCCTGAATTAACAAAGGTTAAGTGAAATTAGTGTGCTATGGGGTCAATTTATTAAGACTTCAAATTTTCATAGAGAAATATTTTTATTTTAGTTCCAATATTTGAAGATGGAAGTTAACCATGAAGTAAGATAATACAATGATCCAAACAGGCAAAAATAAGGAGGAAAATTTTACTTCATAAACAAAAATAACAAGAAAAAAAGAAACATTTATGATATCATTCATCATTCATTCAAATTAAAATCATTCATTAATATATAACTCATTCATCTATAAATCCAAATAATTAGTTAATTATAAGGGCAATTTTCAAAGCATCTACAATAAAAAAAAGGTTCAATGCATATTTGTAACATTTTGATATTAGAATGAGGAATATGTAAGGCAAAATATATTGTTAAAATGATAAATTGCTTAAAGGAGATCTTAGGAAATGAGGTGTAACTCAAGCTTGTAACAGCCTCTCCCTCAGTTGTAAGATTAATAAACTAGTCATCTGCTCCATCATTATCAATTATTAATCTAATTGGTAGTGTTGATAATGATTGAAACCATCTATTGTGTTTATAAGATTGTTTCCATATTAACATATCATTTTGTTTTTACTATGTTTACTATTTGGGACGTACAAAAGCATATGACTATATGTGAAATAAAGATCTAAAGATTTACAATCCTCATTATACTTAATTGATTCCCCTTATTTGACTTGGAATCTTCTAAGGCTCTCATATGATCCTCCATCATTGGTTTAAATCCCAATATAAAGCAGTAATTAAGATTCAATTCTCTAAATATATACCAACTCCTTGATCACCATTTTTTTTAGTCATATATATGGTGTTTACCACTTCTATTGACTCGTACAAATTACCTGATATATCTCTATTCACTTTGATGTAAGTTATATAAACTTTCTTAGTGACTAAGGGGACATTCTTAACATATATAGTGATGAGATAATCTTCTATAAATTATTTAATTCTTTAGAGTAGTGAGAAGGGACTGCCCTCATATTATGTATCCAACTATTCCATTATCTTTCCTATAAGCACATTGATCACAATGTTTATCAATTAAAACTTTCAATGCAATGCGTCCCCCATACTAAAGAGTTGTGAAGTACTTTAACCTGACCACATCTTTAAGATCAAGCTCATATTTAGTGAATGACATCGTCCTATTAGTTTGTATTTACCGAACTATTTCACCCTTCAACGTTATAAGTGTAGGCATACATGCTTCAATGATTAAATTTTGGAGTGAATGTCAATATGACAATAAGTTCACAATCAACTTATGGTAAGATCCTTGTTGGGAATTTCTTTAATTAATCAAGGATGGAGTGCTCCTTTACTTTATAAGCTTGAGGAATGTAATAGCTTTTTCTTCAATCACTAGTTTCTGGATGAATTCTCTTTTTTTAGAGACTTTTTCATCAATTTTGGCTTTTCTTTTTCTTGATCTTTTCACCTCTTTAGAGATGTATACTATTTCACTTCTTATCATCCTAACATATGTAATAACATTTATGATATTTAGTTCTTCTTCCTCTTACATTTGGGAGGGAATTACCATTGTTCCCTTTAATTACCAATCTTTAGGGATTGTAATTTCAAGGTTTCTTTTACACAATATTAGTTTTTGCTTGTTTAGACACTTTAGTGAAAATTTAGGGATGTTTGATCTGACTAATTTGAGTCGGATACTTAATGATTAAAAGCTCTCTTTTCTCTTCTTTTTTGTAACATTCACGATTGAAATTTTTTATAAACCCCTTTCGTATTCTTATATTTCTTAGGTACAACATCTATAATACTAATTTTCTAAACTATATAGAGTTTTATAGATCTTGATAATGTTGTTGATCAAATAAGCATCAATCCTTTAGATAACTTGCTTATTTTAGTTAGATCAAATAACCTCCTTCCACCAATAAATTGAAAATTACTTCAAGGATACTTTAATATTATTTGTAAAGAGGATCTCTTCATCTTCATTGTTCAAGATATTGATATTTTTCTTCCAAGTGTGGGTAAAGGATTGGCACTAACACTTAGTTACATCCCTTAAGTCTCAAATTTCAACCACCTTCTTTGTATATATTTTCTTAACAATGTTTTAAAAATAATGTATTTTCCATAAAATTCCTTAATACTCCATCATAGTAGTCTCAATTTTCATTTTGATTGTACCATAAGGGGTAATGCAATTAAGATATTGATGTCAGTATCGGTATTACCTTATTTTATTTCAACATGACCTAGTAGAAGGTTATGGGTAATGGTGAAAATTTTGGAGACTTTTTGTTTTTCTTTTCTTATTTGTTGCCCTCTTTTATTATTTGGTTACTTCCAAGGTGGTGAAATCTAGTGGTTTGTTCGTTTAGGTAATTAGGTTAAGGTTGAAATGGGTGGTTTTGTGTATATGGGATCTTATGAGTATAGTGTCTAATTTATTCGAGGAGGTTGAGATTGTGTGTATAAAATTTTGTGATTAGGATATGTCAATGGTTATGTGTAAGGAATGGTAGGATTTAGATAGTAAAGAGGTTGGTTATAAATGAAAGGTGGTAGATGATGGTTTTGATAATGTATAGGAGCATACCAATTAGACTGACTATTATGTTATTGTTCAACTGTTAAGCTTTTGTAACATTAACTTGATGCACTTCATCTTCTCTTCTCTTTTCTTTATGCTTGTCTTCTTAGTTATTTTAGATATTATTAGCTTTTTTTTTGTTTTTTTAAGGGTGTTATCAAGTAGTTCATACTAAACCACAATCTCATTGAATGAATGATTAATAAACTGCCATATTTTTATCATAATAAGGCTTTTTAGTAACTTTAAGAACAAGCCCACAATTTCTTTCTCTAACAAAGGTGGCTGAGCTTTTGTTGTCTTTGATTTCTATCTCACAGTATATACTCTTTAAAGCTCTTAGTAGTCTTTTATTCTATCATTTATATGTCTTCGTTTTAGTGTGTTTCTCAGTTGAATCCGTATTAACTAAGGAATGCATCAGTTAGATCTCTTAACCTTTCTTACAAAAGATTGATCCAAATTTATGAACCAATAAAAATTAAAACATGTTAGACTTTTTGGAAAGAAAATTACTAACAGCTCTTCATTTTTTATGTGAGCCACCATTTTACTATAGAAATTCTCCAATGCCCAGCAGGATTCTTACTTACATTATATTTCTCAAATTTACCCATCATCTTTACTCTGGATGTTGTAGGAGCATTCATCAATTGCACCATCCACTCCATCTTCTATTATAACTCTTTAAACTCCTTTTGAGTTACCAAGTTTTCCCTCTCCTTCTTATGCCATGGAATTTGCATTATGTTGAATTCATAAATAATTTCTTTAGCATAAAATTTACGTTTAACATAAAATATATTAGGAATTGTGTCTCATGTATTGGATGTGCTTAAGTTAAATCTAGAGTAGAATGCACAAATAAAAGGTGTCTCCATTCTAAACATTGATGGTATCATGGTATAAAAGCCATATGCACTAATGTTGATTGTCTTGTAAAGGTATTCATATTCTTGATACTACATACATTGGTGATAGAGGAGGGACAAACTTCAATGGATAGTTGAAACTAGGGAAAGGCTTTAACATGTGATAAAGAAAACACAAAATGTGCTTTGTATGAATTTATAATAATGATTCTTACACAAATCTTTTTGTTTCTCTTCTTTCTCTCTCTATTAGCTCTATGTAGTTTTTTTCTTTAATTTCACTTGATTAGACATTACTTAGAGAACCTTATAAGAAACATAACTAAGTTCTAGTCACATTCACTCGTTAATTGATACATTTGGAAGTTAATGTCTGTACATATTATAAATGTCTATAAAGTGCTGATATTCAAAAAGGAAATAGTGGTTTAGGAAATCACATTATGTACTCGTATTCATTTCCCTTGGACTTTGTAAATATTTTCCAAACCATGAAAATGAAATTATTTACTATATATAGGCACTAAATGAGTGTTCTTTGAACATTGACATTTAATTCAAAGATCATTTTCTAGTCGTCAAAATAACTTGTACAAAGTTTATGTTTATCAAGTTTGTTGTCAATTTACAATTTTATAAATATTTTATGAGACACTTTTCTTTGTCTTTTCACTCAATTTATTTAATTTCAGTGATACAAGCTTTAGGCAATGGTAATGCTTTAAATGATTGTGTGGGAAAAAAATGAAAAGGATGATATATCAAAAAATATAGTAAAGTTGCATTTAATCTCACAAATGATTAAAAAAGTAAAGAAAAATTTGAAAAACTGCTAACTTTTTTAAATTTGGTTGGACAAATATTAAAACAGATCTTCAAACAAAATTTAATAAAGAGTATATAATTGTCTAATTGAAAAACAAATATAATGTATAATGGATTATAGACTAGACTGAAGAATTTCAACAATTTACTTAAAGAAACTAGAATTGATTACAACTCCTTCACCAATGAAGTTAATAATGCTAATGAATATTAGGACAATCTATTTATGGTAAAATATTTCTTTGATTATTGATATATATTATTTTAATTTTTTAATGTACATTTTTATCATTGAAGGTGTATAAAATGGCTAACAAATTTAAGAAAAATTATGCAAGGAATTTTCAAACTTGTTTCATATTTTCAGAGATACTAATGCAACTAATTTCCATGCACATCTATAAACTAAATCTCCGTCAAATAGTGCAGAAGAGGAACTTAAAATTGAATTTGATGAATTTATTAAATGAGAAAGAAAATCAAATTAAAATTTTCTCATAGAAAAAGAAACCATTTAAAAAGAAGAAGGCAAACAGGACATACTCTAACATTCTAAAAAATGTTTTAGCTATAATTGTTGAATATTAAAGAACAAAATAATGATTTAATTAAGAAAAAGTGGCAACATCATCTACTAGAGATAATGGATTTAAAGCTTCATAAATTAATCAATAGTTAGCTCAATGGTAAGAGGCGTGTAGTTAGATGCAACAAAACCTTGAGGTCTCGAGTTCGAGTACCAAAGAGGACAATACCAAGGTTGTGGTCGCGTGAAAACTTGATGTATGCGGGGCTCAGTTCACCCCGGTACGCAAAACACGGACCCAACACCAATTAAATCACAAACACAAACTAAAACACGGCAACGACGTTAAAATTGACAACGTGTCGTTATGCTAGTCAAAATAATATAACTAGACTACTAATATAGCAGTGATAAGTCTAGGTCAATCCTACAGAAAGTGTATGTAAAGTTGTTGAAATGAAAGCAACTAGTGTTTAGGTTTAACAGGGGGTTTTGGTTTTAGAAATAAGAAAATAAAATAAAACTAGACTAATAAAACCAAATTAAAGAAAACATGCAAAAAATGATAAAAATGGGGAATTTGGTAAGGACTCAGTTCTTTAGTTCAATCTTGGCCTACATCCTAATTAAACATATTTCAATGATTTGTTGTTCTTAAACCTCTCTTAGTAACTATTAATCGTGGGTTAATAATTAACTTAAGTTTTCCCTTAGGTAGTGTTTAATCAAGATATGATCGTTAATTAAACCTAACTACAGAATAACCTAGGATAGATCTCTAGATTTAATTAAGAAGTGGCATTACAAATTAGAAAAACCAATTAATGAAGGTCGTAACCACATATGATGTGTCATTTAACTTAAGTTATGTTATTCCTAATGATTATGAATCATTAGTCGCTACACATGAATTTCAACATAACAATTACAGATTATATCGAAATTTTAGCAATGAGTTTGCAAATAAACGATTCAATGAACGCATTAAAATCACCTTTTCATAATACCCAATTCAATCAACACAAGATAACATAATCAATTCCTAACGAGAGAAAGAAATAATCAAATAGTGAAATACACTTAACCAAGGTCGTCGGCATCGATGTCACCTCCAAACTAGCGTCGAGACGTCTAACCCTCCGTGGGTCTCTCCTGATTGAGAGCTTTACCCCCTAAATTTATTAAAATTAAGAGCTCCCAAAAAGATTTACTTTATCCCCAAGGAAGAACCCTAGCCGAAGACCCAATGGTGTTAAAAACTTATTGTGCAAGTTTTACAATTTATAAAACCCTCAATAATCTGCATGTGCACAGGTAGTACTTTATAGTATTGAAGGGTCGATCCTACGAACCTAATCTAAGTCATCTAAGGCTAAGAAAAAACAATAAAAGAAATAAACATTGCACAAGTGACCACGGAAAGTAAATACTGGGAATTCATTCAAGAATTGTAAAGTGGAAAATTCAACACGACAGAATTAAACTGAGTAGTCACACAGGTCACAATGGAAATCCATCAAAAGAGTTAATCAAGTTATGAGAGAAGGGATTTTACCTATCATTAATGCTAATCTAACCATTTAAGTGTTTACAGGATGTTAGTTCTAGAAGTTGATTACTCTCTCTCGAGTTATAACTATTAAACCCTAAACTGTAAACCCTAATCGAATTATGGAACTTGAAATCTCTCAATTCACAAATTACCCAGAATTCTAATTAGTTCTAAATCTCTCTAATAAACATTCAAGTCTATTAGGTTAGTTATGGATGCATGCATCACATGCATGCGAATGCAGCAGAAGTGCCAGAATCTAGATTCTGATATCACGACAACCAAAAAATCACAGAATCAAACATGCATGCATGGATTTGTATATAAGAAAATGAAATATAAAACTTTTACCTTTTTTTTCTCCCCCTATCTTGTTTCTTCTCCAAGCTTGGGTTGTTGCAAATACCAAACCCTTCTTTAATCACCTAAGAACATGCAAAGAGGATGAAGAAACAATATATAACAATGATTTGAGCACCAAACTAGATGAGTTCTAGTAGATGCTCAAAATGATGGAAGATAGATCAAGAATCTTGTTGTATGCACTTTGATTTATACAACAATTACATAAATTGCAAAAACAAGGTTTTAGAGCCATTATGTTATCATTTGAGTGTGTAAGAAGTGGTAAGACCTTGTGCACATCTTTGTGCCCTCTGTCATGATTATGGCCAATGAGCCACGATTGTGGCCTGCTTAAAAAGTAGGCTCGCCTTTGGCCACGATTGTGGCCTATGAGCCATAATCATGGCCTACTTAAAATTGGCCATACACACTATGTTTTTTATCCAATCTTTTATGTGTGTGACCTTTAGGTTCTCGGTTATTTTAGAAACTTAAATTAACTCTTAATTTAAGAAAATCATGAAGGGTTTCATGATGCCTATTTGCTAGAATATAAGTGGATTAACACACGAACTTTTCTATAGTTAATTATCTAACTTATGAACCTTTCCATAGACAATTACCATGCAATTAATCCTTTCACCATACTATACCCTACTTGGTTTGGAGTATGGGCCATGTGTCAACTCCCACTAGACTGACTACATCACATCTAGTTTAAGTGATATTAGTTCTTATCCTGGGATCTCGTTACTCTATGCGTCATTGAAGACTCTCTTCATGACACATAATTGCTATGGCTAGAGACTCCTAAGTAATGACCCCAATAAGAGTTCGTGGGTATCATCTCCTTCTATTAGAAGTTGTGAATCCTTTATTGGCTATCCAATTACCTTAGAATACAAATAGCTATACCCAATCACCATGCTAAGAGAGACCTTGTCTTGAGGTAACAAAGAATGATATCAAAGCACATGATTCGTATCCAAGATATCCTTGAGTACCTCAAGTCTAAGGATATTTGCACCATTGCTATGATGAGATTAATCATTTACATTTGATAGATCATCCATATGATAATCTCGTAGCGGGTCATCCAATGTACTTACTACCCTTAGTAAGCATCCATATATTAACTCTGAATATCTCATGCTTACAGTTTGTGAGATCCATTGCTTGATCAAATCAAGAGTATAATATGTGCTAGTCTGTATAGATTAATAATGTCCTGTCTTGTTAATCCTATGACTAGAGGTTGTTTAGATACTAACATAATTTCACATGATAGGAATCTCATTATCATGATCTCATCATGATTTCCTTCATTTTATGTTTTATATCATGGACTTCAATAATTTGATTTAAGATCAATATCAATTCATATATAAAAAAATATCAAATTAATGAAAAATACCTTTTGCTTTATTGATCAAAATAAAGTTTATACAAAAGTGCTAAAGGTGATTGCCTTTAGAGCACTACTATAACAATCTCCCACTTGCACTAAAGCCAATCGCCTTTATAACTAATACCATAGGCGAGTGCACAAAAATCAAATTTTATTTGAGGAAGTGGCTTAGTCAAAGGATCAGTGATGTTCTGATCCGTGGGCGCTCTCTCAATCTTCATATTACCTCTATCAATTATCTCCCTAATTAGGTGATATCTCCTGAGTACGTGCTTGGACCTTTGATGAGACCTTGGTTCCTTGGCTTGAGCAATAGCCCCATTGTTGTCACAGTACAACAAAATTGGGTTTACTATGCTCAAAACCACTCCAAGTTCCATAACAAACTTTTTGATTTAAACAACTTCTTTTACCACTTTCGCAGCTACAATGTACTCTAACTTAGTCCTCGAATCTGCAGTCGTCTCTTGTTTGGAACTCTTCTAATTGATTGCTCTAGCATTCAGTGTGAAAATATAACCTGACTAGGATTTGGAATCATCTTGGTCGGATTGAAAATTGGCATCCGTATGCATGCTTACTAATCTCAATTTTTATATATCAAGAATATGCCCTTAGTCCTTCTCAAGTACTTGAGGATATTCTTGACAGCCACTCAATGACCCTTATCAGGATTCGATTGATATATGCTCGTAACACTTAGAGCATACAATATATCAGGTTTTGTAAATAACATAACATACATGATTGATCCTATTGTCGAAGCATACAAGATCATACTCATATGAGTTCTCTCATCTTGTGTCTTGGGACACATAAATTTCAAGAGTTTTATCCCATGAGTCATAGGAAGAAACCCTCTCTTAGACTGCTCCATGACAAACCTATTTAGCACTTTATCTATGTATGTTAACTATGAAAGACCTAGCAACTTCTTTGATCTATCTCTATAGATCTTTATTCCTAATATATAAGTTGCTTCTCTAAGGTCTTTCATGGAAAAATTCTAGGACAACTAAATTTTGACTGATTGCAAACATGAGACATTATTTCCTATTAGTAATATGTCATCCACATATAACAAAAAGAATATGATAGCACTCCCACCAACCTTCTTGTACATACAAGGTTCATCAGGATTTTGTGAGAAATCAAACTCTTTGATTGTCTCATTAAATCAGATGTTCTAACTCCTAGATGCTTGCTTCAATCCAGAAATAGATTTTTGAAGCTTACATACCTTTCTTCCATCTCTGGATATGAAGTCTTTAGGTTGTATCATATATACATCCTCAACTAGGTTTTCATTCAGGAAAGCAGTCTTCACTTCCATTTGCCATATTTCATAATCATAATGAGCAACAATGGCTAGGAGTATTCTAATGGATTTAAGCATGGCTATAGGGCTAAATGTGTCATTATAGTCAACTCTTTGTCTTCGACGATAACCTTTAGCTACTAGCCTCGCTTTATAGTTAATCACATTACCTTCCATGTCAATTTTCTTGTTAAAAATCCACTTGCACCCTATGGGTTTTAACCCTTTAGGTGGGTCAACCAAAGTCCATACTTGGTTTTTATACATGGAATCCATTTTGGACTTTATGGCTTAAAGCCACTTTTCATATTCTGAACTCTTTAGAGCCCTTCATATGTTGTAGGCTCATCTTCCTCTATGAGTAATACGTCATTGTGTTTGTATATGAGAAATCCTTATCTCCCTGGAACATTGCGTATCCTACTTGACTTATAAACATTTTGTGTGTCAGAAGGTTCAACTGTTGTCTCATCTCAGTGAACAAAAATTTCAAGTTTAGACAATTGATCTCCATCTGTTTGAGCATCATGAACTTCAACAAGTTCAACTTTGCTCCCACTGTCTTCTCTTAGACGAAACTCTTTCTCTAAAAAGATAGCATGCTTTGAGACAAACATCTTTTGCTCTAAAGCATTATAGAACTGATGTCTAATTGTTTCCTTAAGATACCCGATAAATAGATATTTATCAGATTTTGCTTCAGGCTTGTCTGATTGAGTCCGCTTCACATAAGCTAGACAACCCTAGAATTTCATGTGAGAAAGATAGGGCCTTTTGTTAGTCCATATCTCATATAGAGTAACTTTAATTGCCTTTGAAGGGACTCTGTTTGTCATATAAACAATAGTCTCGAGTGTATAACCCTAAAAGGATTTTGATAAATCTGCTAAGCCCATCATCGACCTTACTATGTCCAATAAGGTTCAGTTTCTCCTTTCAGTCACACCATTATGTTGTGGTATGTAAGGTAGAGTCCACTGGGATACTATCCCATTATCTCTAAGATAAGTTAGAAATTCCTCATTTAAATATTCACCACCTCGATTTGATCGAAGTTTCTTAATACTTCTATTAGGTTATTTCTTTACTTCATGTCTAAATTGTTTGAACATTTCAAATGCTTCAGACTTGTATCTCATGAGATACACATACCCATATTGTGAATAATCATCGATAAAAGTAATGAAGTACACAAAATCACCTCTGGCATGAATGGACATCAGAGCATATACATCAGAATGTACTATGTCTAATAACCCTTCCATTCATTCACCTTTTCCTTTAAAAGGTAATTTATTCATCTTGCCTAAGAAGCAAGATTCACACGTGTTATATGATTCATAATCAAATAACCCTAGGCTACCATTCTTGTGTAGCTTAATCATACGTTTCTCACTTATATGGCCAAATTGACATTGCCATAAGTAAGATGATTTTAAGTTATCTCGCTTTTTGTTTTTATTGTCATTGTTATTTAAAATTGGATTAGACATATCTAATATGTAAATTCAATTTCATAATGTAGTAGTACCATACAACATTTCATTCAACTTAATTGAACAACCATTGCTTGAAAAAGTTTAATGAAATCCTGCTTTATTAAGACATGAAACAGATAAAATGTTTTTAGTCACAACGAGTACATAATAGCAATTTTCCAAAACTAACTCTAGCCTACTAGGAAGATACAAAACATATGTCCCTACGGCTAATGCAGCAACTCTTGTTCCATTTCCTACATGTAGGTCCGTCTCTCCCTTCTTGAGTGGTCTACTATCCTTGAGACCCTGTATATTAATATATATGTGTGAGTCACATCTGGTATCTAATACCTAAATGTTATGATCAGAAATAGTATTAACCTCAATGATAAATATCATACCTGAAGTAGACGTTGGGGTATCTAATGCCTTCTTCTGCTTCAGTGACTCCAAATATGCTTTGCATTTTCTCTTCCAATATCCTTCCTTGTTGCAATGGAAGCATATCCCCTTTGGTTTTATCTCCTTTGTTTTCTTCTTAGCTACACCTCCCAATGGCTTCTTGGACTTCTTCTTATTCTTTTGGTTTTTCTTTTGAGAACTAGAAGCAGAGTCCACCAGTATCATATCCTTACTTTCTTGACATTTTGCTTAGCTATTTTGAGCAGATTAATTAGCTCAGGTATCATTGTGGATATTTGGTTCATGCGATAGTTAAGCATAAACTGTGAATAACTATTAGTCAAACTAGTTAGAAGTAAGTTTATACTTAATTCATGATCCATTATGAAGCTTAAACTAGTTAATCTCTCAATGTATCCATTCATCTTCAGTACATACTACACTGGAGATGATCCCTCAGCCATCTTAGAATAGAAAAGCAACCTTGAGGTCTTAAACCTTTCAAACTGAGCTTGCTTATTAAATAGTTTCCTCAAATGGTAGACTATGGTGTGAGAATCATCGACATTCATCACCAATGTTTGCCTCTGAGTAAAAGACTAAGTCTGTGATTAAATGATAAAAAATGTGTTCTTAATAAAAACCGACCGGACTTGTAATAAGCTTAAATTTTCATGAAAATGTATTTAGGAATAGTTATAGAGTCTGAAGGACCAAAGAATTATTAATGTGTGTATATAATTGAAAAGGGTAATTGAATTAGCACTTAGATCCCAATTAACTTGTATATTTAGTTCAAAGCCCTTAGACATATATTTTACCAGTTAATGATTAAATATAACTTGTCAGATTGTGTTCAAGATTAAATTTATTTCAAGAAGTTTTAGCCATTGTCTCATTTTTGTATGGCGTGCTTCGTGTTTGATGTGTTTATTATGCTTATTTTGGAGAGTCTGAAAAAGAAAGCTTTCATGTTAGCCAATTTCATAAAAACCTTGAGAGTTATCAAGAGACTGAGGAAGGAGATAAAGGAAGAGAAACATGGAGAAGAAGCTTGACGTGACGTACTTCCTGAAACAGGTGATTTCTCGCTATCGTTGCCTCTGTAATTCTGTTCCCGACATATTTTTCAGTTATTTGAATTTTATTCATATATAGAATTGAAATAGGTGTTAAGAATAGGTTGTGTTGAATGTTGAGTGTTGTTTATACTCACCTTTGGGATTTTGATTTTTGAGATTAATAAAATTTGACTGATTGTGTTTTTTATCGATTTAATTGTGATTTAATTATGCTCTTAATAACTTGACAATAAACTAAGATGGTGAGCTGGGTAAAAATATTCAAATTAAGCTAACGAGAGTTAGGTGATTTGATAGATAGAGATTGAATCGAACCAGTAGAATCATATAACGAGATATCGAGTATAGGTTCCCAGTAGATTATTAGACAATTTAGAACTAGTTTAGGTTTTGCGTATATTGTGAGTCGAGAGATTATTTTCTACATTAGTTTCTTAATTTAAATTATTGTAGTTTAGTACGACCTTAGATTTTAGGACTAGTTTAGCCCTTCTTATGGGATCGATACTTTAGGTAGTACGTGAACAACCCGTGCACTTTTGAAATTTACTAAGGTTAATATATATTAAAACTTAGCGTGTGTAACCTTGAGACTATGGAGTATGGACAATATGTCAACTTCCATTAGACGGACTACATCACATCTAGTCTAAGTGATATTAGTGTTAAATCAAGGAGACTTCACTCCTTCTATTGATTTTGATGAAAGTCAAATAATAATAATCTGTTTTGATGAGTTTGTTAAGTGTGTAGATAAATTTAAGAGGCACAAATCATCAAGTCAAGGTGATATTCAAGTGAAGTCATTAGACAAAGCGAAGTCATCAAATGAAGAAAAGTCATCAAATGAAGCGAAGTCATCAGACGAAGCAAAGTCATTAGACGAAGTGAAGTCATTAGATGAAGTGAAGTCATCAGACGAAGCAAAGAGATAAGACAAATTATACAAAACAAATTAAGACATTATAATTGAAGAACAAATTACAACGACAGTTAGTTAGTTAGTTAGAGTTGGTTACAGGACTCAACTAACAACTGATCTCTGAAGATTCTACAAGCAGTTTTCAAGAAGACCATTGGAGATTTAGACTATAAATATCACTTATAGTCATAAACAGCACAAAAAAATACAATATACACAAGGCATAACCTTACAACTCTGAACTTTCAACTCTCAATTCTTTACTTACGATACTGTAAAAAATAGCTTAAGTGAAAAGAAGAAAGAAGAGAGATCAAGTCAATTTGTAACATGAGTTTAGAAAACTCAAAATCTTTTCAGTGAAAGGCAAGGCTACAGCCTGAAGAGGCTAAGAAAATAGATAAAGAATACTTTGTGAAAGAGACCTGAAGAGGCTCTAGAAATGTGAATTAATACTTGTAGAAGTTAAAAGAGATAGCGAAATCTCAGATATACTCTGAGGACTGGACGTAATCCTAAGGTTAAGTGTGAAACAGTATAAATCACGGTGTCATATTCTCTAACCCTTATCTCTTTAACTTCATGTTGTTAGAAGAATAGATACTATTTCTCCTGTTGCATTACTCAAACAAATTAAGTGTATTGTTTTGTAAATTGTCTGAATCTTTTAAGAAAATCAAGAAGTTTTTAAAGATTTCAATCTTAGACAATTTATCGCAAATCAACCCCCCTGCTTGTGTATTCTTACATATTACATGATTTCTATAATAACAAGTGATTTACTTCAGTTGATATCAGAGCGAAGTTTCCAAGAAACACTGTTACAAAGTAAGGACAAAGATCCATAGCTGAATCACATGTTTTTATAGCTAAAGGTGCCTCAGTCACAAGATCTCTAGCATTCAATGGTGAAGATTATCATTATTGGAAGGACAGAATGCGACTCTTCATAGAATCCACACACATTGATCTTTAGGATATCATTGAAAGTGGTCCATATATTCCAGCAGACTACGAAGGGAAAAGCATTTCTCGTGATGAATGGTCAGTTGATCAGAAAGCTCGTGTTCAATTAAATTCAAAG
>JAOTAY010000004.1:18234815-18244824 GCA_025629805.1 Erythroxylum baracoense
TTCTGATCGTGATTCTCGATTTACTTCGAGATTCTGGAAAAGTCTGCAAAAGGCTTTAGGTACTCAAGTCAAGTTTAGTACCGCTTTTCATCCCCAGGCAGATGGACAATCTAAACGGGTTATGCAGATATTGGAAGATAAGCTTCGGAGTTATGTGTTAGAATTTCCAGGAAGTTGGGATAACTATCTTTCTCTTATGGAATTTGTTTAGAACAACAGTTATCATACTAGTATTGGCATGGTGCCTTATGAAGCCCTATATGGTAAGAGGTGTAGAACTCCTATATATTAGACTAAATTAAGTGAAAACAAGATGATCGGGCTTGATATTGTGAAAGTTACTAAAGAGAAAGTTCAAGTTACCCAACAAAGATTGAAAGCTTCCAGTAATGGGTAGAAGTTCTGTGCTGATTTAAAAAGAAAAGATTTTGAGTATCAAGTAGGTGATAAGGTATTCCTGAAATTATCGCCATGGAAACACATACTTCGATTTAGGAAGAAAGGTAAGCTCAGCCCACACTATATTGGTCCTTATGAGATTCTTAAGAGAGTCGGACTAATAGCTAACTAATTAGCTCTTCCTAAAGAATTGGCCAAGTTATATGATGTGTTTCACATTTCTGTGTTGAGAAAATTTAGTATGATGATACACACAAGATTCCTGTGCAAGAAATTCAAGTACAACCGGATTTGACTTATGAAGAAGGGCCTGTGTCTATTTTAGCCAGAGAAGTCCAACAACTCAGAAATAAGCAAATACCTCTAGTTAAAGTACTCTGGCAACACCATGGACTCGAAGAAGCAACTTGGGAGATAGAATCGACCATGAAAACTGAATACATCAGGTATGAATTTTGGAGATGAAATTCTCTTAAGGGAGAGAGAATTATAAGGCCCCAAATTATACCCTAGTTGAAATGTTACATATTCATGAAAGTATATGTATTAGATATTGTGATATGATCGTAAATTGTATATGTTTTGAATTTTAGCCTGCTATTGAATTTCAGTTAATGGATCATACTTAGTAACTTGGAATTAATTGTTAACATTATGGAATTGATGTATTAAAATGGACATTTGGACTAGGAAAAAAATATAATATAAAAATAGTGGTAAGATAAGTTGGTACATGGAAATATAGATGACTAAGCCTATGAGTTAGTGACATTTGGCAGCACGATAAGAAGACAAATGGCTCACTCCTATGTTTGCCATGTAGGTCACCCCATGAAAGGATATGTGTCCCTTTAAAGTTAAGACACCTTGCAAAGCAAGAGCTGAATCACTCCAGCTCATTTAGTGTTTTGGCAGGCTTATCTCTATCCTTTGCTCCTCTTAACCGAAACCTCTCACTCCCTGTCAATTTCTAAAATTTTTCTTGATTTTGGATCATCTTTACTTGGAATCTTTGTAAGTTACTGCATCAAGAAGTAGGTCCTACTATTTTCGGTGTTATTGTCTTGTTAGTGCTAAAATTTTCACCTTCATCTTAGATGTGTGTTGATTTCTTAGAAAGGTTGGATTAGCTAGTTCTTTAGAGTAGGAATTTGAAGTTAAATAGGTAAGGGAATTCTAAATTTGATAGCATGTATTAATACAAGTCTTATGATAATTGAATTGGCATGAAATATGTGTTATGATGTTGATAATTGAGTGCTGGATAAATAATTCTGGTTTGGCATAATTCTGTTTTGGTTTTGATGTATGTAAGATAATGAGTTGTGAATTATCTAATGAATCATTTTTGAATTGGGTTTGGACATGAATTTGATAAGGGATTGAAGCACGGATAAGGTAGAATTGAAGTGAAATTGATGGTCTTCGGTGAATGTGTATTGGATGGTGTATGAAGGATTAAAATTTTGGAAGCAAAATTAAGGTCATGGGATTTATATGGCTCGTTCCCACAGTCATAGGCAGTACTTAGGAAGGAGGAAATGTTGGTTTTAGAAAATTTTCGGACCATATAAGGTTAAGGTACTTAATAATGGTTTAATTGAGGTTAAAAATGAACTTAGATGATATTAGATTAATTGAATAAAAGTGAATTTAGTTATGGATTGTTAATTGAGGTTGTTACTTAAAGAATGTGTGGTTATTGAATAATGTGTCTAATGTTGAAATGTATTTTGTGTTCAAGGATATAATGTGTATAATGTTGAAATGTATAGTGTGTTTAAGGATGAATGTGTCCTTATGAATACAAATGTGTTTCAAAGGGTTGATGCGATGTGAATTGAATATGATTGTTTATGAATTGGAAATTTGTGTAAGTACATGTAATGTGTCAATACATAATGCATTTAATGGTACATTATTGCAAATGTTTATGCTCATAAGGTATGTTAAGTTTAATTGGATGTGCATGTATATGTTCAATTTGAGGAAAGTAGAATAAAGACATATGTTACGCACTACATTTTTCACATGTGATTCTGAAACCTAAAATGGTTGGTTTTAAAACTAGCAAGTCTTATTCGTAGGTAAATGACATGTCTAGAAGGGTTTGTAGCTGCTGCTGTGACACTTTGGTGTCTCCTAATATTGACACTTCGGTGTCTCTTGATATAGACACTTCGGTCTGTCCTGATATTGACACTTTAGTGTCTTCTATTAGTGATACATAAGTCTCTCCTTTTCTGTGATACCAATCATAGGTATCTCCTGTTCTAGTCTCGTTACCCACTTCCATAAAAAGATTAGTAGGCTAACTTGTTTTGTGTTCTGATATATTCAATTCTGATATAAGCTAAGTTTAGTTCTGATACAATTAAATTCTGCTATGATATAATCAAGTTCTGTTTTGACACAATCTAATTCTATTCTGATACTTAAAGTTATGTTTTGTTATTATGATATTCTATTCGAATACCTATAAGTTTTGTTTTGAAGCAAGTATATCCTGTTCTGATATGTTATATTTTGTTCTGATGCAAATAATATTGGATTGTTCTTTAATTTGAACAATTAAAAGTTGTATGTGATTTGACATGATTCAGTGCATGTGAATGCTAGACGATTGTTAAAAATATTCATCATATTATATCTTATTTAGTTATTCCCCACTATATGCTTAGCACGATGATTTTGCCTCCATTTAGGTTCTGATAAGAAGACTTAAGGCTAGGACAACCACAATGGCCAATGAGGGACTTGATATACTTGGCTTTTGTTTGAGTTGTTTTTGAGTTGTATCTAATAATATAAGGCATTTTGTATTTTGTGTAAATGGTTCGTAATAACTATAATACAGGTAAGGACAATGTGTATATTATGTTATGTATATAACATAACTTATGTAATGTGAAGTATGTTGCCTTATTTTCTTTCAAGTATCGGAATATTTTGGTATATTTTAGGTATGTTTTATGTAACATCTGTATATCCTGGTGGAATTGTCTCATATTCTGCTGAATTTGCATCATATCCTCCTGGAACTGCTATACACTCCCTTGAAGTTATTGTTGCATACTCTATTCAAATTGAAGATTGTTAGCAGTAATAGTCTCGATAATTTCATCTAGAGATATACCTGAGTTTTGCTAGCTCTCTAGCTCTTGAGCACTAGACCATATATCCTGCTAGCATTGCCTTTCATCCTACTGGAATTATAGGATATTTTGTTGGATCTGTTTCATATTCTGTTGAATTTGCAACATATCCTATTGAAATTGAATATTGTTAGCATTAGACGTCTTGATAAAGTCATCCAAAGATGTACCTAAGTCGTGATAAGAAACTTTTGGTACATACAGGAATTGTTCTTTGTCCTGCATATTATCATGGAAGTAATTCTGTTGATTATCCCATCCATAACTAAAATTTGTATGAACACTCAAAATATAATTATAAGGATGGGAATATGAGTTATGAAAGAAATTACTTCCATCAATGGTTTTTTTTCAAATTTTAAATCACTAACACTAAACAAAAAGTGAAAAATAAAGAAAGAACTGAAAAGAAACAAATTGTAAACAATATGTACAAAACACCAATTAAAATCAAGAAAGAAACTAAAACACCGCACTCCCTGGCAACGGAGCCAAAATTGGTAGTGTGTTGTAACATTACACAAAATAAACTAGACTACTACTATAGCGGTGGTGAGTCTAGGTCAATCCCATACAAAGTATGTGTAAAGTTTTCGAAATGAAATTAATCGGTGTTTAAGTTTGTGGGCGTTTTGGTTTTAAAAATAAGAAAATAAATAAACCTAAACTAATTAACAAAAGTAAATTAAAAATAAAGAAATGATGAAAGTAGGGAATTTGGTAGGACCCGGTTCTTTGGTTTAATCTTGACCTATACCCAATTAAATATATTTCAATGATTTGTTGTTCTCAAACTTCTCCTAAAAACTATTAATCGTGGATTAATCTATTTGTAAAACCCTAAACTTTCCTTTTCATGCGCCTATAAAATTTCATTTCATGTGAATGATGTTTCAGGTGAATGTAAATTTTATTTTCGTTAAAAGGTGAATTAGGAACCCTACCCTGAACGACAAGTATTAAAGTCAAATGATAGTCAAAAAATATTAGAGTTGACTGGTATGGAAATGGACCAAAAATAAACTCAATCGGATGGATTTATGATAGATCAAGATTGACCTTGATTTAAATTATTGAAGAGTAAATTTAAAGTATTCTTAGGCTGAAGCATAAGGACATAAGAATCAGTGATAGTTATAGATACTTAAAGTAAATCGATCCAACTTATATGTTGATATATTTAGGTGTAACATGTTATTAAGTGGACATGAAATTTCTACTGAAATTGGACAGATTTTTGTTAAGCCACTTAATTATCTTAGACAAGAAATAATACATGTACGTGTGAATGAGCCTTAACTGGTAGTTTTCATGTACATGAAGAAGTTCTTATTATTTTGGAACAAGAATATAAGAAAATCTTATGCTGTCAAGTTTATGAAGGAGTAGATGTGAAGGACGTAAAATTCTTTACATGAGAGACAAATTCATGGTATGGACATGTGTCTCTTTGGTAAGACAAAATCAGAACAACTTGTTATATGTGGGAGACAAGTATTGTTGTGGATGTTAAAAGGGATTAGTGGCTTAATTAAACAAAGATGGTGAGGGATAAAACAATGAACAGCTGTTGGAAAGCTTGCAACATATGGAAAGCGTTCAACAACGTGTAGCATGTAATACAAAGATGATGGGAGCTGCTCCACCTTCATTCCACTAAAACTTTAGCTCTCCTTTGGATCAAAATTGTTGAAGAATAACTGAAGCTTCTCCCTTCACACTTAGGTCTTCCAAGTTACTACCTTTGGGAAATAAATTCAGCATATTTTTTAAGCCTTCAACTATGGATAGTACCTCTATCAATGCCAGCTACATGCAGGGAAAAGATGGGCAACACGTTACCATCTGATTTTAGGTATTTTAAACCACTCTTGTCCATCCTCTTTATCTGGTCACATGAATGCTAAAGCTGGAAACATGAATTTCCTTATGAATTGCGTGAATGTTTGAGCATGATTTGAAGAAAGTGGTAAGTTTTCCTAACTATGTTTAGTGAAATTCTGTATTAGGATTCTCGATTTCCTTGAATAGTCTTAGGGTTTTAGTTGTAACTTAGTCTACAGAACTCCAAATTAGGTGATTCTAACTGTAAATGAAACCTAAGACATAGTACTAAAAATATCTAGAAGAGACCTAGACCTAGTTCTAGCTGAATGATATTGAATATTGAGATTGGTTATGGTAACCTGATATTGTCCATGTGTTGAAGAAGCTTGTGATATTTGGTACGCTTTTTATAATTTATGAGGTGAAATGCCATGATTTTGATGACATGGAAACTAGAAACATAGGAGAACAAATGTCTAGAAGACTTCAGAACCTAATTTTAATGTTTGATATGAGAAAATTAAGGAATAAGTGGAGGCATGGTTAAATGAAGAGAGAAACAACATGGTAAATGGAGGGGAAAACAGCATGTATATCAATATCTTACGTATTTTATTCAATGGGTATTAATTGGTAGCAGGTAGATGCTATATATGTGGCTTAATGGCTATTCAATGGCAGCATGTATGTTGTACATAGTTCAATGGTTGAATGAAAAGAAAACATAATTTTAATCTTACAAAATGCTAAGATTTTGGTTAAGCCCTTTGTTATAAAATTTGTAAAACAAGGTGGTAAGTTGTTGGATGTACTTAGCAGGGTTTAGGACCCTTCAGGGGTCTCCCTCATAGTTGAGTAAGACAATAAAGTTTTCTTGTCACTGTAGACTCGGGACTAATATAAAAAAAGAACCGAACACATGAGGGTGGTTTACGATAAACGACAAACAGTGAGTGTACCTTTAAATTGTTTTTGTAAAGATGGTTTTTACCTTACTATGAAAAGTATGTTTATGAATAATTCCATTAGTGCTACTACTTGAATTTAAAAGTTAATCTTCATGAGGTTTACATATGCTTTGATTTAGCATTGAATTGAGTATTGGATACACTTGGAAACTAATAAGATGTACACATGTTTTAAATTGGCATTGAATTGAAATTTGCATATGCTTTAAATTGGCATAGAAATGGAATTTGAATATGTTTTGAATTGGTATTGAAATGAGGCGCGCTTATGTATTAATTGTGATTTAGCCTATGGTACGCCGTTAGGTCTTTATACATACGATTATATCGACCAGAGTATGTCCTAATGTGCATGGCATTGTTTGGGGGCATCTGTCACTAACAAGGGTGGTGTTGTGTCTGTCAGTATGTCCTATGAGTTGCCCTCTAGACGTGTGGAGTATATATTGTGCTAGCACTATTAAGGGTAAGCGATGCAGAAATAACTCCGTAACCACTGATTTATATGTAGTGCTAGCATCGTTATAAGTAAGCGATGTAGAACTAGCTTCATAACAATCAGTACATAGATGTTAATCCGGCACGGGTAAGCGATGCAGAACTAGCTCTATAGCTTTACACCTAAGGGTACCATATGACAAAGAAAATTAGTGATAGGCTATGTTTTAAAAAGAAAGTTCATGAAAGTATTGATTACCATTGTTATATACTTTACAAGAAAAGTGGAACTTGATCTCAGAAAAATATATATGTTTTGTTTTACATATGCATTGATCTTGTGAAAAGAAAAGAATGTGTTTTGTAAGAACATTGGTTATTACTTGAAAAGAAAAGAAATTGTTTTCTTTTATGAAGGTTAATATTTGTATAAATGTTTTTATTCGAAACCAATAACACTCATTGAGTTCGTTTAGCTCACCCTTTATTTTCTGTTTTTAAATAAAACCTCTCAAGTGTATGCTCAGGGGCTTAAGTAGCAGGGACTCCACCTCTCGAGTAGTCAACTTCGTCAAGTGCTACTGTGTAGGCATTTTTATTTTTCCTTGTACATATTTTTGAGAACTGTGGCATATCTTTAAACATATTTTGGAAAGTACAATTATATAAAGAATGTATATGTATAAAGGTTTTTTTAAATGGAATGCATGATGTTGTTTTAGCTTTTCAAAGTTTATTGATGTAACTAATTAAGACTGAATGTGAGTGGATTTGAAGTTCATAATTTGTAGTTGAGAAATTAATGTGATAATAGAAGTGTTTTGAACTTTTACAGTGATTTTGAAATTTTTGGGATGTCAAAATACAACTGTTATGCTGTCGAAATTTTTAATAAAATGAAAAACAAAACTCCACTGTTTACATTTCTTATTGTGAATTGAAGCTTTTCCTTAACCAGGGCAATAGGCTTAGCTTTACGGGAACTTTCTAGCCAACTCGGATATTGACTGGAGAGTCACCGTGGAGTGTTGGATAGGTCACCTAGTCATCGTAGGATAGGGGCCTGTCATTAGGTGTCTATGTGAAAATTTAATAGCCAATTAAGCATACCAATAACTCATTCTCATACCCAATAACATAAATACCATACTCATAACCCAAGTTATTTCAAAATAATCATTCCTCTTCTTTTTCTTCAGATCGTGCTTTTTTTGTTGTCAAGTATTTACTTACATATCAAATCTAAGAGTGGACATATAAATGAGTTCTCGATTATATTTTTAGTAATATCCCTTTATTTAACGCATTCTCATCCTAATATACAAATAACTGGATCATATTTCTTTGTTTCCTTAAAGCTAAGTGATACAAACCAACATGGTGAAGTTATCACTCAACTTCTCACTTATCCTCTCCAAACTATAGTTCTTAGCGATTCTTATACTTTTGTGATGCTTTCTTCTTTTTTGTTTATTCTTTTATTTGTGGAACTTATTTTAGTTGCTTTAATTTGTAGGTAAATACTCGACAACAAACAAACAGGATCTGAAGAGAAAGAATAGTAATGATTATTTTGAAATAAATTGAGTTATGGGTATAGGTATTTAAGTTATTGTGTTTTAAACTGAGTTGTTAAAGTGTAAAAGGTTAATCAATTCATTGAAAATTTTAAAAACTTGGTTATTGAATTGGAAAAAATTTCAAAACATTGGGTACTTTAGAATATGTTACCCCTATAGAAATCTTCATGGTCATATGTTAACATTTGGTCATCATATGTATTCCGCTTTCAGTTTAGTATGCTTTTTTACTAGGCTTGTATGACATATAATGTTTGGATTTTTAAATTGTAGGCCTAACTTTGAAATGGATTAAGTTAAGAAGAGCATGATGAAACTCTGAGTGATGTAGACTTGAACTAATATAAGTTTGATAAACTACCTTTAAGCTTGCTAATATATTTTGGAATGATTGAGTGGCTTCTCATATTTTGTAGAGTCTCTTTTGTATAAATGATTCTTTATAGATTTATAATTACAGTTAAACTCTATTAAAGGATTGGATCTGCTTAAATTTATTATACCCCTCCATTTATATTAGGTATTATCTCTCTATCTTAACTTGATCTTATCCTCGTGCTTAAATTGATTCTTAATTGTTTGATATCTTTGGGACCTCTAAACAAGTTTGAGATTCCTAATCTTATAAATTTCAATTATGAGTCCCAGTCTTATAAATTTCAATTATGAGAACAAGCCCGAGCTAATCAAGCCTGGATAACTAATATGGGCCTATATGAACCATTTTATAAAATCAACATTCTTTACATGTATATCATTTACGCCAACTCTCTTTTAACACTTGAATTATAAATGAGAGTTGCTAAGAAACATGTTTGATTACATAATGTTGTTTTATTATAAACTCACCTTTCAAAGAGATAGGGATACTTTCTAAAAGCATCTCTTGGCTAACATATTCTTTAGTCAAGTGAATATAAGTAAGGCAAAAAAAAATGATAGTAAAATTTATTCCTTAATGAGTTTTTTGTATAATCTTTATATATGATCCAATTGTGTTTCATTGTATAGGACATCCAAGCTTTCTATAGAGACATAAAGAGTCTCTTTATCTTAATCGTTGATGTGATCTATTATTGACCTTCCATCCTTTTTATATAAGCTATAATGTGCAAAGGAAGTGTCCTATTTATTATTCCTCATAATTTTAGGTTGTCGTTTCAAGAGGCAGTCTTTTATGCTTTCTTTAGTCTCTTTGCTTTTGATAGAAGAAACGTTACTTAATATGTTTGAGACAAACTTGTCGTATGTTAGAGTTAAGCCTAATTCTTTCACCATTTATTTATGATATGGGTAGTAGTAGGGATATGGTTAGCTCAGGTAGTGAAGTGAGCTTTTTATAACTCCTTTTTTTTAAAATTAAAAATAATATCATATTACCTTAGCAAAAGTGTTGGACCTTGAAATTTTTTTTCAATTATTATCGATTTATTAGTTTAATTATTTTATTACAATTTGTTGTTTGTTTATTTATCTTAGAATTAGGTCATTAAATTTAGTAAGGATGAATAGAGATTAGAATTAGATGGAAAGAATAGAATTAAGTTAGAATTAATATGGGAATCTTAGAATTGAGTTAGCTTAAGGAGTTAGTAGATAAAGACAAAAGAAGGGGTAAATGGATATTGTATTAAATGATGAG
>JAOTAY010000004.1:18244924-18259439 GCA_025629805.1 Erythroxylum baracoense
TGTAATGGGCCCAAATGGCTAATAAAAATCCTGTTGATTACATTGTTTTGTATCAAATGGTTATAAAACAAAGTGGACCGTTTTGGTTATCGATTTTCTGTACTTTATGTTTGTGGTTTAAAAAAAATTATACCAATTTCAGGGTGATCGAGTGCTCTAACATGGCACCCTCGCGGGGCACGAACTCGGATATCACCATCGATGTCAGGCTCGGGTCCAACGGGAGTGGGGTGTTACACTAACTCCTTTGCATGAGAAAACAGGCAAATCGTCTACGAAGCAGAGATTAGCTATTGTGAGTTTCTTACATTTCGTGTGATAGCTGAAATGTGGTCGTTGTTGGACTTCATGCTTGAAGATGGCATTAAGGATCTCCATGCTTAGGATAAAGAGATAGGGGGATAAGGGATCCCCCTGTCTAAGTCCTCATGCAGCTTGGAAGCATTTTGTAGAGCTGAAGTAGTTAAGACACATTCTTTGATCTTCCTGATGAACTGGAGAGGGAAACCATAAGCTATAAGCATTTTCCATATGAAATCTCAGCTGATGCTATCAAAAGCCTTGTGAAAATCGATCTTCATTGTGCAATTTGGAGGGCTATGAATTTTAGAATATCCCTTCAAAAGTTCTTGTACAATGAGGACATTATCCCCGATATGTCTATCCTTTATAAAAGCTCCCTGGTTGTCATTGATCAAAGGATTAAGGGCAGTCTTCAAGAAATTGGCTAGGAATTTGGATATTATTTTGTACAAGAAGTTAATGCATGAGATAGGTTGGTAATCCTCAAAGGTGGAAGCATTAGGCCTTTAGAAATTAGGCATAAGAAGGTCTAGTTAATTTCTTTAAGGAGGATACCATTTAAAAAAAACTCACAAACTGCATCTTTGATGAAGCTTCCTATGATATGTCAAGATTTTTGGTAGAAATGCCCATTAAAACCATCTGGCCTAGGGGCTTTCTTAGGGGTCCATACTGAAGACTACTTGTTTAATCTCAAGATCCTCAACTGGTTTGATTAAGTTAGTAAAATCTAGTGAGGAAATTTACGGGAGATTGAGCTATTGCAGATCAATGAGTGAGGCGTTTGAGGGACTAACAGTGCCCAGAAGGGAGGAGAAGTAGTTGATAGCTTTAGCTTGTATGTCCTGAGGCTTGCGAAGGAGAATGAACTATTGAGATTTGCTAGAGTAGAGCTTATTATGGTTTTTCCTAACTAGGATTATGTTGAAGAAGAAGTTGATGCATCTGTTTCCATCTTTAAGCCAGTGTATTCGAGCCCATTGTTTTAGAATAGATGAATGATTTTTTACTGCCTGTATGTAGTTAGCGAGAGCTAATTTTCCCTGTCTAACAAAAGTTGATCGAGTGGTAAAGAAGAATTATGATTTTGAATATATTTCAACTCTCACCTAGTGGATTCTACTGCCTGGATCATGGAGCCCTTCTGAGAATTCTATGCCTTAATTTCTGCTTTGATGTATTTGAGCTTACATAAACAATGGTACTAGCGTGTACCCATAATGTAAAGTTCTGCTACTTCCTTACAAGCCTCCTCAAATTTAGGTTTGTCGACTAGATAATTATTGAATATGAAGAGAAAACATTGGCCACTCTTTGGAAAAGGTTGGTAACTAAGATATGTGTGTGATTTGAAAATAGGGGGTCTATAAAGGAGGCAATGCTTTGAGGAAAATGGTCCAATCAAATGTCATTAACTAGAGCTCGACCAGGCTTCTTATGAATAAAATAGTTTGAATTCTATTTGTTAGACCATGTATAAAGGTGGCCAACCTGTTTGAGATCTATCACTCCAATGGTGTCAATACAATCCTTAAAATCAACTGAATAATTTTTCAAATTGGCATGGCCTTGAGCTTTCGAAGCATAATTCCAGCTAAGGCTTGGAGATGGAACTATTGAGATGGAGAAGGTTGTTCCATAAAAGACATCTTTGGAATCCAAAATTGCTAGCATAGATGAAGAAGAGGTTAAGGTCAATATGTTCCCGTAAGAAGGAGACATTGAGGTCGATAGATTGGTCAGTGGAATCCAGTAGGTCGACTTTGATGTCCGTAATTTTGTAACAAATGATTATCCATCCAAAAGCATAGTGGTTATGGTTGGAAATCATGTTCCAAGTGGGGCCTAAAATTTTGAGCTTGTCGAGTTTATCTACTTTGAGTTTGGTTTTAAGTAAGGCAATAATAAGAGGCTTTTCACGCCATACAAAATCCCTTAAAGCTGAGAGTTTTTGTGGGTAGTTTATTCCATGTACATTCCAGGTTAAGAAGGACATTAGGGAGAGATGGTTTTGGAGCTTCTTCCTTTGCTCCGCTGGGATTTCCTGCATACAACACTATGGAAGTTGTCAGTGTCTTCTGGTTCTATCATTCTATGTTCTGGACCATTTGGAGGTGTTGTTGTAGTGTTCAAGGTTAGTTATATTGTAGCAAAATTGTGAACAAGTTCAATAATTAAAGAAATTCTAAGATAGGTCTCACCTAAATTAGTCGTAAGGATAATATCAGAGTTGGGTAGGATGTTCGCTTAAGAGTCTAGTGTATTAGATTTATCAACAGAGCGAAGATCTGTTGCATTCAAGCTAGTGGGGGCTGTGGGGTGCAGAAGTAGTCAGAGTTTCAGAACTAGTTTATGATGGTTCCATAAGTGGCTGGTCAATTGACTGAGTAGTTGTTGTGGGAGAGGTCTGGGAAGGTTCTATATTAGCCTGGGTAGTTGCTACGTGATCTTGTTTTTCCATGCTCTGCTTATCTTCTTCAAGGCCCATGAGTTCCTGATAAGTTCCAGTCGTAAATAACCTCCCTGTAGGTTTCCAGATATTGTCCTGAGATTTTGGAGGAGGTCTCCAGTGATAGGAGATGGCAACACTGTCTTCCCATAAGTTACGATCCTCTCCAAAGCACATGATAGGGATTTCTGTTAGGAGTTCCTTAGAGATATCAATGCTCACATAGATTAGGGCATAGCCAATGAGTTTCTTTGTAGCTATAAGTTCATTTAGACATAATGGCTTCCCGATGAAACTAAATAAGGAGCTCAATCCTTGGGTAGACCAATTTTCAAAAGGAATGTTATGAAAATTAATCCACAACAACATGTTTGTAATCTTAATAGTATCTATCTTCAAACCTGACTACCATATCTACAAGAAAATATGTTGATTCCTGAAGTGCCATGGACCTTCTTCAAGGATCTTGTGAGCAGCAGCTGAGGTAGAGAAGGTGAAAAGAACTAAGCCATCTTTAGAGAGGAGCTTAGACCCCTGTTTGTCCATTATTTATGAGCTCATCTCAATATCAAAGGAAAGGCTGGGCGTTGCTCATAGAAAAATCCGAATATGGTAGATTTCCAACTATTTGCGCCATCCTAGAGGATTGCAATATCGGGACAGACAACAAGCTTACCATCCATGTCCACAAGAGGGGTGTAAGTTAGGTGCCTAGGACAAGTATCACCAACAACTTGTTTCCAGGTTTTAAGAATAGAAGGAGGGGTTAGGGATGCGTCCGAAGGTTTGGTTGAAGAAGGGGGGATGGAGAGGTAGGCAAAGATGGGGAAGCCTTGAAGGGCAAAGGAGGAAAATCGGTGTTTTGGTTGGGGGAAGTGTTAGTCATTGTGGAGGGAGAAGCTAAGTATGCAGAAAACAGAAAAAGGGCGGCGTTTTAGATAAAAGTATAGAGAAGATTGTTCGATAACGGTAAAAAGGAGGGCTAGCGGGAAAAGGTGTAGAAAAAGGAAATGTGGAAAGATATAGGTACCTTTGGTGGGGAGGCCTCAAAGGAGAGCTAGGAAGGAGGTTTGAATCTGGGAGACAAAAAGAGGAGGGGGGTGATCGGAAGTAGTGGATCTAGTGAGCAGCCAAACCGGATGTTTGCTTGAGAGGAGGTCGAAATCTGGAGGAGAGAAAGGAAAGTATTAATGGCAAGGTGATGGTTGTTAGAAAGAGGGAGGAGTTTCTCGCTCTACATGGTGGGTATAGTGAACTTGCAATGCGTGCATTAAAATGTACAAAATATATTATAAATAGAGTTAATCTCTAAAGAAACTATCACTCTTTGCCTAATCCTCTATGCAATAATTATAGTGTTCTCTCAATTCGTTATGTAGATACCATTAGATTCGGAATACTTATGTGGCTATGTTGGTTGAGATGAACTAGTTTAAAAAATGGTTTGAAGAATATGATAAAAAAGGAATCAAGCTTTAAATTATGATACAAATAAGATTTACGTTTTGTTATGATTTATATATTAATCATTTTATAGAATTTAAGTGATCTTAGCTTTCGAAAAATCAAAACGAAAAAGTTTCATAATTATTCTACTGCGTGCGGAAACAAATATGAGCCTAATTTCCTTATACGAAGAAACTTCACGTAATAAAAACCCCACTTACATTAGCTTCATATTGATGATCCATTTATGCTTTATAAATAAGTTTTATATTCCATAAATCCCCTTAATGCTAAATGTTGAAATTAATTTAGGAATTTAGTACTTGGGATGACATGATATGAAATTAAATTCGGAAATTGGTAGTTGGTCGTGCAATTCATATCATATCTAAACGTGTTTGTCTGACTTCGTTAACGTTCCTGTAACCAACACAACGAATTCACACGTGGAACTTTCTCCTTCCAGAACGAAACAGCGTCCGTCCCTCATTGGAACATCTGTACTCCACGGCGTCACCTGCACTAGCGAGTTGTTCCGACTGCAACTAGATGATTCTATCATGCAACTTTCCTCACCCGAATGTCTGCTTAGACTTCTCAAGCATTTGATCAACCACCAAAACGAAGTCCGACAGATCCACTCCATCTTACTAACCAAAGGCCACCTCCTATTCAACCCCAATTCTCCACCACTCTCAATAAGGAAACCCACTCTCCTTTACAATACTCTGATCAGAGCCCACCTCAATTTTGGGCAAAACCACAAGACCCTTCACCTCTTCACTCGCATGCTTGCCCACGACGCCCCACCCAATGCCCACACCTTTCCTTCTCTTATCAAAGCAGCCACGTTTTCTTTTCCCCCCTCTGGCACTTCCCTTCATGGCCAAGTTGTCCGGCGCGGCGTTTTGTATGACTCCTTTATTCAAACTTCATTGTTGTCCATGTACTCGCAACTTGGTTACTTGCTAAACGCGCTCAAAGTGTTTGACGAAATTTCCCGTCCTCGTGTTGTCGAATACAATGCAATGCTTGATGCTTTTTCAAGAAATGGGGACTTGGGTTCTGCTGTTTTATTAATTAATCGCATGATCAACCGAGATGTTGTTTCTTGGACAAGTGTTATCAGTGGGTTTTCGAGGAGTGGGCTTTTTGGTGAGGCAATACAGTTTTTCAGGGAGATGATCGTGCATGCCGATGTGACTACTGGACTAGTGAAACCCAATGAAGCAACTTACGTTAGCGTACTATCGTCCTGTGCTAATTTAAATGAAGGAGGAGCTTTTGGTCTGGGAAAGCAAATACACGGTTATATCATTAGGAATGAGGAAGCTCTGACTGTTTCCACGGGAACAGCATTGGTAGATTTGTACGGGAAAAAGGGTTATTTGAAAGATGCTATGAAACTTTTTGACCAAATGGTGGTTAGAGGGGTTTGCACTTGGAATGCTATGATATTTTCATTTGCTGATAACGGTAGGGAGATACAAGCTTTAGACATGTTTGAGAAGATGAGAAGGGAAGGTTTTCTCCCTAATGGGATCACTCTTCTTGCTGTACTATCTGCTTGCGCCCGAGCAAAGCTTGTACAGATTGGTTTGGAGTTGTTTCAAGCAATGTGGAGTGAGTTTCAGGTTTTGCCAATTATGGAACATTACGGTTGCGTGGTTGATCTTTTGGGCAAAGCGGGGTTGTTGGGAGAAGCAGTTGAATTTATAAAGAGTATGCCTTTTGATCCAGATGCGTCTGTTTGGGGAGCTCTTTTAGGTGCTTGCAAGATTCAAGGAGCAATTGAGCTGGGGAATGAAGTAGGATTCAAACTATTTAATTTCCAGCCACAGACTTGTGGCCAATATGTGACGTTGTCGCACATTAATGCTGGTCTACAGAGATGGGGTCCTGCGGCTGATGTTAGAGAAGCACTTAAAATGTCTGGAATCAGAAAAGTGCCAGCATCCAGCTGGATTGATCCCATGTGAGAATGCCTAATTTTTAATTTGCAGCTCGGATTTTGATCATGATAGAATATACTACTAATAGCATGATTGGGGCTCACATATCAAAGATGAAAACGCTCGACTGTTGAGCGGAGATTTGAGTTATTTACCATGGCAGCTGACGGATGCATGACCTCAAACTCTGATATGCCTACATATTTTCTCTTTTGAACGTATAAGCTGAGCGATAAGATAGTTGAGAATCAGTCCGTGTTCCTTCATATCAGATGAGCTCTGTTGCATATATGTTTTTATCGCATTGTTGGGAAGTATGATGCTTTAAAAGAAAATGATATGAATGAAACAAAGAAGATACAAGAAAGTCTTGAAAATGTAGAGACAGTTGTTTCCCTATATTGCTACTTACTTTTACTGCCGTACAGTTTGCAGATTTGTGTTGTATTTATATACTAACTTAGCACTATTAAATTCTCTCACTAATAATATTAATAATTTGTAAATTTCTGTTGTGTTTATATGGTAAGTACAACTAAGTTTTGTTACTAATAGTATTAAGAATGAGATACATAATTACCCATTTTTATAGGTCATTGAATGAATGTTACAAAATTAAGGGCCTGTTTGTTTTCAGTTATGCTTTATGTTACAAAATTAAGAGCCTGTTTGTTTTCAGTTATGCTTTCTATTTTTTATTTTTGTTTTCAAATTCAATAAAAAAATGTTTGTACGAGTTTTTGATTCTTGGTTTTGGTTTTGTGCATCTAGCTTTGTCTACGTATTTCAGTTCCATAATTTCCTCTATAAAATAAGTATTTCCTTTCTGCGAATATAATTCACAACTTTCATCTTAAAACTTATTCTTCTCTTAAATCTTTAATAAATGCCTTAAATTAGGAACGAATTAAGGTTGGGTTGAACCTTGCTAAATGAACATCAAAGGTAATTGCTTTACTCTAAGATTGGAGTTGGAATGTTCATTAAAAGTCTCGACAAAAACCTGATAAAGCTACGGTCAAAAAGCTAAAGATAAAGGTACGTAAACTTAATGGGCTCTTTAATTTGAAAATTTTGAAACTGTTTTGTATGTGATTATGTCATGACTTCTTATATTTTGAAAAAACAATTATAAGGATTATTTGAAATAGATTTAGATTCTTTAGAATCTATAAATGAGAAAATTGCACCCTCTTTCAAAAATCACTAATGTTATACCAAATAATGACAAATTATACGATAAAATTTTGCTTCAAATCTCTTTAGCCTTTTGATATTATTAGTAGCTTAGATATAATAAAAGCTTTCATTTCCTCTCATGATCAAACTTTTTGATATGCCTCCAAAATTGGTATAAAAATTAGTATCAGAGTCATGCCTATTTGGTGTACAACTTGTGAAGATATGCATGGCAAGTTCAGGAAAATAGATATTTGATATCGGTCAACAATAGATACATAAGAAAAATAAAAAACTGTTATTTATAGCTGATAACTTGCATCATAGTTACATTATATACTTACTCGATTTTAAAGCAAGAATTTTTTAATATCAGTTAGAAAATTAGCAATATAAAGATGAGCATAAAGAGTTACACCTTAGATTCTTTGAGCATTATAGATTACATCTAAATAGAGGTTATTAGAGATGATTCCTCCTCTGTTGTTAACTATGAGTGATCATCCTTATTGTGATCATAGCTCAGATTGAGTTAAATTCATAAAAATAGATCTAATTATATATTATTTACAAGTTGTCATAAAAAAGATATAAAAGTAGTTAAATTAATTATGGAAGAATTGGATAGAATATATCAAAGATGTAAAAAACTGTAGATAGAAGCTCATCTATAAATTACCACACATTATAGAAATTATCATCTAAATGGTGAAAATAAGTATTGAAAATTAAATCCTGGAGAATTGAAAATAGATATTGATATGGTAGAAATTCAAAAACTAATACAATATTATGGAAACAACATTCTTTTTCATATAGAAAATTTTCAAAAAAATCATGGATATACAAGATATGATGGAAAAAATAAATAAATTTGATATAAAGAATAAACTCAGTAAAAATCCTATAGAAAGTAGATATTTGATGTTTTGATTCAGAAATTGAAGAATTAATGAACAGATAGAAAAGTTAAATGTAGAAAATTTAGCACATATAAAACCAAATTTAATTAAACAAGAAATTCACTAAAATCCCAACATTAATAATATACGTAATACTACTAAAATTCCAACTCCTATATATCCTTCACAAAATTTTAATAGACTTAATTGACCAGATGCTGGAACTTATATGATAACCAAAGATAAAGATGGCTTCACACCTATAGACAAAATTAGAACAAAAGTTATAAATCCTTTCCAAATATATTAAGATATAGATTGCATCTAAATATAGAAGAGGCTATAGATTAATGGAAAAGAACTCTAAGAGTAACTATTACTATTAATAAAATAGATTATGAAATATTTTTAGAAAAAAACTTTAGTAAACAATTCTCTCAAATTTTCGAAAGATTTAGATAAAAACTTAAAACAGAATATATACTTAAGTCAGATAATGATATAGAAAATCTAATAACTAGAGCTACTGAAACATTTAGATTAGAATTTGTTGGATAAGGAAATATTTTAAATGATACAACTACTATAGGAAAACATGTTATGGCATTACAAAGATTGCAATTATGTAATATGTGTGAAATCAATAGATATATTTGTATTTTCCTAGATTATTATTACCACATTTATAATTAAGTCAATAATACACAAATTTATTTAAAGATATTTTATCCAAAGATCCTTGATCCCTGGAGTAGTAAATTAGAGGAAACTTACAATCCTGGTCTTGTAGATAGCTTAGGAAAAAGAATTTCTTTTTAAAAAATAAATTAAGTGAATAGTGTGATGACACTATACTACTGAAAAAAGTAAAGGAATAAAGAAAAAATCTTCATTAGGTTGTTATGATTTAAAAATGCATATTATGATATGATGTGATAGTCTTTATTATTACAATAAGATAATAAATTTAAAAAGAAGAAATATTTTAGGAAAAGATATTTCAAGAAACATAAAGCACAATATTATAAGAAAATAGAACGATAAAAACCAAAAAAACCTTATGTTTAGAATAAATAAGAAAAGAAATAAAAAGATAACTGAATGTCAATGCTATTATTATAAAGAAAAAGGACACCATGCTAATGAATTTCCTAAAAGATTGAATTAAAAAATAGAAATAGATGATAAAATAAATAAAATGATAGAAAATGATGATTTTATTAGAATTGATAATTTTGAAGAACGCTCTTTTGAAGAAAGTATTTTTGTAACAACCCAAACTACCTGTCCACAGATATTGTTTACTTTGGGTTGCCCATTGGGTCAAAGCCCTCACAGTTTTGCTCTTCCCACACCCAGAAAAATGCGTCTATGGGGAAGAGGTTTCCATATCCTTATAAAGTGTACTTCGTTCTCCTCTCCAACCAATGTAGGGTCTCATAATCTATCCCCTTAGGGCCAAGCGTCCTTGCTGGTACAACAAGTCGGGACCTAGTTCTGATACCATTTGTAACCGCCCAGACCACTTGCCCACAGATATTGTCCGCTTTGGGTTGCCCATCAGGTCAAGACCCTCACGGTTTTGCTCTTCCTGTACCCGAGAAAACACGTCTATGGGGAAGAGGTATACGTACCCTTATAAGGCATACTTCGTTCTTCTTTCCAATCAATGTGGGATCTCACAATTTTTATAATAACAAATACAAAATATGAAGAAACTTCAAGTTTAAAAATACATAAGTGAAATTAGAGAGCCTTTTAAAACTCAAATTGATAATCAAATACTAGATACTACAGTAGAAACATCTTAACAATGTGGAGATTACAGTAAAGAAACTCTTATTAATAGAAAAATGCTTTAAAAGATTCAAAATACTGTGTATTCTATGAATTCTTATAGTGGATTTAATATGACATTATTAAAAAATAGGATTAAAACCCAGAAATCATCATATGTTTTATGGTATTAATCTTAATGATATTAGTTTAACTTCTAATAAATTAATGATTCCTCTGTTACCTAAAAAAGATATTTTTAAAAAACTTGAACACATCCCTAAAGAAATTAAAGACAAAATAGGATGAGTGCATATAAGATCTATACAAATGATAGTTAGATATACTTTTAGAGAAGGAAAAGATGGTCCTATAAATTTAGCAATGGTAGATGAGCAATTCGTACTAGAAAAGAAGCCTGTATGGGAATTTCAAAAACTTTTGTTTAATATCTATCCTAAGATGACTTATAATATACAAGATAAAGATTTTCATAGAACACTCTCTTTAATCCAAGGCTTTAAATGAAAAGATTTAACATATTCTATCTTATGCTTTATTTAATACTTATCTTACATAATGTTTTAGAGATAAAAATATTATTGACTTTCTAAAATTATTTTCTGAAGCTGAACACATATATCCTCCTTATATTACAAATATAAAAGAGATAGAAGATGATTTTCCATTAGATTTACAATAAAAACATTTAATAGATTCTCATAATAAATTATTGCCTAGACTATCTTATTCTGAAATTGGTGTTTCGAGTAGTCAATGGTATTTTAATACTTTGATTAAAGTTAATAGAAAGATAAGTTCTAATTATAAAATTAACTGATAATATTTTGATGGTACAAATTATGTTCCCTGTAATATCTTAATTTATACAGAACCTAGTGCAAGTTATATTAATCATAATCTAATACATAATTTGATAAGTTTTAAACTAAATGAACCTTATCAATATATAAATTTTAGCAGTGACATACATCAAATAGATACCTCCATAGAAATTGTTATTAAGATAGGAGACAATAAAATACCTATAAGATGATTAGTTGAAAATGAAGGATTCAATAACGCTAGGAACTAGTTTTCTCGGGCTAGTATAAGCTTATATGATAACTCAATATGGAATAAAAATATCCTATAATAACAATACAATATATGTTCCAAGATAATAACTAGTCCCATTAGTATTTATACTCTAATTGGTATAACTTATAAAGATTATATAGTAGAATACTTTGCTGACTATATAAACAGTGAAGCTAGATCTTGTTTATGTAAAGCAAGTTGTTTTCCTTAACTTATAAAGATTATAGAGTACAATAATCTGCTGACTATATAAATAGTGAAGCTAGATCTTGTTTATGTAAAGCAAGTTGTTTTCCTTTATAATATCATGAAATCAAAGTATAATTGGATTAGATATTCCCAATAAGAAGATACATTTATCAAAAGGTATTAATCAACCTTAAATACTATTAGGATCTTTTTTAATAAAATGTGCACCATATTATGTTTATGGTACTGATATTCTTCTAGAAAATAATTTTATCCAATTATTTCATAAAATACTAGTTGATACCATTAAACAAAAAATACATTTCAAAACTCCTTGTAGTCATTAGATCACATTTAATAGAAGTAAACATGCACATGTTAGAATACATTGATCATATTTAAACCTCATACAACCTAGTGTAGTGTAGGGTATAAAGAAAATTTGATTCTTCCAAAAGGAAAACCTTTACTAAAAATATAAAAATTATAAAGAATAAGTATCAAAAGAAGAAAATCTTCAAAGATGGACTAGAATTAGTAAAACAAAAATAAAGAAAAATTACTCTGATAATCTATTACAATTTTAGGATAAAACAGAGAAGAAGCAAATTTAGAAATGATAGATGAACAAAAAATTATTAAAGTTATTATTATTATTATATCTAATTTAGAAGATCAATAAACAACTTGAACTAGAAAATCTAAAGATAATTAGGTATAGTAAATCCCCTCATTCCTTCCTAGCTTTTATAGTTAGAAACCATTGAAAGATAGTTAGAAATCAAGCTAGAATGGTTGTAAATTATAAAAAAATTAAATGATAATATAGTATTTGATGGTACTTAACTAAAAAAACATTAATAAACTTAGCAAGAGGAAAATAAATCTTCTCTAAATTTGATTGATTTTGGCATATAAAAATGAATAAAATAATATTCCATATACTACCTTCTCCACTCTACAAGGTCATTACGAATGGTTAGCAATGCCTTTTGGTTTAAAAAATATCCCATGAATATTTCAAAGGAAATTGAATAATATCTTTAAGTATTATACTTTTATACATGTTTATATAAATGATATTATAATAGCTAGTGATAATATTGCTTAACATATTAGACATTTCAATAAATTTGCAAATTTATATGAACAACATGGTTTAGCTCTATATGAAAAATAAACTAAGATACGTCAAACTGAAATAGAATTCCTTGGCATGGAGATAGATGGTAGGAGAGTTAAATTTCAACTTCATATCCTCTAAAAAAGCTCACAATGTCCTGATAAGTTAATAGATAAAAAATTTCCTAATAAGTTAATTGATGAAAAACAAGTTCAAAGTTTTTTAGGGGTATAAATTATGATTTAGATTTTATTCAAAATTTAGTTGAGATAAGAAAATTTTTCAAATGCTTTCAAAGAAAGATCATATAGTCGAATTTTCACCTTATTTAATTGAACATATAAAGAAAAATAAGATTTTGTGTATACATTGCCAAACTTTCTTTAGATGATGATGATGATGATTTAATTCTTGAAATTGATACTTCTAATCATGTATGGTGTGGAGTATTATAAAAGATAGATTACGATGATTTTAATATTAAGATTAATGAGTTTCTTTATAGGTATACTTCGAGAACCTTTATAGATACTCAATAAAGATATCATATAAATAAAAATCTATCAAAAATTTTATTATTATTTATTGCCTAAAACATTTTTATTAGGAACCGACATCACTCAAGTTAAGGGTTTTATTCAAAATAATTTACCCTCTAAATTTGAATATAAAAGATATATTAAATGGAAAACTTTATTAGCATAATATATCTTGGATATTGAGATTATCAAATCAAATAATAGTGTTGTTGTAGATTTTTTAACTAGAGATGGTCAAACTCAAAGAACAAATATTTGACTTATTGGAATAGATGTCCGAAGATATTGATACATATTAAGCCCAAATTAAAGATTTATTAGATATTACTAGCTTGATCTCGATACCTAAAGAGCTTGCAGGGATACTTCTTTTATTTTATCATATATGGCAAGCTAAGATAAACCATTATAATTATTCAAAGCAAAAATTTTATAGCCTAGTCAACAAGGCTAAGATAGTTGAAGATTCATCAGCTATAAGATCTTCTTCTCCTATAAAGGAATCTATTAATCAGCAGATTAAGTTAGGGAAAGCTACTCTTAATAATATTTCTCTATGGAATGATACTATGCACAAACTGATTGTACAAAGAAATATAATGATTGATAATCTTCCAAGGGATTATCCAGGTGTTCATGCACATTATGAAATAATAAAAAACTTGTACGCTCTATAAAACAATGGCAATTGCTATATTAATTTTTGTGGGATATATCCTATATTGAACTTTTTATTAGGAGTGTATCCTCAAGCCATTATAGATTGGTATGATTTTGGAATAGTAAATGCTATATACTTAACCAATTCAGAGTTTACTAAGATATCATTATTTCCTAGATGGATTCAATGAGGGGTTAATAATTATTATCTAAATAACCTTATAATAACCTATAAAGATACCTTGATACTAAATATATTATCTATTGGTTCAGATTTTCATATAAATGATATAATACCTATCATTTCATTACTCTGAGAAAAGCAAAACACTGTGTTATTATTGTGATACTAATTTAAAAAATAATTTTTTAAATACATCGAAAATTTTACATTACAAAAGAGGAATTGACAAGAGAACTGTTATTTCTGGCATAGAGGCGACATTAAGAAAGTATTTCAAACCTATGCCCAAGAAAGCAAATTTTCTTCTTTAATAATAGCTCCAGCCAAAAAGACACCATTGGTTGCCAAAAATTTTGTAAAAATGAAGTAAGCATGACTAAAAGATGAAAGATAAAATCAAGTCCTAGGACATACAGAAATATCTATCCTTCTTCTACAAATGGCTAGATGACCTCCAAAGGAAAAGATAGAGCTGAAGCATCAGGAGTATCTACATACAATGATGATTCTAAGTAAAAGATATCTTCTACTCAATAAAGAAGAGTCTAAAAAAGATAAGAAGATGACTTAGAAATCTCTCCAACCACTCAGATAAAAAGAAAATTCACTAGTAGTAAAGATGGAATGTAACACCTCACTCCCGCTGGACCCGAACCCGATATCGATAGTGATATCCGAATCCGCGCCCCGCGAGGGTGGTGTGCCACATCAC
>JAOTAY010000004.1:18259539-18270296 GCA_025629805.1 Erythroxylum baracoense
AAATTCTCTAAAAATCAGAAAACCCCAATGACCCTCTCCAACACAATTTTTACACACACAAAGCCTATTTTTCAAAAATTCACATTTGTTCACCACTCTACCGGGAAAATGTCATGAATGCATGTACAGATATTTTTCATGTGCAGAAATCACTGTTCACGTAAAAGTTAATATGATGTAAATTTTGTTAAGTTAAAATTCAGACTTCAAGTCCTCTCATATAAATAAAACCCTATGCTTTCTATATGTATCTTATTTCTTTAATTTTCTTTATAAAAAATAATTTTCCTTTTTGCATATACAATTTGAACTTTTTATTTTAAATGTTATTCTTCTCCTAAATCTTTAGTATACGCCTTAAAGTAGGAAACAAGTTAAGGTTATGTTGGACTTTGTTAAAGAAGCATCAAGGGTGGTTATCTTGCTTTAATGTTGAAGATGGAATGCTCATTAAATGACTCAACGAAAACCCGGTAAAGCTACAGTTAAAAAGCTAAAGATGAAGGTACGAAAGCGTAATAGACACATTAATTTGAAACTTGCAAAATTGTTATGCATATGGTTATATCATGGTTTCTTATTTTCTGAAAATTAATATATGGATTATCTTAAATAGGTTTAGATTTTTTAAAATCTATAAAGGAGATAATTATATCACTCTTTCAAGAAGTAATAATATTGTAAGAAATGATAAATTAAAGGATGAAGATTTGCTTTGGATCTCTTTAATTCTTGATATTATTAGTAGTTTGGATATAACAGAAGCTTTTATTTCCTCTCATGATCAAATTTTTTGATCTGCCTCTAAAAATTAGTATAAGAATTAAAAATTTTGAAACTGTTCTACATATGACTTTATTATGACCTCTTATTTTCTTGAAAAATTTGTATATGAATTTTATGGAATATATTTAAATTCTTTAGAATCTATAATTGAGATAATTATATCCATCTTTTAAGAAGTCATTAATATTATAGCAAATAATAATAAATTAAAGGATGGAGATTTGTTTTGGATCTCTTTAATTTTTTATATTATTAGTAGCTTGAATATAATAAAAGATTTTATTTCCTCTCATAATCCAATTTTTTAATCTACCTTTAAAAAATGTTTCTTTTTTATCTTATTGTAATAATAAGGATTATCACATCCTATCATAATAGACATTTTTTTAATCATAACAATATAAAGAAGATTTTTTTCTTTATTCCTTTACTTTTCTTTGGTAATATAGCGACATTACATCATTGACTTAATTTATCTTTTAAAAAGGAATTTCAATTTTTATACCAAATTTTAAAGACAGGTCAAAAACTTTGGTCACAAGAGGAAGTAAAATTTTTTATTATATCCAAGTTATTAATAATATCATAAATTAAAGAGATTCAAAGTAAATTTTCATCCTATAATTTATCATTATTTCCTATAATATTAGTGACCTCTTAAAAAGGGACGTAATTATCTCATTTATAGATTTTAAAGAATATAAATCTATTTTAGATAATCCATATATAAATCCTTCCAAAAAATAAGAAGTCATGATATAACCATATGCAAAATAGTTTAAAGATTTTGAAATTAAAGGGTCTATTATGCTTTCGTACCTTTACCTTTAGCTTTTTAACTGTAGCTTTAATAGGTTTTCATCAAGTCTTTTAATGAGCATTTCAACTCCAATCTTAGAGCAAGGTAATTACCCTTGACATTCCTTCAAAAATGTCTAGCACAACCTTAATTTGTTTCCTCCTTTAAGGCGTATACTAAAGATTTAGGAGAAGAATAAGGTTTAAGATGGAAATTGTGAATTGTATCTATAGGAAGGAAATTTTTATTTTATAGAGAAAATTATAGAGATTAGATACATAGAGAAAGCTAGATGCCCCTTCTATTGCCCTAGAGATTTTATTTATACAAGCAGGCTTTAAAGTCTGAATTTAACTTAACAAAAATTTCATCATATCAAATTTTCATAAAGTAGATTATATCTTTATTGCTAGTGAATTTTATTTTATTTGAATGATTAGAAAGACATTGTATTTATCTTGGCTTGCCATACATGGAAAAATGCCATAACCTTTTATTAGAAAAACTATTATATTTATCTTGGCTTGCCATACATGGAAAAATGAAAGAAGTATTTTTGAAACCTTTTAAGTTATTGAGTTGAAGCTAGTAATATCTAATAAATATTTGATTTAGGCTTGGCAAGTATCAATATCTTCAAACATTTGTTTCAATAAGTCAAATATATGTTTCTTTAAGGTTGACCATCTCTAGTTAAAAAATCTACAAGAATATTATTATTAAATTTGATAATCTCAATATTAAGTTATATTTTGCTAATAAAGTTTGTCATTTAATATATCTTGTATATTCAGGTTTAGAGGGTGAATTGTTTTGAATAAAAGCCTTAACTTGAGTATTACCAGTTCTTATTAAAAAATCTTTTAGGCATTAAAAAATAATAAAAATTTTAACAACTTTTTACTATCACCAATAATTCATTTTCATTTATGTGATATAATTGTTGAGTACTTGTAAAGGTTTTTGAAGTATACTTGCAAAGAAACTCATTAATCTTAATATTATAATCATCATAGTCTTTTTTTTTTGAATCTCCACTCCATTTATGATCAAAAGCATCAGTTTCAAGAATTAAATAATCATCATTAGATGGTAAAGAAAGTTTTGGCAATATAGTACATAAAATCCTAATTTTATTTACCTGTTTAATCAAATAGGTAATAATTCAAATCTTTGATCTTTATTTAAAAGTATTTGAAAGTATTTTCTTATCCCAGCTAAATTTTAAATAAAATCTAAAGCATAATTTAATACTCCTAGAAAACTTTGAACTTGATTTCTATCTATTAACTTATGATTTTTATCTATTAACTTATCATGAAATTGTGAGATTTTTTCGAGAATATTTATGGGATATTTTTAAACCAAAAGGCATCATAACCATTCATAATGACGTTGTGGAGTAAAGAAAGCAGTATATGGAATACTATCTTTATTCTTTTTTATCCACCAAAATCTAATAATACAATCAAATTTAGAAAACAATTGTTTTCCTTTAATTAAGTATTAATATTTCTTTACAGGATGAGAAATGTCCATCAAATATTGTAAAATCATTTATTTTTTTATAATTTACGACCATTCTAGCTTTATTTCTAATTATTTTTGCACATTTTCTAACCATAAAAGTGGGGGAAGAATGAGGATATTTATTAGACCTAATTATCTTTAAATTTTCTAGTTCAAAAAGTTGTTTTCTAAAGTCCTCTTGATCTTATAAATTATATCTTATAACAGTAACTCTAATAATTTTTTGTTTATCTATCATTTCTAAATTTTATTTTTCACTGTTTTCATCATAAAATTGTAATACATTATCATAGTACTTTTTCTTTTTCTTTTGTTTTACTAATTCTAATTTATCTTTGATGGTTTTTATCTGTTGATACTAATTCTTTATAATGTTTTCTACTTTTAGAAATGGTTTTCCTTTTGGAAGGATCGATTTTTCATGATACCCTACACCATGCTGACTTGTGTGAGTTTTAAATGTGATCGGTTTATTTCTAGCATAACCCATCTTAGGATAGATAGTAAACAAAAGTTTTAAATATCAAAGATTTCCTCTCAAAATTTCCATATAAGGTTCTTTTCTATTACGAATTTGATCATCTGATATTGTTAATTTTATAGGACTATCATAGTAGGCATTTTAAATCGTAACAACATAATGAACATTTTTTCCTTATTCCTTTACTTTTAGTTAGTAATATAGTGTCATCACACCATTCACTTAATTTATCTTTTAAAAAGCAAAATTTTTTTTCCTAAGGCATCTACAAGATTAGGATTGTAGGTTGCCTCTAATTTACTACCCCAAGGATCAAAGTCTTTAAATAAAAAATCTTTAAATAAATTTGTGTCTTATCGACCTGATTATGAATACGATAATAATAATTTAGGAAAACAAAAATATATCAATTGATTTTAAGCATATCACATAATTGCAATCTTTGTAATGTCATAACATATTTTCCTATAGTAGTTGTATCTTTTAAAATATTTCCTTCTCCAACAAATTATATTCTAAAAGTTTTAGTTGCTCTAGTTATTAGATTTGTTATATTATTATCTAAGTTAAATATAGATTTTTTTTGTTTTCATCTAAAATTTTCTAGAATTCAAGAGAGCTATTGACTAAAATTTTTTAAAAAATTGTTTAGTAGTTTCATAATCCATTTTATTAAATAACAACAACAACTCATAGAGTTGTTTCCTACTTATCGATAGCTTCTTTTATATTTTGGATGAAATATATATCTAAATATATTCCAAAAGGATTTAGAGCTTTTGTTCTCATTTTATCCATAGGTGTGAAGCCATCTTTACCATTGGTTATCATATGAGTTCCAGCATTTCCTCAATTAGGTCTATTAAAACTTTGTGAAGGATATCTAGGAGGTGGATTTCTAGTAGTACTAGGTATATCATAAATATTAGGATTTTAGTGATTTTTTGTTTAATTAAATCTGGTTTTATATTCCCTAAAGTTTCTGAGTTTAGATTTTCTATCTATTCAGTTAATTCTTCAATTTCTAAATTAGAAGCTTGTATAAAATTATCCATTTTGTCTACAATTAGGAGGTATTTTCATCGTTAAATTAGCTCAAGTATTTGTCTTTCCATAAGATTTTTATTTGGTTTATTCTCTATATTAGATTTATTTATTTTTCCATCATATCTTGTATATCTGTGATTTGTTTTTAAAGTTTTTCTATATGGAAAAGAATGCTATTTCCATAATATTCTATTTTTTTGAATTTATATCAAATCAATATCTATTTTTAATCCTTCAGGATTTAATTTTTGATACTTATCTTCTGCCAGTTAAAGGATAATTTCTATATTGTTTAGTAATTTTTAGATGAGCTTCTATCTGCAGTTTTTTAAATCTTTGATATATTCTATCTAATTCTTCCTTAATTAATTTAACTACTTTTATAGCCATTTTATGACAATTTGTAAACAATATATAATTATAACTATTTTATGATGATCTAATTCAATCTAAGCTTTTTATACATGATTATCAAGTTTATTTATTTCAAAATTAAATAATCACAATAAGGACAATCACTTAAAAGTAACAACATAGGACGAATCATCTCTAATAACCTCTATCTAGATGTCATCTATAGTGCTCAGAGAATCTGAGATGTAATTCTTTGTCCTCATCTTTATATTGATGTTTTTTTAAGTTGATATTCGAAAATTCTTTCTTTAAAATTGAGTAAAGTATCTAATAGAACAATGATGCAAGTTCTCAGTTGTAAATAACTATTTTTTTATTTCTTGTATGTATCTATTGTTGACAGATATCAAATATCTTTTTTTTCCTTAAATCTATTATGCTTATCTTCACAAGTTGTACACAAAATAATCATCGCTCTGGTACCAATTTTCAAAGGCATACCAAAAAAATTGATCACGAGAGGAAATAAAATCTTTTATTTTATCCAAAGTACTAATAATATAAAAAATTAAAAAGATCCAAAGCAAACCTTCATCCTCTAATTTATCATTATTTGATATGATATTAGTGACTTTTTAAAAGGGGGTGTAATTTTCTCATTTATAGATTCTAAAGAATCTAAATCTATTCTAGATAATGCATATGTAAATTTTTCTAGAAAATAAGATGTCATGATATAACTATATGCAGAACAGTATCAAAATTTTCAAATAAAAGGGTCTACTACGCTTCTGTACCTTTATCTTTAGCTTTTTAACTGTAGCTTTTCTTTTTATCGAGTCTTTTAATGAGCATTCAAGCTATAACCTTAGGTTAAGGTAACTATCCTTAATGTTCCTTTAGCAAAGTTCAGCACAACTTTAATTTGTTTCTTACTTTAAAGCATATACTAAAGATTTAAGAGAATAATAAGGTTTAAGATGGAAATTGTGAACTATATCTGCAAAAAGAAAAAAATTATTTTATAAAGGAAATTATAGAGATGAGATTCAAGATAGATGCCTCTTCTACTATTCTAGGAGTTTTATTTATATAAGAGGACTTGAAGTTTGAATTTTAACTTAATAAAATTTATATCATATTAACTTTTGAAAAAGTAGATTCTATCTTTATTACTAATGGATTTTCTTTTATTTACGTGGTTGGAGAGATTTTCACATTATCTTCCTATCTTTCTAAGATTCTTCTTTATTGAGCAGAAGATATCTTTTACTCATAATCATCACTATATTCATGATGCTTTGAAGGTCCTCCAACCACTTGTACAAGAAGGAAAGATATTTTCTGTATGTTTTCAAAGATGATAGAACATTTTTTACGCCCTAAGGAATCAATCTTATCTTTCCTCTTTCAATTATACTTATCTTCATTTTTACAAAATTTTTAACAGCCAATAATGTCTTCTTGTTTGGAGCTATCATTAAAGAAGAAAATTTGGGCATACGTTTAAAATCCTTTCTTAAATGTTACCTCCATATTAGAAATAACGATTCTCACATCGATTCCTCTCTTGTAATGGATATCAACTTCAGTGTGTATAGAAAATTCTTTTCTTAAGTTAGTATCTACAGTAATGGCAAAGTGTTGTGCCTTTCCCAAAATAATAAAATGATAGGTATCATATCATTTTCATGAAATATGGACTAACAGATAATATCTTTAGTACTGAGGTATCTTTAGGGGTCATTGTTGGGTTATTTAGACGATAATCCTTAACCCCCTCTTAAATCTATCTGAGAAGTAATGATATCTTAGGAAACTCTGAATTGGTAAGTATATAGATTTTATTATTCCAAAATGATACCAATCTCTGATAGCTTAAGGATAAGCTCCTTGTAAAAAGTTCAATCTAAGATATATCCTATAAAAATCAATATAGTAGGTATCGTTATTTTGTAGAGCGTATAAGTCTCTCATTATCTCACAATGTGTATGAACAATAGGATGACTCCTTAAAAGATTATCAACTATGATATTTATCTTTACTATCAATTTACTGTTCCAAAATGATACCAATTTCAATTAACTTAAGGACGTGCTTCTTGTAAAAAGATCAATCTAGAATATATCCCAGAAAAATCAATATAGTAGATATCATTATTTTGTATAGCATATAAGTCTCTCATTATCTCATCATGTGAATGAATAGTAGGATGAATCCTTAAAAGATTATCAATTATAGTATTTCTTTATACTATCAATTTACGTGTAGTATTATGCCTTATAGAAATATTATCAAGAGTGAGGGTAGTAATAAAGACAACCTACAATCCTAGTCATGTAGTTATCTTAGGAAAAAGAATTTTCTTTTTAAAAGATAAACTAAGAGAATGATGTGATGATGTTTTATCATTGAAGAAAAGTAAAGGAATAAAGAAAAAAATCTTCATTATGTTGTTATGATTTTAAAATTCCTACTATGATAAGATGTGATAATCCTTACTATTACAATAAGATAAAAAGTTATATAAAAAGAATAAATATTTTAGGAAAAGATATTTCAAGAAATGCAAAGCAGAATATTATAAGAAAAACGAAGGATACAAACCTAGAAAATCTTTGTTTAGAAGAAATAAAAAAGATATCCTAAAGTCAATGGTATTATTTGTTGATTGCAAAACCAATTACTTGTTTTAAGCTAAAAATTGCAGTTATACGAGTCGTTACGTGTAGTAAAAAGCAAATATCGTCCCACAGAGATTGTGCTTAGGTACCACTTAATTTAGGTTGTGCTTTGTTTAAGACTCAAATTTGAATAATAAAATTAAACAAACTAGCAACAATCGAATAATGTAATAATGGAAATCTGTAAAGAGAATTAATCAAGTTATGGGAGAGATTTTACCTATCATTAATGCTAATCTAGCCTTTTATGTATTTATGGGATGTCAGTTCTAGACAATCATAGGGTTGATTACTCTCTCTCGAGTTATATTCATTCCCTAAATTGTAAAACCTAATTGAGTTATGGACTTGCAATCACTCAAATAACAAATTATCCACAATTCTAATTAGTTCTAAATCTCTCTAATAAACAATCGGGTCTTACACAACCCAAAGGAAAAGTTAAAACATCATTAACAACTCAAAATCCGTAACCATATAACCCATTTCAATCTTATGGGGAGGAAATGAAACTTAGGTTGGATGATTCAAGAAAATAGCAGCATCAGGAGATCACCTATTTTGGGAAGCTTTGGTGTCGGGACCCTCCTCTTCTTTTTCTTCTTCTTTTCTCTCTCTCTTCTTTCTCTCTCTTTTGGGTTTCCAAATGTAGGTTGAATGTAGACACTTCTCTAAGGTTCCATCATTATCCTTTTATAGTCTTTTCCAATTAAGGTAACCCTAGTGTCTTTTTGGGGTTCGAAATGTCCCTCCAAAACTCAAATCTAAAAGTGACTCCGCGTTTGTCTGCATGTAGGCCACGACCGTTGCCTTTTGTGCACGATTGTGGCCTTTTGTGCACAATTGTAGCCTGGTTATCTGCTCTCTGTCACGATCATGGCAAATCCCCCCATGATCGTGGCCCTATGTTGGTGCGTTTGTCACGATCGTGGCAGATCCCCCACGATCAAGGCCTTGTGTTTTAGTTCAGGTCTCCTCTGAAACTCTTCCAAATGCCCTGAAACCAAAGTTGCAAATACAGTACCAGACTTGGTACCGAATCTTGGTACAGTACTGTACCGGTACAGATCAATACCGAGTACCGTTTCAGGTAATTTTTTAAATTTATGAAATAGTCCCTAAAATGTTATAAATTTTGCAAAATTGTCCATTGGTACATTGTACAGTTATATATTATATACTTTACAAGTTTACATTAACCATATTTCTAAAAAACATATTAATAAATAATAATCACAATTAATAATTTAATATTTTCATACAATAATTTTTAAATATATCATATATAAATAATAATCACAATTAATATGAAAAAAAGACAATCATCACAATAAAAATATAAAAATAAGAACAACACAAAGTATTTAAAATAATACAATAATACAATATCATCATTTTAATAAATAATAATTACATCAAAACATCCAATAAAAAACAATAAATATCCTTAACTATTACAATTTTATCATAACGAGGAAACAATCAAGTTGAAGTTAAACCTGAAACAAAAACATTTACAATTACATCACATATGTAGAATTTAACATAAACTGATAAACATCAAATATAAGTAAAATTAAAATAAGAGGAAAATAATCTAGAACGAAATTCGATCGTCAACGGGAGGATACTCACTATAACTGCACTGACCTCAATTATCATTTGGTACAAAATTCTCATCATCGAGAGGAGTTTCATCATCATTATCATTCAAATTTAATGCACTAAATGACATATCAATGCTTTCCCGTCCAAGATTATCTTCCAAGTCATTGACATCTAACAAATTCGGTTCTTTAGAAACCAATCCGCAAAAACATGCACATTTCTAACAATTCACATTTCTAACAATCATAAAACAGGCATAAAACAATTCTCAATTCCAATAATTCCCAACAATTTCTATTTACAACAATCACAAAATATTCACATTCCAACAATCACAAAACTTTTATAAAATAATTTCCAATTCCAACAATTCCCAACAAGTAACATGTCCAACAATCACAAAACATTCATAAAATAATTTTCAATTCCAACAATCCACATTTCCAACAATCACAAAATATTCATAAAATAATTCTCATTTTCAACAATTTCCAACAATTCTCATTTCCAACAATCACAAAACATTTATAAAACAATTTTCAATTCCTAACAATTCACATTTTCAACAATTACAAAAAATTCATAAAACAATTTCCAATTCCAATAATTTCCAACAATCACAAAACATACGTAAAACAATTTCCAATTTCAACAATTCCCAACAATTCTTATTTCCAACAATCACAAAACATTTATAAAAACAGTTTCCAATTCCAAGAATTCCCAACAAATCACATTTCCAAAAATCACAAAACATGCATAAAACAATCTCCAATTACAACAATTCTCAATAATTCACATTTCCAACAATTACAAAAAAGAGATATAATTTAATTATTAGAAAATTATAAGAAATTATATCGAAATGAATAATGATAATAATGACAATAACATACCTTTCCCGAAGCTTTAAATTGTATCGAACAAAAACTAAGTCATTCAACCTCTTATGCTCCAATCTATTTCTTTTTTTGGAGTGGATAAATTCAAATGTGCTCTATTTTCGTTCACAACCTATTGCACTCACACATTGACTTAAAATCCAAATTGCAAACCTTTTCAGTTCTGGAACGCCATTTTCTAATTGATCCCACCAAGAAACTATAAGTTATAAGATAACAAAAGTAACGTTTTAAACAAAATAAAGTGATAATTAATTTTCAACAAATAAGAAAAAGGAAAAAAACTAATACCTGGAGAAAGTTTTCCTTTTTGTCGAATAGCAATCGACATTCCAAAATCCCCATAAGACAACTTTTAAAGCTCCATTTGTGAGCTTAAGAGATCTTTCATTGCGTGAATGTTAACTATTTTTGTAATAGTTAAAAGCATTCCTCTATTAACTTCATCTTGCTTACTAAGATCTAGTCTACAATAAGCACAAGAATTAAAAAATGCCCTAGCTACAAACAACGGAGAAGAAAGTTGTCTTTCCCTTCTCTCATTAATGATTGAAAGATATGGTGT
>JAOTAY010000004.1:18298202-18308256 GCA_025629805.1 Erythroxylum baracoense
TCCTATTTAGCTCACTTAATTACAATCCAATAACCGGGAAAATGTCATGTATGCATGTACAAACAATTCATGTGCAAGAATTCACTCATTGTTATGCATGTGCATATATGAATGCATGCATATGTCACTGTTCACTTATACACTAGGTGAGGGGATGTTACATAGTACCAATGGATTTATGCTCTTATGTTAAGAAGGAGAAACATATTGATGGCCTGGGACATGTTCGTTCCTTAGAATGTGGCTATTAGCTAACATGACACAAAGAGATCCATGGTCTAAGACACACCTATTTCCCAGACCCTTCCTTAATATAGCTCCTCCTAAAATGATCCATAAAATGTATTGAAAATTCTAAAAATTCAAGGGTTGTATTTTTCACCCAAACCCTTCATCTCTCCTCCATTTTATCTCCCTCTCTCACAAACTTAGTAGCTAAACCCACTTACCTAACAAAGCCTTCTAAGATTTTAGCACTCGTACTCCATTCTCACCAAAATTTACCCATTTTTCATCCTTAGAATCCCATTTTTTTTCATTCTAGGGTTCTAAACTTCAAGATTTAGGAGTTTGCCATTTTTGAGTAATTTACTCCTCTAATCTATTTAAAAACCTAACTTTCCACAATAGGAATGAGTTTAAAAGCTACTAAAAGTAAAAGGAAGTTTCAAGTAATAAAAAGGAGGGTATGTCCTTTATTGGTATGTCCTCATCCCATATACACACAAATAGGGCTTTTTAGCCAAATAGGTGTGCATCTTCAATTGGATGGAAACCATATCATTAGCGAAAGAGGCTTAAAAGTATATAAATAATAAGCTCAAAAGTAAGGACAACATTTTATGGATTCTTAACCCCAAGGGGGTATTCACAGAAAAAATCTTATTATACAATCTTCAAAGCAAATGAGAGTGATGTTGCATGGTATAAATTACTCTAGAAACACTCATTAAACCCTAAGGCTTCTGTAATTACTTGGATTGACATTAAAAACAAAATTAGAACAAAAATGGTGGTTTAAAGATTTTAATCCAACTTATGTATTGTGCAAGGAGACTATGGAGGATAGGGAGCACCTATTTTTTGGACCAGGTATTCAAATGTAGTTTGGAGTTGAGTGATGTACAAGTTAGGGGAGTATTGCTAGAGTTATGATTGGAATGGTGCTTTGACCTAGATCATAGCAAAAACTAAGCAATTGAAGCAGAATGCAGTGATTCTCAAAATTGCTTTTACCATCACCATTTATTCCATTTGGAAAGAGAGGGAAAAAACTTTACAATGGAATAGACACTGAGAGGTGCTATCCAGATGAAACCAATCTTAACTAGATAATAGAGGTTATGATAGCAAAAACATCTCACAATTTGCATACTCCAAATAAGAAAAGCAAATGGAACCTTTGAAATGAGTTATTTGTAACTTCTTGGTTATTATTTCAATTGTTGAATCCATCATGTAATTGGATCCCATTGTAATTTTGTAATAGCTTTTCTATAGTCAATAAAGAATTCTCTTTTAATTCCACAAAAATAAAGGGATGACTATATTCTTTAAAGTAGCCAAATATTCTTATAAAAAGCTTAATTTAGAATTTTTAATTACTTGTATGATAACTAGACATACTAAAGAGGATGCAATTCAATTTAGGCTTGGGAGAAATTAAATGGATTTTTTAGAAGTTAAAAAACTATTGCTTAAATAACTCAAGCATATGAAGGGAGTACTAGGAAATACCTTTTTACTAGTCATATATCAAAAACTACATCGTTTAACACTTGATTTTATAATTCCTAACAAAGGAACATGTGTCTAGAGGGGGTTACTGATTTAATGAAGCTACATTGTATGTAATAGCCCGGACCACCCTGCTCACAGATATTGTCCGCTTTGAGCCTTGACCCAGCCAAGCCCTTATAGTTTTGCTCTCCCCGTCTAATGAAAAAATGCGTCTATGAGGGAGAGGTTTCCATAGCCTTATAAGGCCTACTTCGTTCTCCTCTCCAATTGATATAGGAATCTAACATTCCACCCCCTTGGAGGCCCAGCGTCCTCGCTGACTCACAGGCTTGGATCCATCCCCCTTAGAGGCCCAGCGTCTTTGTTGGCACACAGGCCTAGATCCACTCCCTTGGAGGCCTAACGTCTTTGCTAACATACCGATCTGGCTACTAGCTCTGATACCATTTGTAACAGTTCAGACCACCCGCTCATAGATATTGTCCACTTTAGGCCTTAGCCCAGCCAAGCCCTTATAGTTTTACTGTTCCCGTCTAATGAAAAAATGCGTCTATGAGGGAGAGGTTTCCATAGCCTTATAAGGCCTACTTCGTTCCCCTCTTTAATCTATATGGGAATCTAATAGGACGTTGGGCCTCTAAGAGGGGTGGATCTAGGCTTGTGGGCTAGCGAGGACATTGGGCCTTTAAGGGGGTGGAATGTTAAATTCTCATATGGATTAGAGAGGGGAACGAAGTAGGCTTTATAAGGCTATGTAAACCTCTCCCTCATAGACACATTTTCTCGTTGGACGGGAAGAGCAAAACTGTGAGGGCTTAGTTAGGCCAAGGCCCAAAGAAGACAATATCTGTGAGCGGGTGGTCTGGGATGTTACATCGTATGAGAAGAATAGAAAATAATCAGATAATGCATGTTTCATAAACCTAAGCAAGTGAATAATGACACCTTTAGAAACTTTATACCAAATTTTCCTAATGAACAATATATTTGGAACCTTAAAGCATTTTGGGATTCTATATTGAGAGGAACACCTAAGTATAACCCTTTTATGAATAAAAGCACCCACATTACATCTCAAACTCTTTGTTACTTGCATATAATCATTACTTATACAATTTTGGGAAGGAAGGAGAGTTAGTGGTGTGGTTTCACTTAAGGATCTTTTTCTAACTCTAGTATATAATGGAGGAGCCTATGTCTCCTAGGTTATTACTTTTTTATACACGTAGATTATATGGGAAAAAGGAAGAGAGGTGGCATCTATGGTGAACCTTATTTAACGAGACTAGAAAAAATCTTAAAGAGTATTTTACTCTTTTCTAAGAATAGCATAAGGATGAATTATGGTTACTGTCAACTTGGAGATGATGAAGTATATGAGATCAGTCCAGAAGGTCATTAGGTTTATATACTAGTAGGATTAGAGTAAGATCCAAAAGGAGATGATGTTCTTATAAAGGAGGTAGAAGAGATGCTGAAGAGAATAGAGTTACCACCCATGGTAGACAAAGGATTATTAGGTTAGTTTAAGTCAAAATACAAATTATTGCAAGTATTTAAACCTAATTAGTTGATGAATAATGTAATTGAATGGATGATAATTACTCTTTATTACTTAAATTAATTTGTTTATTTTTCTGTAATTGATATTTATTTAAGTTAAGAGTAAGTGTGATTGAATTTTTTAAGGACAAGCAAAATATTAAACATAAGGATATTTGATATGCATGAAATATTCACATATTTTCCTTGGATTTTATGTTTAATTATTTTGTTTTGCTTAGTTCTAGTTATATTTTTAGGTAATTAAGAACATTTGTACTTGGGATGAGATTTATTAAGAATTAGAGGACATTTTAGGAAGAAATGAAGAAAAACACAACTTTTGGTTCGAAAAGATCTATCAAACACTTATGCCTAACAAGGATCACATATAAAGGATGACATGATCTAGGGAGAGACTATGTAGCAGAAAGAAATTCTGAAAAGTGACATAATCTAATGCATATCCATGCCTTAGCCCATGTCTTAGATTATGTCCATACCTAGAAAAGAAATAGAAGGATCTATGATCTAGGACATAGACATTCCAAAGCCTAGTCCCTTCTTAAAAGAAATATAATGATCTATGGAATATGATATCGTTGTGTCTTAAGTTCTGTCATAAGTTGAATAAACATATTTAAAACGTAAAATCCCTAATACTTAGAAGAATTTTGGAGGCTTTTCATATCATTATCTTCTTTCTACTCCAAAAAGTTAAGGTTATTTATTGGGAGGTACACCAAAACTCAATAGGTCAATTTAAATTTTTTTTCATTAGAGAACATCCTGATGGATCAAATTGTTCAAATTACAAGACTTTCATCTAGAGTTCCTTTACCATGACGCATTTTATTTTTCAATTATTTTTGTTTGTTGAAACATGATTTATGGCTAAGTGTTTTATGTGTTTAGATAGAGAAAACCCTTGTTATTATCTTTTTATGGATTGGTTTAGTTTTATTTATGACATAAATTTAATATTGGTAAACTATCTTTAATTGTTCTTAATGTATATTTATTCATCTCGACATATAAATGTAGATATATTTCATTTGTGGATACTTTGAGAGAATTGCTTATGAGTCGACAATCGTGGGGTGCTATAGATAAATCAACAAGATCTTTCTTATGTTACGATTAATTCTTTCTTAGAAATTCATAGGACCTAACACATCTAAAGTGGTATTACCTTGATAGAGATGTAGCTTAACCAACTAGAGAATAGGTGACTAGCTCAAAAGATTACAATTTCAAATTTTAGGAAGTTTGGCTAGTAAGTATGATTAATCCATTTTAATTTTATTAAATCATGACATTAAAAATAAAAAAGAATAGGGAAAGTACTTATCTAAGCATTAATTATCACTAATTTCTTTATTTTATTAGTTATTCTTTTTTTAATTCTTTTGACTATCATTTTATTTAGGTTTATATTTCATTACATAATTCCATCAATCAACCAATCATTATATTTTGATTATTTAGATTAGTTAGTAGCATGAGATTTTATAAGATCCATATATCTTCCTCATAAGATTGATGCTCTACTTACCTTTATACTACTCATCAATAATAGATGTACTTATCGAATAGATTGATGTTGAAGAAGTTGGTATAAAATTCAAAGAAGAAATTCAAAGAATAAATTTAATGAAGATCTTGACGATGATAAGAAAAAATCCAAATTAAATATTGAATAATTTTACGTTTAATAAACTTGAATTCATTTAAAGAATTATTTAATAAAATTATAACATCTAATATAGGATGTTAATATGTTTCATTGTGGTGGCTTTATTAGGATTCAAGAACATAGCCTTAAAATGTGAGTTAAAAAGATATCCTAGGACATTATAATCAATCTCTAAATCTAATCATATATATACCTTATTTGTATATCTCTAATTTGATTTTGGTAGCCCATTTATCACATCAATACTTCTTTGAATGAATTTTTCACAATAATAAGGTAATCATTGTTTACTATATAAACAAATTAAATAAGATTTTATAATCATCACAAACTAATATATAACATAAAAGAAAATTATATCATGTAATTTTGAATGAAATAATCTTAAAATGGGTGAAAACATGACCTTAATCTCATGTTATCATAACATCCATCCTAAGTAAACTTGATCTATAAAGTTCTAAATGATTATTGAATTACAATAATGCAATTCTTGAATTTACATTGAACTTATAGAAGTTTTGGCATCCACTACCTCATATTTCAATTCAACAAATGCAACAAAAAAAGAATAAGAAAACTTGATGGCTAGATTTTTGTTTAAGTTAGTAAAAGAGAGGATTAAAAGAGTCTAAGTTAGCATAACAGAAATAGATTAATTAATCTTTATATTAGAATAAGCAAGAGGATAAGATAGAAGAAGATCATGAAAAAGACAGAGGAACATTGGAATTTGTGGATATTTAATATAAACTAGAATTTAAAATACTGGTCATATGATAACTTTTGGCCATTGTTACTATGGTTATGTCTAAAGAAAATTTATATTGTCATTAAACCACATATGATTAAAAAAAGCCAAAAGCCAAAAACAAGGTTAGTAAATTATAGAATGTTTTAAAGTTACTTTAAAAAGGAGTAAAATTATAATTGTTATATTTTAGATAATATGAAATCATATCTTATAAGATTGCAACAAATAGTATTTCCTAATTTCCTTTGATTGTAGACTTGATTCTAAGGATATTATTTTGTAGTTAGCTAGTATAAATATATATTAATACTTTGTAAAAAATCATCAATATAGAATAACATTTTTATATTCATAACATGATATTAGGTCTTATCTTGGCTTTTTGAACTTTTTTCTAGCTTCCATTCTTCCTAGTGAGCAGAGATATTATTCTCCTTTACACTTCAGTTTTGTCCAGTGAGTCTTGAAATTTCTTAGGTCACTCAGTCTAAGTGACCATTTTCCCTCACCTTGGAGTCGCTAAAAGCGTCAGTAGATGGTTGACCTCTCCTTAAAGGTTGTCATTGGAAAACTTGCATGTGAGATTCACATGCCATCGAATGATTCGTTCTCCTCTCCCATATGTTGATGCATAATAGAGTGTGTAACAATGACCCAACCGCTAGTTACGCTCTTCGACATTATCTCTTCCTCTCTACTGCCTTGTGCTATTGGTGTGCAACAGTGACACCATTGGTGTGCAACAGTGACACCATTGGTGTGCATCGGTGACTTAATAATGGTTTTGGCAATATAAAACTCTTCTTCTCCATTGTCGATGTTGAATGTGTGCTAGTGTTAGAGGCTTGTTTCACTACATTTCTTATTGGTTTCACTCAGCCTTAACATGGAAATCTTGGTGTTGTTTGTCTACCTCTCCTTTTGTTTAGCAACAATGCTTTTTAATAAAGTGGTCGTGTTTGGTTAGTTAAATTTTTTTGGTTCATGATGGATTGGTCAAGATAACTTCATATTTTACATGGAACTTTTGTCGGTGTTCTTGATTAATTTGACTATTTTATCCTTATTGATGAACAAAAACAATTTTTTTTGTGATTGATATTATTCTTGTGAAGTCTAGATCACAAAATATAAGTTAACTAATCTCAATTAGCGGAATTGATATAAGAAAACTAAAATTCACCTCAATAGTACCTTTAAAAACTATCACCTCACAAATCATCTACCATCGAACCATACTTGTAAGGAATGCCTGATAGTTGTAGATTGCAATGTATTTTTTATAGGTAATTTGATATTTGTTTAGTGGTTAAGTTGATTGCTTAGTGTGTGTTTAGCTTAAGAATTGTGTTAGTTCATAAAACATTTGTGTTTTAAGTGTTCTTTGGGTGAGAAAATGTTTTTGAGCTTCAATTATATATATATGAGGTGTCGTGATGAATTTGTTAGTGTTTCAAGGCATTCGAAAGAGTTTCGGAGGAGACCTGAACTAAAATACAAGGCGACGATCCTGGGAGACCTGCCACGATCGTGACAGAAGCACCAACATAAAGCCACGATCGTGACAGAAGGTCGAGCATAGGGCCACGATTGTGGGGGATATGCCATGATCGTGACAGAGAGCAGATAACTAGGCCATGATCATGCACTAAGGGCCACGATTGTGGCCTACACAGACAAACACGGAGTCACTTTCGAATTCGAGTTTTCAAGGGACATTTCAGACATTTCAGACCCCAAAAAGACACTAGAGTTACCTGAATTAGAAAAGATTATAAAAGGATAAGGATGGAACCCTAGAGAAGAGTCTACATTTAGCCTACATTTGGAAACCTAAAAGGGAGAGGGAAAAAAGAGATAGAAAGAAGAAGAAGAGGAAGAAGAGAAGGGTTCTGAAGCCGAAGCTTCTCGAAATAGGTGATCTCTCGACACCGCTGCTTTCCCGAATCATCCAATCTAATTTTCATTTCCTCCCCATTTATCTTTTTATTCATTTAATGTGTAAGATTGAGATAGGTTGTACGGTTATGGATTTTAAGTTGTTCATGATGTTCTAAATTTTCCTTTGGGATTTTGTTGATTTTTAATGTTAACCTAGTTGAATTGTGTTTACTTGATTTGGGTATTGTGATTGATTAATGTATTTGCAAGTTTTGGCATCAAATCAAGAGGGTGAACCAAATAAAAATGATTAGATTGGATTAACAAGAGTTAGGCGATCTAATTGAACACTTAATCAATCTAGTCGGTAATTTCATGGAGAGAGATCCCATGCAAGATTCGATCGTTTATTAATAGCGTTAGAACTAATTAGAATTGTGGGTAATCTATGAATTGAGAGATTGCAAGTCCATAATTCGATTAGGGTTTACAATTTAGGGTATGGATATAAGTCAAGAGAGAGTAATCAACCCTGCAATCGTCTAGAACAACACCCTATAAACACATAAAAGGATAGATTAGCATTAATGATAGGTAAAATGCCCTCTCCCATAACTTAATTAATTCTCTTTACGAATTTCCATTATTACATTATTCGATTGTTGCTAGTTTGTTTAATTTAGTTTACTTTTCAATTTATTATTCAAATTTGAGTCTTAAACAAAACACAACCTAAATTAAGTGGTATCTAAGCACAATCTCTGTGGGACAATATCTACTTTTTACTACAAGTAACGACCTGTATACTTGTTGTTTTAGCTTAAAGCAAGCAATTGGTTTTGTAATCAACAAGTTTTTGGCACCATTGTCGAGGATTATTTTGTTTAGGTGACTTTGATTTACGAGTGTTTGATACTTTTCCTTAAATTTTTACAGGTGCATGAACACGAGAAGCATAAGAAGGTCTAACGAGCTTAGTGAAGAAGAGCTTTCAGATATTATAAGGCACAAAAGAGAGCTAAGAAGACCTAGACGCCAAGACAAAATACAAAGGAATATGGCAGAAGAAGGATAGCAAAGAGGAGCTGAGAGGACATTGATGGACTTTATGAGGCCAAGTTTCAGTCTTCAAAGAGTTGGAAGGCCAGCGATTCAAGCCAATAATTTTGAAATCAAGCCGGCACTCCTTAATATACTTCAAAGCGGTGTGCAGTTTTATGGGCTATCCAACGAAGATCCTAACGCCCATCTTGCAAATTTCTTGGACATTTGTGATATCTTCAGGTTTAATGGGATGTCTGATGATACTGAGAGGTTAAGATTGTTTTTGTTTACCTTGAGGGATTGGGAAAAGGCATGGTATAACTCACTTAGTGCAAGCCAAATCACTACTTAGGAGCAGCTAGTCCAAGCTTTCCTAGCTAAGTACTTTCCCTTGACCAAGATAAAAATAATCATCAAAGAGATCACTAACTTTCAACAAAGTGATGGGGAGTCGTTGTCTGAAGCTTGGGAGAGATTCAAGGAATTATAAAGGAGCTACCCCCACCACAACCTTCTGAACGCAGAAATTTACAATGATGTAACTCATAGCATAAGGGGAACAATAGATGCACCTGTAGGAGGGTCTTTAGAAGAGTTGGCGAGCAACAACTATTTGTGGTCAAATGAAAGGAGTAGACAAGGGTCCAAGGAGCAAAAATGAATGATTCCAGTTGACTCAGTGATAGCTTTGCAAACACAGGTTGCTGCTCTTACCAAGCAGTTGAGCAACATACAAGGAGCTTCTTCATTCATGGTCAAAATCGTGCAGTTACAATGTGAATTATGTGAGTAGGATAATCATGGAACAGATGAATGCTTCATGCTGGGAGCGAGTGATGCATAACAAGTAAATTACTCGGGTCAGCCGCAACGAGGTAACAATCAATACTCTAATATTTACAATCATGGGTGAAAAAATCACCTAAATTTTTCATGGAGTACTAATAATATAGGTGGCCAAGTTAGAGCACAAGGACCTCCCGAATTTCAGCAAGACTGAGTTGGATCTTTGGAGAAAAAAATGGACAAGTTAATGGATGTATTGAGTTCAAAGTTCTCAAGCCAAGAGGAAGGTCAAAGAAGACAAGAAGAGAGCCAGAAGAGAATAGAGGCAAAGTTTAACCAGATTGCTAAGAACCTTGCTTCATCCATACATAACTTGGAGGTACAGGTGGGTCAACTTGCTAATGCTTTGTGTTCTAGAAATGTAGGAAGTTTACTAAGCAACACTGAGTCCAATCCAAAGGAACAACTCAAGGTGATTACACTTAGGAGTGGCAAGCAATTAAAGGAGCCATGTAACATCCCCTCACTTATGGGAAGGGTATTTTGGTCATTTTGGAATAGGTTAGGATTATTTAAAGTGTTTTGACATATTCATGCATTCATATATGCAC
>JAOTAY010000004.1:18328466-18345993 GCA_025629805.1 Erythroxylum baracoense
ATAATTATAAATTTCAAAATTAAAATTTGTTACTAAATAATACAAGCTATCAAAAATAATTCGTCAAAAAAAGTCTTAAAAATTGTAATAAATTTAAATAAATTCGTTTATAAAAATTATAATAATTATTAAATTAAAAATTACATTTCGTCACTAAATAATATTAGCTACCAAATGAAATTCGTCACAAAAACTAATTCACTACGTATATAAAACATCGGTAAAAAGTTTTTGCTACAACTAACATTTCATAGTTAAATCTTTTTTGCTAAAAAAATCTTCACAAAATCATATTAGCGACCAAAGCTACTTCGTCACAAAAGCTTTTTACCTACGTTTAAGAAACATCTCTAAAACATTTCCCTATAGGAAGAATTGATAGCTAAAAGTTTTTTGCTACCAAAATCAAATCGTCACTAAAAATAAATACTGATGCATAAGGTTTCGTGGGAAAAGACTTTTATTTACCAAAAGGAAACGTCGTGCAAAACTATTATCGACGTTTCTCTCTATCATCGGTAATAAATTTTTCGGACGAATTTTTTTGGTCACTAACATGTTTTCACAACGACTTCTGTTAAACATCGTCGATATTATTTTGCTATCAAGATTCAGCGACAATTGAGGCGACGAAATGAAATCATCGTACATTAATATGCGACGATTTTTCCTTCTTTAGCGACGATTAAATCGTCGCTAAAAACGCTGTTTGTTGTAGTGAATGATTTATAATAGAATGAAATGTAAATGGATATAATATTAGAAAAATATTGTTTGAGAGGGATAAAAGGGTTCATAATGTAATATAATAACATGTTGTTTGGAAAAAGGGTTTATAATGTAATATAGTAAAAAGTTGTTTATCATTTTACATTCTATCCTAAACTCCTAAAGTCGGAAGTTTTTATTTTACTGTTTAGGATGGAATGAGATGTAATATGAAACTTTCCTCATCCATCTCATTCCATTCCATTCTATTGTAAACCCTCATCTCATACGATGAAGTAATATTATATTTCATTTCACTCCATTAATAAACCCCCAACTAAATATAGCCTAAAGGAAGTTGAGCGTAAATGAAACCAATTAAGATCTTCGTCCAAAATAATCCTGTCCAACCATATTCAATGTCCAAAATGTCTCTAAACTTATGTCCAATGTTGTTTTGGGCATTGGACATAGTTGGACAATCTCTAAACTCATGTCTAATGTCTAAAATGAAATAGTTTTTGAGATTGAACACGGTTGGACAAGGTTATGGCTTGGTTTGGGGGAGCGATGGCGGTTAATAACGTGCTGAAATCAACCTGCTGAAATAATAAGTACTTATTCTCAATAAGTACTTATGTGTTTGAGATTACTATTTTGGTAACTGTTGAAACGTGAAAATAGATGTTTGGCAAATGCGGTTGCTAAAAAGAGATAAAATGACTAAAAAATCTATTGATTTAATAAACTATTAATTATTGTATAAATAATGTAAAAATATTATTAGTCATATAAATTTAAAATTATAAATAATAAAATATTAAATTAAAATAAGAAAAATATAAATAAAATAAATTTAGTAAATAAAATATTTCATAAAAATATATTATTAGTCATATAAATTTAAAATTATAAATAATAAAATATTAAATTAAAATAAGAAAATATAAATAACATAAATTTAGTAAATAAAATATTTCATAAAAATATATTATTAGTTATATAAATTCAAATTATAAATAAGAAAATATTAGTCAAGGGTATAATGGAAAATAATAATTATCAGAAGGTTATTAATGAAAAGTAGAATTTCTACCGCAAAAGCATTTTCCTACCGCAACCTTCTTTTTATTTATCGATTTTTGTGGTAGCACCGCACTTTCTTTTAACCTCTAGTTGTTCGCCTATAAATCTAAACATGTGACTGTGCTTGAAAACTGTGGTAAATAAGTACTTATCCCTATCATACCGTAGATCCAAACACAACCTTAATAAAAACGCGAGAGAGAAAGGAGAGAGGTCCCGAGCATCTCCCTCTCGCTGGCCTCGTAAACAATGGTCAATTTGGATTCATTCGTTCACTAGATTTTTCTGTGTTTTAGTTTCCGAATTATAGTCATTTTATTAACGAAAAAGAAGTTCTCTTTCTTAAAAAAATCTAATTTCACTTTTATAATAAATTAAAAGTTTGTTTATTTGATTATCATAATTGGTAATTTTGGCTAGTATTGTAAAATAAAAATTGCTTAAAATTTTAAATGTATGATACCTTAATATAAATAGAAAATTCTTATAATTGATTAATGCCTTTTTGTACATCTAACTAAAATTGAATAAAATTTTTATTTAAAATAAAATACATTATTCAAGATCAAGACATAAGGGTGACAAGTTGATTGACTAACTTTATCTTTTATGATTTAGCTATGGATCGAGAAGCAAATCTAAAAAATTCAAGATATTGATATATTCATGATAAATTTCAATTTGTATATTAATTATAGGATGGTGTTTGATTGTGTTATTATAATTGAATTTCATGAACATAATAAGATTAGTACATATAAGTCATGTAGCAACATAACTTTTAAGAATATACTAGCTCCATCTTATTGAAATATTAAATGTAATGTATGAAATACATTTAAGTGTCAATTATAATAATTACAAACAACTAATTTAATAAATGAATAAATTGAATAATAAATAATACAATTAACGTTTTCTTAAGGCACATCAATTATAAAGTACTCAATTTTTTGAGAATTTTTTTAAATCAGGACCCAAGCTTTTAAAATTTTCAATTAAGTGACCAACATTTTATAACTTTAAAAACTAAGTTCAAAACATTTGTTCTGTTAGTAATTTGTTGATCTGACTGAACATATCTTTGTTGCCCATGATATATAATTAGATTAGGTTAAAGATATGCTTAGTTGGCCATTATTTTTTTCATATGGATGGATACCTATATGTTATGGACAAAAAAGATTTATTAATGAAACTAATGTTTTTTTGGGGGAAAAAAAAATATCAAGCCCTAAAGGCAACTCAAAGGTGTTTCCAACATATACAACAACTTGTCATCTCATCTAAGTGACAGTTAAGTATGAACTTCACTGGACAAAATAACAGAATATGCCCAAAAGAAAACCAACAAGCTTAAACATGCTCGCACCAGAAACGTCTGTTATCCGTTGGTTTCCTTATGATGAATTGTGTCTATTCATTTTATTTTGAAACCTCATAACCTTCTACTGCGAATCGTCATCTCCTTTTATTGTTCTGATGGAAGACAAGGAATATAAATTATGTGAAGGAGGTATTGAGTCCCTAAGCTTGACATTTTTTGATACACCATTGTATTGAATTTGTTAAAAGCTTAGAAGAGCCCTCTCACCCATTTGAATCTCTCAACATCAATGGCAGGAGATATGAGATCTGAATTTCGCATTTCCATTTTGTTTATCATAATAGACATGTATATCGTTTCTTTTCATGTCTTATAGTTGGTATCAGAGCAATTATTTACCTTTGTCTTGATGTAATTGAATTTTTGTGATTATATGTATAGATGAGTGACTTTTTCTGTTGCACATATTGATGTTAGAGTCACTGTATTCTGAAATTGATCTTGCATATCTAAACGAAATTCAATTTTTTTAAAATAACTTTTGAATAATCAAAAATGGAGTATTGGAAGTGAAAATGAAAATACAATTGGATAGATAAATGGGTCAAATATAAGTTAAGTTGACCCAATTGAAGGTTGAAGACGATGAACAACATTTTTCATTTTTGGCAGATACGGGTTCTGTAACAGTTTTCTGTCAAATTGTCGTGGAGTCATAATCTTTTAACTGTTTACTGCTTTTACATAAGAGAAATCAAAACTTTATGTGGGGCCCATCATTTTTGTAGAACCTTATTTACGTGGGGCCATCATTGCAAGCTTTAGTTTTATAATTGTAAAGCATAAGCATGATTTCTTGAACTCGACACTATTTTGTGGCCCATCATAAAATCTTTAAGTTTATACTTATAACGTGGGGCTTATTATGAAAGCTTGTAAAACATAAATTATATATAATTATTGATTGAAAGTGGTCAATCTTTATACTAAATTTATAGATTGGAACCATAAATATTTCAGATTTGACAGATTAACCCAATTTTGTTAAATTGCATGATTTAAATCATTGTTTGATTTTAAATTCATTTATATACTTAATTTTATACAAATATATGATATTGATACATGATTAATAACTTTTAAAAGGATCATGTGAAACCTTTATAATTCATATTTTGCATAAAAAGAGGTGTCATGTGGTCAATATAATTTTAATTAGTTGAAGATTAGCCACAACATCTTTGATTAGGAAAATTTATATATTAAATGTTATGGCTCACATATAGTAAAATGACACAAATTGTAATTAATCATATTCAAATATGATAAATTTTGTCCCACAGGAAGATTTGTTATATTTACATGATTAATTAGGATGGAATAGTAAATTATTTTTTCTTAATTTACCCACAGATATTAAGAAAGGAATATAATTTGATAGTTTCATCATAAAGGTTATATATGAATCTTTTAATTAAAGCTTAGCCTACAAGCAATTTTAATTGTTATATGATTCACATTTGAAATATGATTGCATGTTTTAACATTGGTAAAACATGATCTATGTAATAGCCCAGACCACCCACCCACAGATATTGTTCGTTTTGGACCTTGACCTAGCCAAGTCCTCACTGTTTTGCTCTTCCCACACTCGAGAAAACACGTCTTCGAGAGAGAGGTATTCATATCCTTATAAGACGTACTTCGTTCCCCTCTCCAACTGATATGAGAATCTCACAATCTACCCCCCCTTTAGGGCTCAGCATCCTTGCTAACACACCAGTCTGGGTATTGGCTTTGATACCATTTGTAACAGCCCAGACCTCCCGCCGGAAGATATTATCCGCTTTGGGCCTTGGCCCAACCAAGCCCTACGGTTTTGCTCTTCCCACCCTGGAAAAATGCATCTTTGAGGGAGAGGTATCCATACCCTTATAAAGCGTACTTTGTTCCCCTCTCCAACCGATATGGGAATCTCACAATCCACCTCCCTTTAGGTTTGTGAGATTTCCATATCAGTTAGAGAGGGTAACAAAGTATGCCTTACAAGAGTATGGATACCTCTCCCTCAAAGCCGCGTTTTTCCAGGGTGAGAAGAGCAAAACCGTGAGGGTTTAGCTAGGTCAAGGCTTAAAGCGGACAATATCTGTGGGCGGGTGGTCTGGGCTATTAAAAATGATATCAGAACCAGGTTCTCGGACTGGTGTGTCAGCGATGACGCTGAGCCCTAAAGGGGAGTGGATTGTGAGATTTCCATATCAATTAGAGAGGGGAACAAAATACGCCTTATAAGGGTATGGATACCTCTCCCTCAAAGATGTGTTTTCCAGGGGATGGGCAGAGCAAAATCGTGAGGGCTTGGATGGGGCAAGACTCAAAGTGGACAATATCTGTGAGCGGGTAGTCTGGGCTGTTATAATATATGTTTCTTTGCTTCAACAAATTTAGAGACATAAGCATGTTTATTACAATATATGAGGGATACTTTGGCTCAGCTGAAGTCTTTTGAGGTTAAGATGTCTGAGTCTTTCCTTGTGTATTACATACTTAATTCCCTTCCACCTCAATATAGACCCTTTAAAATCTCTTACAACACACGTAAGGACAAATGGTCTATCAATGAACTACTGAACATGTGTGTTTAAGAGGAAGGGAGGTTGGTAATGGAATTGGGTGAAAGTGTACATATGGCTACAAAAGGAAGGAATAAAGGGCAAGCTAGACAAAAGGGAAAGGGTAAAATACCAGTTCGTACTGAGATCAAAAAGGATTTCAATCTCAAGTGTCGCTTCTGCAAAAAGAAAGGGTACATAAAGAAGGATTATGCTAAATTTAAGGCTTGGTTTATAAAGAAAGGTATTTCAATATCACTTGTTTGTTATGAATCTAATAAGGTTGATGTATGTCATAACACTTGGTAGATTGATTGTAGTTTTACAATCCATATTTCCAATACCTTGCAGGGTATGTAAACCACAGGAAGCTAATGGGCAGTGAACAATGCATCTATTCAAGTAATAAGATGAGTTCACATATGGAAGCTGTTGGGACATACAAATCAGATTTAAATTCTAGTTTTGTTTTGAATTTGGAAAGAACATTTTATATTCCAAGTTTCTCTATAAATTTGATTTCATTCTCAAGACTTCTACCTTTGGAATATTACTTTAACTTTTCAAATACATCATTTGGTTTGTATCATGGATCTAATCTTGTTGGGAATGGTACAATGATTGATGGTCTTTTCCAAATTAATTTTCAAGAAAATGTTTTTCACAATACAATGAATGTCCATAGTAATGCTGGTATTAAAAGATATGTTATGAATGAACAATCCTTTATATTGTGGCACCAAGATTGGGACATATGTCCCTTGAAATAATTAAAAAATTAGTGAATGATGAAGTATTTAATACTCTGGATTTTACTAACTTTGATGTATGTGTGGACTGCATAAAGGGCAAACAGACCAATATGAAAAAGAAAGGTGCGAAAAGGAGTTCAGACATATTAGTGGTCATTTATACAGACTTTTATAGTCCAAAAATGAACTTGTATGGTAAGAAATACTTCATCTCATTTATAGATGATTAATCGTGATATATGTACCTCTACTTGCTTCATAACAAGAACGAAGCATTAGATGCCTTTAAGGTATTTAAAACAAAAGTAGAGAAATAATACAGTAAGCAAATAAAGATCGTGCGATCAGATAGAGGTGAAGAATTTTATGGTAGATACACTGAGGGTGGACACGCACTTAGTCCATTTGCGAAGTTTCTTCAGGAGCATGGAATAATAGCTCAATACACCATGCCTGGGTCTCCAAACCGAAATGGTGTAGCAGAAAGAAGAAATTGAACAGTGTTAGACATGGTGTAGAGTATGCTTAGCAGCTCTAAACTTCCTAAATCGTTGTAGACTGAAACTCTTAAAATGATAGTGTATATATTAAATTGAGTTCCAACCAAGGATGTTTCTAAAACACCATTTGAGTTATGGAAAGGTAAAAAGTCGAGTTTACGATATATACGCATTTGGGGATGCTCGTCTGAAGTAAGAGTTTATAATCCACAAAAAAATAAACTGGATCTGAGGACTATAAGTGGGTATTTCATTAGATATGCTGAATGGTCCAAAGGGTATAGATTTTATTGTCCATCTTATAGTGCTAGGTTTGTGGAATCAAGAAATGAAAAGTTTCTTAAGAATGACTTAATAAGTGGGAATGATCAATCTTGTGACTTAATTTTTGAGAAGGATTATTGTGAAATATAAACTCCTATTTTAAGTAATAGATTAATTATCATTCATAGCATCCCTCAAAGTGAAACGGGTGTTTAATAACCAATCATTAAAGTTCCACAAGCTCCTGACGACAATCTAGTAGATCCGATTGTTCAGCAATCACCAGAAGTTGTTGAGCAACCAGTTGTACAAGCTCATCTTTAGGAGGGTGCTAATACAACATTAAGAAGATCAACTAGAGAGAAGAAATCAGTAATACCTAGTGATTACATTGTGTATTTACAAGAAGCTTACTATAATATTGGAGTCGAAAATGACCCTGAAACGTTTCCATAAGCCATGAGTTGCAATGAATCTCAATTGTGGTATAATGCCATGGTAGATGAGATGAATTCTATGGCATCTAACAAAGTCTGGGATCTTGTTGATTTGCCTAATGGTGAAAAAGCCATTGGATGTAAATGGGTCTTCAAGACAAAAAAGGACTCATTAGGCAACATTGAAAAATATAAAGGTAAACTTTTTGCCAAAGGATTTACTCAACAAGAGGGAATCAATTACATGGAGACCTTTTATCCTGTATCTAAAAAAGATTCCTTACGAGTGATTATGACATTAGTTGGCCATTTTAATCTAAAACTACATGAAATGGATGTGAAAACAATGTTCCTAAATGGAGACCTGGAGGAAGAAGTTTATATGAAACAACCAGAAGGATTCTCCTCTAGTGATGGTGAACGTTTGGTGTGTAAGCTTAAGAAATCCATATAGTGGGAGTAAACTTTGTTTCCTTGTTCTATATATGGATGATATTTTACTTGTCAACAATGACAAGTGTTTGCTATATAAGGTGAAACAGTTTCTTTCTAAGAATTTTGATATGAAGGATATGGGTGATGCATCTTATGTCATTGGCATTAAGATCCATAGGGACAGATCTCAATACATCTTAGGTTTATCCTAAGAAACTTATATCAATAACGTTTTAGAAAGATTTTAGATGAAAGATTGTTCACTGAGTATAGTACCTATTGTGAAGGGTGATAGGTTAAATTTGAACCAGTGCCCAAAAAATGAGCTTGAAAGGGAACAAATGAAAAATATTTCATATGCTTCTACAGTAGGGAGCCTAATGTATACTTAGGTTTATACAAGACCTGACATTGCATTTGTTGTTAGAATGTTAGGAAGATATCAGAGTAACCAAGGTATAGACCATTGGAGAGCTGTCAAAAAGGTGATGAGGTACCTTCAAGGGACTAAAGATTACATGCTTATGTAGAGACAAACTGAGAATCTCGAAGTAGTTGGCTACTTGGATTCGGATTTTGCTGATTGTGTTGATTCACAAAAGTCAACAGTTCAAAGCAGACCTTAATTGCTACTTCTACCATGGAGGCTAAGTTTGTTTCTTGTTTTGAGGCTACCTCACATGGTGTATGGTTGAAGAGTTTCATATCTGGGCTTAGAATTGTGGATTCCATTTCTAAGCCATTAATAATGTACTCATAATTTAACTGCAGTTTTTTTGGCCAAAAACAACAACAATGGTAGTCGAAGTAAGCACATCGACATTAAGTATTTGACAATTAGGGAACGTGTCAAAGAGAACAAGGTGTTCATTCAACATATTAGCACTGAATTAATGATTGTTGATCGTTTAACAAAAGGCAAGCCACCAAAGAGTTTTAAGGATCATGTTACTAGAATAAGACTCGGTTCCATTATGTTATTTATTGTATGTACTTTCATGAAACTCTTATTAATTTTGTTGTTTTCTCACTTTGGTGTACACATTTTTATTTTGACAATTACAATTGTTATAGACCTAAAATAAACATAAAGGTTTATTCATTCAGTTAAAGTGGAATAAGAAATAGGATGCGTCGTGATACATGGAAGATAATACTCACATTTAAAGGACTTATGGCCATGATTCGTGTATTTGGTTTCTTTAATTGAGTAGAGGTTTTATGAATTTTAGATTACATCTATGACCCAAGTGGGAGACTATTATCTCTTGGTTTTCTTACATGGGTCGTGTCTGTTCATTTTATTTTAAAACCTTGTGATCTTCAACTGTGAACCATCATCTCCTTTTGTTGTTTTTATGGAAGACAATAAGGAAAATAAATTATATGTAAGGAGGTATTGAGTCCCTAGGCTTGACATTTTATGATACACCATCTTATTGCATTTGTTAAAAGCTTAGAAGAGCCCTCTCACCTATTTGAATCTCTCAACATTAATGACAGGAGGTATGAGATCTAAATTTTGCATTTCCATTTTGTTTATCGTAATAGACATGTATATCGTTTCTTTTTATAATACCTAATCAACTGGATATGATTTGGTATGATTGTGATATGCTTGGCATTAATGGCATAGAGATTGGTGTCCTTACAGAAACCCACCAGATAAGCCTCAATAGCCTCTTGGAGTGCAAACACTACATAAAGGCCAACCGTAGTAACAAGCTGCTTCCTTGGAGCCTTTCCTCTAATAGAATTATGAGCAGTTTGCTTGGTACGAGCCATCTCTAAATACATTCAGGAATCTCTCTGCCTCTTTCGTGCTCACTCTCTTCATAAAAGAGTGTTAAAAATCTGCACATTCGAATAGATAAGTAGGTATTACTTATGTTGGAATTTCTGCTTTTGTAAGCTGATTTGGAGCCTAAGCTATTTTACCTATTGTTTATAGAACAGCTTCTGATGAGCACTTTTGTCTTGAAAGGTTCTAAAATTCCTCTCTTCCCATATAACTGTGATTGTTGAAGATAAGGCTATCCAAAAATAATTACTAGTAGTGCTATTTCTATAGTTCAACTGTTGAGTTTGGATGATGTCTAGATTATCAATTTCAACAGTTAAAATGCATTTGTTGTGTAGCTCCCTCCATATATCTCTAATATAGTGACATTTGAAGAATAAATGTTCACCAATTTCCTCCGCTTCTTTACCTAAACGACACCAGTTGGTGGGTTGTGTATATTTGCCTATCCTATCGACTGTTCTTAACCTGCATTTCATCACAATATACAGAGTGAATGTTGCTCGAGGTTGACAATAACTTGAACAAGTGGCTTTAGTCTATAATAGGTTAGAAATTTATTTATAAAATAACTTCTGGCAAGAAGAATTTGAGTATCTACCATCATACAAGTGTCTCCAAATATCTGTTAGTTTCTCCATTGCAGTAAGTTCCACAGATTTCAGTAGCTAGTGAGTTGGATAATATTGTGTTCTGAAATTTTTCCTTGTATTGTATTGTTATACCAACCAAAGCTTCTACGGGAATATAACTCTTTAAGGAGTTAAATACATTGGAATTAATCAATAGTCCCATAGAAAGCTAATTATCATGCCCAAAATTAACGGACTTCCCATTACCAATCAACTTAATGAAATTAGTCTTCTATTTGTCCTTTATTTTTAGAATAACTTTAAGAGTATTAGAGGGGAAGTGTGAACAACCTATTGCCTAGATACTACTGTTTTTGATGAAATAGTTATGTATCCATTTGCACCATAGAGATTGCTTATCCTCCATTAGTCTCCAAAGCCTTTTTGTAAGCAAGATTAAGTTCATAGTTTTAATGGAACAAATCCCTAACCCACCTTGATTCCTAAGTGTGCAGATTTCTTTCCATTTCACCATAGTTTTGTGGCTTTTCTCCTTCTCTCTAGTCCATAAAAGTTACTGAATGTACTATTGATGGCTTTCAAGATTAAACCTGGAAAAGCTAAGTGGGTAGCCTAATAAATGTTGATGGAGCTAAGAATTGAGTTAATAAGTTGTATTCTCCCTACTCTTGAAAGATGTGTGGATCTACAAGCTAAAATTCTTGTTTGTGTTCTATCAAGCAGTTTAGTGTAATCCCTAGCTTTCAATCTTTGTGGAGAGATGGGATGCCTAAGTATTTCATTAGGAATTCTTATGATTAAAAACTAGTTAAGGTTGAAATCAATTGTTAAAGATCTTAGATAGAAATATATTGCTTTTGGAACAATTTACTTGTAGTCCTGAGACTCTTTGGAACATCTTCAGAGCTTCAATCAAGGTGGAAATAGGATGACATCAACTTTGAGAGTAAAATTAAATCATCTGTAAAATAAAGATTGGTTAATTTAAATTTGCCACACTTTGAGTGATATTTGAATTCCTTTGTCCTTGCCACTACATTCTTAGTGATCTTATGGAGAGTTTGCATAACCAAGGCAAAGATGTATGGAGATAAATGATCTCCTTGTCTAATCCCTTTGCTACTTTGAAAAAACCTGGTAGATTGTCCATTCACCTAAGATGTTATGTGAAGACGTCATCAAATGTCGTTTAATCCATCGTATGAAAATACTTGGAAATTCCATAGCATATAAAATATTTGTTATGAAGCTCCAATAAACATTGTCATATGCTTTCCTAAGTTCAATTTTGACCAAAAAAATTGGGTTTGCTTTCCCTCTTTGAGTAATTAGTAATGAGTTCTTGAAGTATTAGAATATTATCACTAATTATTCTACCAAGTATATATACACTTTGAGTGTGGCTAATGTGCTTATGTAGAATTCCTTTAAGCTTTTAAGCTATAAGCTTGAAAATGATTTTATACAAGGAATTGCAATAAGTAATTGGTCTGAAATTGACGAAGCTGTTCAACTCACCATTCTTTGGAACAAGAGTGATAAAAATATTATTGATCTCTTTAAGAAGTGTACCTTTACTAAAGAATTTCATCACATCTTTTGAAAACATGATATCAGTGAGGGACCAAGTTTCCTTGAAAAACATTGAATCCATTTAATCCAGGGGCTTTGTGAGGATGGAGAGATGTAATTGTATCTTTGATTTCCTGTAGTGAAACATGTATGGCTGATTGGGTTGCATCTTCTGATGAAATAGAGTTTTTATAATCTACTTAAGAAATTGCTTAAAAGAGTGTGCATCTGAAGGTTTGCTCATAAGCTCACTAAGTATTCATAAACTCCTTGCATAAGCTGAGTTTCAGAATAAAGAACAATGTTGTTGTGATTGAGTGAGATAATTTTATTTCTAACCTTTTTTGAAACTATGGCCCTGTGAAATACAAAAATGTTTTTGTCTCTATGTTTCATCCATTCCACTCTTGCTCTTTGTTTGGATAGGGAACAAACTAATAATGATGCTTGAGAATAGTAAAGTAATGCTTCCCTTTCCTTTACTTCAATCTTTTGATTCCTAAGATTGAGGTATTAAAGTTATTGTATAGCCTCCAACTCCTTTCTAGCTTTGTTGAAAAAGTGGTGTGTGTTGCCAATATAAGCATTATAAAACATCTTCATTTCCTACTTGATTAGTTACAACTTTGTACCAAAAATAAACTGCTTAAATCCTCAAATGTCAGACCTCAGTGCAGTCTATAAGCCTTCCTCAAAGCAAGCTAGTTGCATCAAAAACTCATTGAACCTAAACGGATGGACAATTCTCTCTATAATCAGACAAGTGAGAAAGGGTTATGATCTGATAAGTGATTAGTAGCAAACTTTAAAAGGCAGTTAGGAACTATACTGATCAATCTTAAAATTTCCACACTTCTATCAAATTTCTTCTTTATCAAATTTAAACCTTATTGCTTGTTACTCCATGTATAGAAGTAGCCTCCCATTGGTATATCAATGCATTGAGCGTCCTCCAAACATTGTCCAAGTTTGATGCAAGGAATAAAAATTGGCATTGGTCCCTCAGCCTACTCAGTTCCTAGTATGGAATTGAAGTCACCTGAAAGCATCCATAGGCTTGTATTAAAAATGACAAATTCTTTGATGTGATTTGATAGAAAATTTCTCTAATATGTGTTGTTATGTACATATATGAAGGAGATACATAATCTTTAATTGAGCTGCCCAATAACAACTTCTAAATGAATCATTTGTTCAGTTATGGTAGAAGCGATGATAGTTAAAGCATTAGAGTAGTATAAGATAAAAAAATTTCCATCCGATGACAGTAGATGTTGGAGATTTTCTGCCACTTAACTAGAAAATAATTCAGTAGTTTATAGTTCTCCCTCCTTATTCTCATTTCCAAGATACCAACTAAGATGAATTTGCTCTATAAGATAATGCCTTTAATCATCAGTTGTTTATTAGGGGTATTAGCCCCTCTTACATTCTAAGTAAGAAAATTCTCCTAGTTACAATTTCAAATTCAAGTGTTGGGGTGATTTGTAGTAGCTATTGTTTTTTTCCATGAGTTTCATTGAGTTTGTTATCCAAATTTCCAGAATTACCCTTTGCTGTAATACTTACATTTAACGCCATCTTTTATGATGATTTTTATAGCACTTCATTGATTATATCATTGTTTGCATTCAACTCTACCACTTGCTCTGTTTTTTTCTCTGCTTTAATGTCATTGACTACAACTAGGAGAGTACATGCAATATCTTCATTAGGTTTTCTATCACATGTGTATCTATAAAAGTAGGATTTTGTGTCATTATGTTGTTAGCATCAGCTATTATAATTTCAGCTTCTTCATTATCCACACACTTCTCATCACTTTTTTGTAATAATTCCTAATAATTGTTTGATTTTAAAATCCTCCTCGTAGGTATCCTTTTATGCCTTTTAACAATTTGTGGTCTCCATGCGTATGTTACTTATAGCTGAGCTTCTATAGGTTATAAGTCGTCATTCAACGTGATGAAAAGAATAAGATTAGGTAAATTAGTTAAGGACGTCACCAAGATACATACTCTAGCATAATTGACACGCTTTGTTTCAATCATTGCTTGATCAAGTGTTATGGGGTCTTCCAACGAAACTTGCAAGGTAACTTAAACCACTAGTGGTCTAATATTCAAGAGGGACCTCGTGTAAGCTTAACCATATCAGTATGTTGTCTATTTTTAGATCTTCTAGTTTAGGTCCTAGTCTCCAAGACCGTAGCAATAGGGACTTGTTTTGCATGTTCCAAAGTCCATATTGTAGGACTTGTTTAGCTTCCTCAGAGTTAGAAATTTGAAAAGAAACATGTCGTCATTGTTTTCCAGCACCTCCATTAAACCATATTACTTCCATATGTTGAAAGATTAATGTTTCATTACAAGAAATGCGATTCTTTTATGTATGAAAAAATCAACCAATGTAGTTCTCCATCTGTCTGCACCTACTTTCAAAATTTCCAAAAAAGGGGAGACAATCCTCTATTAGAGTGTTTCACTAGGTGGACAATATGTTAATTTCTACTCATCCTACCACCTACATCCATATCTTGCAAATTGGAGGTTTGGTTAGGCTTGTGGGATGAGGATTATCCTAGCTTGTTGGAGGGACATATTCCTAAGTTAACCTAGATTATGACAGAAAGTGTTTATCTATTGGGTCCATTTATACACTGGTGGATAATAAATTGTAGCCTAGGTCAATAAGAGTATAGTTCCGGAATGAGGCAACAGAAGAGCAGTCAATGATTTAATCTAGATAGGAGTGATGTTTGAATAAATTTCCTTCACTTAACCCCTTGTATTATCCCAATTATAACATACCTAAACCTCGTTACAACCTTATAAAGACCTTTTGATTTATGTTTCTAATTTGTACATAAATGGTGGAGATGTGATTTTATTACAAGCTTATTGTAAAAATTATACTATGTATTGATTAAGAGTTTTAATGCTTTTTACACTAAACACTTGATCGCATTGAGTGAAATCTTAATGAGGATGTAAAAAGATATGTTTTTGATTTCAATGCGATTGTTGATATGATTACTATTAATATTGCTTAGGAAGTTAACTTTAAGACAACTTAACTCTAATTGTATGTTAATTTAATTCAATAGGATATGAGATGTATAGTATGAATGGACAGGTTGAGATTGATGATAGATTGATGTTGTAAAATTTATAATTTTGATTATGGTTTGCTTGAGGATAAGCAAAAGCTTAAGTGTGGGAATATTTAATAAATGGTGAATTGACTACATTTTTACCCCATATTTAATGTATTCTTGTTTGATATTTTATAATTTTGGTATATATTTGGCATTTAATTCCTTTCAAGTGTGTTTACGAAGTATAATTGCCTTCACAAACTTAAATGAGAATAATTGGGATGAAAATGTGTTGTAAAATAGAGAATCAACAATTTGGAAGGAGTGCACGACCGTGAACTTTAGTACCCTCGTGCCTTTTTGTGATACGAATTATGCACAGTCCGATGCATAGCCATGCAAGGGATTGTGTATAACCCAAAAACCTAGAATTCAATATAAAGTGACGTTTTGGGGGTAGAAGAAAGGAGACACTTAAAGGCAATTTCCCTAAGTGGAGAACGTTCAGAAGGGAGGATTTTGGTCCATAGACGCGAGAAACATAAAGAAATCATCGAAATACAAGATCAAGCCTCTATATCACAAGAACATTCGATAGAAGATAATCAAGAAGATTTAGAATTATGATTCTATTATTTTTTATTCATTTTTCTTTCATTGTATGTTTGATTTCGTGTTCGATCATGTGTAACTAAACGTCCAGTTAGTATTTAGGTTAGATGAACCTTATGTTAATACTTTGATATGATTTGATTCTTTTATTAATGCAATTGATTGTTTGATATATTATGGTTTGATTACACGTTTTATTTATGTTCTAATAAACTGAGAATATTAGATCATAATCTGATTTCATGCGTAGAGCTTAAGAAATCCTAGTGTAAATAGATCTACCGTAATTAAAAAGAGTTGATTACAATCCTAGAGATAAGATGACATAAATATTCCAGATTATGGTTAAACCTAATAAAGGGACTCATAAATCAGTAACGCAATCCTATAAGATTTAACTTGAGTAATTTGGTTAGAGACCTTAGGATTAGTTGTTAGTTAGACTCAAGGTCAACTATTAGCATACCATAGGAGTCTCCAAGATCAAATACATCAACAAAACAATTACATGATAAAAGATCAATCTATTAAGTTTAAGGGGATTTGAATCTAGATACTAATTTCTGATAACAATAACTTTCTAAGTTAATTCCACTGTCTTTGCATTCATTATTGTTTCCTATTTCTTTAATTGTTTTAGTTTTTATTTTCTTTTAATTAAAATCTAAAATCAATCTTTAGGCTAGATAATAAGGGAAGGATAAGTACTAGTATTCATAGTCTTCGTGGAATCGATATGTACTTGCCAGCACTAGATGTAGCTACATCATGTACTTGCGTTTTATTACAATATTGACTAACTCAAAGTAGAACAATCAGTAACCTACACATTTCCGTCATTCAGGGTCTATAATAATTGGCTTACTTCCACCTGTTTCTTCACATAATGGTTTTGTAGCCTGTAAGTAAGCAACCTATCGCGAGATAATAACAAGGGCATAATTTACAAATTAAATAATCCATCTATTTACAATCATTAATATGTTTTTTAATGAAAACTATTAATGAAAGAGGAAATAACAGAACTCCATGAATCATTGGTTGACTCAAACAATTTGTCTTCGAGGAAGTGAGAATCCTCTATACTTGAGGTCATTACTAACACCTATCACTAGTTTCCTTACTTGGTTCCTCCACCGGTTCTTCTTCAATGATCTCTATCCACTCTTCTTCTTCTTTATGGACAGAGGTTTCTAGCTCATCTTCTTCAATTATTTCCTGAAACTTCTTTACTTTCTCTTCTCAGATGGAGGTTTTTTCATCTTCTTCTTCAGGAAGCTCTTCTTAGAATGTCCCTCCATTTATGAAGCTAACCATTGTCTTTCTTTCATTCTCAAATTCGTTTCAATCACCTTTCAATTTTGCAAGGAATTCCATTAATTGATATGTAATACTTTCTTTTTCTTCTAGAAGCTCTTTATTTGGAAGCTCGTCTCCACTTTTGAGAGTGATTTCCATTCCATATTCTTCAGCATTCATTTCAGTAAGACTAGGCACACTCCCTTGGATCTCATCTGATAATATATCCGCCATTTGGTCCATCCAATTCACCAAATTTTGTACACAAGTCTTTGTTTCTTAATGTCTTATAATTGATTCTTGAATGAAATCAACTATCATATCTTCTAGAGTTGGCTTGTTAATTAGAGGTGCTTTGTAACATCCCGTTTCCAGAGAACGGGTCGGACCAAAGAAACGGGTCCAGGTGTGGTAAATTAACACATCTCATGC
>JAOTAY010000004.1:18357038-18368113 GCA_025629805.1 Erythroxylum baracoense
TAAGCCACTTATTGTTTTCTTTGAATCAAGGAAGCTTAATGGTTTCAATTGCATCATAGATGTTGCATTTATTTGCTTTTGTTTGGATCACGAAATTGTTATATGTTTGCTACATGAATTGTGTTGATGATTTATGAAGATTTTGAAAATGTTTCTTTTTGAAAAGATTCAAGTTTATGAAATCATGTTTTTGAAATACTTCATGTCTATGAAAAGTAAGTTTTCAAGAATTTCCATTTTGGGCAACAAGTTTACAAGTCATGAATTATATGTTATATGGGTTTGTGGTGGTCCCCTAACTTCCGTCACTTGCACGTTGACCAAATCAAGGCTTCTCCCACTTGCCCAATAGTGGCATGGAGCTCCTTCATGGACTTTCATAAGTTCACAGCTATGTAAGACCATTAAGTGGAATTGCAATAGTACGTTCTGTTCACGGCTACACAGGACCCTTATGGGAAATGTGTAGTACGTTCTGTTTTGGATCAACCCGAATCATTCTGATGTGCTTATGTGCTCATGATATGTTTGACAAGGTTGATGCATACATGATTGGTATTATTGGGAATTGTTTGACAAATTGAGAATTTTATGAAATAAGTGTTTTCATGATTTTTAAATACGGAATTACTATGGTTATGAAAAGGTTCGATAAAAATGAGTTTTAAAAAAAGGGTTTTTACTTGTATCTCGATTATAAACTTATTACCCACGAGCTTTAAGCTCACCCCCTCCCAATTCCATCCCATATTTAGGTGATGAGCAAGAGATCGAGTAAGTCAAGAGTCAAGGCATCACTCCAGTTTGCATGTTTTGTTTTGTTAGTTTTTGAAGTTAGATTTTGTAAAACAATGCTTTGGTTGCATTTTGAACGATTCTAGTTTTTATAAACTTTTTATTTTGGATTATGTTGTAAAGGGGCTCGAAATGTCCACTAAAGCATTGTAAAACTCCTATTTTTGACATTAATGAAGTATCTGTTGGTTTTGTATTTAATTCTCCTTATGTTTTTACAAAGTATTCGACTTTGGAAATGAGATTAAGATTTTGAGAGTTTGTTTATGGTTAGGTTCTGATCAATTTTTGTTTTTGGGTTATACAAATGAATGTGGTTGAAAGCTTTTAAGTTTGCATGTAGTAAGATATGTAGCTTAGGTTTGAATTCTACTGCAAAGGGTTTTCACCCCGGCGAAGCCAAGAGTTCACCGCGGCATAATTCAAGTGGCGACTTCGCCGTGATGAAGATTATACTTTTCACCGTGGAGAAATCGATCCGTATAAGTTCGCCGCGACGAAGATTCATTACGCCACGGTGAAGCCCGCCTTTGCTTCCGAACGTTTTTCTTTCAAATTTCCAAATTCTAACCCATCCTCCATGCTCAAGCTTCACGATCCCAAGTCAGATGTTGGGCTCTGGAAACGGGGTCCAATATAATCAATTGATTAAACCTTCAACTACATAATAACATTCATGAAACCTATCCATTTCTATAACATGATATCCATTTTATCAAACACTTCATTTTCAAAATTCTATCATTTACAGTTGATAACCTCTTCATTTTTACTTCAGTTTTAGTTTAGTAACATCAATGCACAGTTCAATAATTTATGATTGTTTATAAACCCCAAAAAAATACCTAATCCATATTTTTCCATATCACATGTTTTGTAATTTTTTTCAGATTTTTTTAAGCAGATTTCGGGTCAAATTTGTATGACCATAATGACCTAGAAAATAAGGTATTTAGACAACACCTTCTCCTAATCAAATGTTATACAATGTCTTACGTGTCTAATGACATCAATTTCATAGATTTTAGTTCAGTATCATGCAAGTTATAATCAAAAAGCTAAAGATTGTTTTCATAGTTTGATAGAACACAATTCTCAATTTCAAGCCAAATTTCACAGCTCTTAAGGATAGATTTCAAATTCAATTCCTTAATGAAAAATGTATCCATATGTCTTTAGTTTACTCTAAATCAAAATCCATCAAATTTGGATATTCACAGATCAAGTTATGTCTAAAATACAGATGCATGTTCAATAAAAGCACTGCATATAACATGCTCCAGCTCACTTCGTTGCTAAAATCCTTCATCTTGTTAATCATATCACCAGATTTGCTTCTTCCTTCACCACCCACACATGCATCCACACCAGTCACACATGCATCAATTCATAAACATGGAAACATGCACCACTCACACATGCACCCAATTTACAAACATTAAAACCTCATCTTACTATCATTTACACTACCTATACAACTTTAAGCATTACTTACATGTTTCACAAAAATTTCAGCAACTGAGAGGGGTTAGAAGAGATTTTGTTAGATGGAGAAAAGACAAAAATAGAGAGAAACAGAACAAAATATGTGCTAGAATGTTTTCTTTACAAGGTGTAATGTGGGTAAAATGTAGAAGTTAAGTGTTTAAGTGATGGATGAGTAAGAAGGAAGATGGTATTTTCGATGGAGACAAAACAAAGGAGCTGCAGAAACTAAAAATTTCGTTATAAATTTTTACAATTATAGTAAATATTAATGATTAATTAATACTACTGTATTAAGTCTTAAAAATATGTTGTGAGTTTTTTATTCTAAGTAACACGTTGTAAACATTAAAAATAAATCTCCAATAAAACATATCTTAACTATGATAGAATATAAAAATGTTAGTTTAATAATTTATGAAAATTTCAATCATTTATTGACAATTTTTAGAAATTGTCACTAAATGTAAACATTTAGCGATGTTTCCAAAAATTCGTCACTGAATGTGAAACAATTGGTGACAATTTTTAGATATCATCTCTGAATGTTTGATATTTAGCTATGATTAAAAGTAGTCGTCACTAATGTATAATGTTTTGCGATGAATTATCAATTTCGTCACCAAATGTTGACCTTTTGGTGACGTTTGGTAATATTAATGAAAAATGCATAACATTTAATGACCATTTATGAAGATTGTCGCAAATTGTCTATAAAGTTATGGTGACGTTTACAGATTGTGTCATGATTTCACTATTTGGTGACAAATATTGTAAATCGTCACCCATTGGTCTTGATTGTGCGATGATTTTACTTTAACGTAGCTAAAGGTTTTCCCTTGGGCGAAGCTTTTTGGTTTCGTCACTAAAACTTAATATTTAGTGACGAACGATATGTTTATTGTTTCATTGTAGAAAAAAATGTTAGGAAATGCTTCCTTTATTGTGGTGATCATCGTCAAAGTGGTAATGCTTAAATAATAAAATAACTCTATTATTTATAATTATGAATTCACTAACTTTAACTTGATTATTTTATAACTTAACATCATATTGACAAAAATCAAATTTAATATTATTGACAATGATTCTAAGTGTAAAAATAAATTTAGCTAACAAAAATGTCAAATCATTTTAATAATTTATGAAACTATAAACTCAAAATTAGTTAATATTACATAGATTTATACTTTTTATTTTTCTCTATTAAATTATATGATTTGACAATTTTATATGAAGTCACAAAATTTTCAAATGGTTTTAACGTGAAGTTTGTAATATAATGATATAATTCTTACCAAAAAAGCAATAAATAATGATATATGGTAATTAACACAATATAATGATATATGCTAAGTGATATAAGATTTTAATTAGAGGTCTAACAATTCTTACAGAAAAACAATAAATAAAGTTTCATGCCTATTCCATCTAAAAGAAAAAGAAACAATTATTTTTCTGGATTTCAAGTGACATGAGACCCGGTAAATAAAGTAAAAGAGTTCCCTATATTTGGATTCCCAAAAATGGTCATTGTACGTTCGAAGGCATCAATTGAAACAAATAAAGATCTTCCCTCAACAGTTGGTTTATTGAGATACATTGAATGTTTTCCTAACTAAATGACCAAAAGAAACATTGAATGTTTTCCTATATGCAATATAGAACAGTGAATTAAGTGAAGCTCACGCACAATGCGTTTCACTTAAGGAGCAAACAGTATAGAACAATCGCATTAATTTCTTCATAATCCTTATAAAAAATAAATCCTAAAAAATTAAAAGCTAAATCAAATGGTATAAGGAACCCAAATTTGATCACATGTATACCTGATGAAATGACTCCATCATCGTCATAATAAACAGACATAGTTTTTGGAATAGAAGAATATTCCAAAATAATCAATTTGCCGAATCCTGTATGAACCATTGGGACATCGCTACCGCTTCCATTTTCATCTACATTCGCTTGAAGATTCAAGGAAGCTTTACAAAACACATAGTATATACAACTACACGATCATCTAATAGCTTCTTAATAGACAAATAGATAAAGATAATAAAGAAAGAAGGTAATTCAAATGACACTAAAAATCTTTAAAAAGAAGATCGACCATTGAAGGCAAATGGTGATTAGACTTTGGTGAGAAGATTTATTGTGCATTGATTTGTTCTTCAGTAGGGAGAATTCTACAAGATACCTCCCACCTAAGCTCATTTCTACCATTGGAAACTATCTGCCACATCAACATTTTGCAATGAATTTATGTTAACAATGTTATTCTAAAAAGTCAATAGAAACAAAAACAATTCATAGATATAATCAATATAGAAGTAGAGTGTACAATTAAATAAGAGAACAAAAAATCATATGAAGTCATATATGCAATTAACAAAATATTCGTAGAAGAAACAAAATCATCAAAACTTAATTTTTTAAATAGCCAAAAATCAGTTGCATAAGCACATTCTATGTTTGCCTCTCATCCTTAAAGATCAATAAAACCTAAAGCGCATACCAAACATTAATAAGTGATATAACATCTTTAAGAATAGAAGACTTCTTATTTCAATGCTCTTTTCAAATCTGACACACTTTTAAGATTATTAATGGACATCAATAAGTCAATATAACTAGTTAAAGTTTAGTTCATAACCTATTCACATAAGAAAAGAAAGTTTGTATTACACATAATATGAGTACTTTTATACATTGTCTATTCTAAACATAAGTCATAACCTACATAAATACACTTCTAATTTATACAACATATACCATATAACTTTTGTAAATCTTCTATCATAAAATCTAATACAAAGATGCTTATTATCAAGGTAAACTTCGCTGCATATCTTTGTAGCCATGATCGATCCATGCACTAATTTTCAACATGGGTATAAATATAATACATTATTTCTCACCAGAAGCATCAGCAAGAGGGAAAATCTTAAACCTAAACTTATAACAAATAATAGAAACATTGTAAATAAGAAGAAACACTGAGGAAATGACTTTTGAGATCTTGGATAATTGTTCACGCATATAAATATCCCACTTCCCTACAAATTTGTTACAACATTCTAGTAATGTTAATTTTGTGACCTACGAATTGATACAACTTTATATGATAAAAGTGATATGACTAAGAAATGAAAAAAAAAATCTTTATGAGCCTCTAAAAAAGAATACGAGTTTACACCATCATCACCAATTGTGGTATTGTTAAAGGAAAAAGCTTTAACAGTTAATTTGATCATCATAAGATGAAGTAGAAGTAGAAATTAGAAAACTGAATAGAGTTGAACAATTACCTAGAAAAGGAAGAAGATGATGGAGAGTGAAGGGTAATGTTTGGATAAGGCCTGGGTTCTACTACTATTGCTACCTATTTAGGGGTTAGAATCTATATCATTGTACATGAGAAATAGCATTGAGAAATTATGAGGTGCATTGCATTTACATGCATATCATTAGCATACACACATGAATTATGATCTTGTACACTTTGCAAAGACTATATATGCACTCAATTGACATATTCCAGGATATAAAAGATTTAAAATGGTTATGATGTGAAATGTGAATTTATTATATCTTGAATTTTGGTATGATGGTTTTCAATTATTAATTTGGAATTAATTGTTAAAATTAGGAGATTGATGAAATTATGTGTATTTTTAGACTAGAAAAAATGCCAAGTGGCAAGACAAGTTGATAAATTCTAGTAGAAATAATTGACATATGGCAGTAGAAATAAGTGACAATTGTCTTGGTTAATTAGATGAAAAATGGCATGGAGATTGAGAGACAAATGGACTGATTATTAAGAGTCATGTGGTAGCTTAAGTAAAAATACAAGTAGTATGGTTCTTTATGTGGTAAGTGTCATAACAATTGTTATAACACTTACCATGCTTTTAACCTATACGATACACACTTATGTTAAAGACCATTTCTTTGTGTTTCATTCTTACTTTTGCTACATACTTTTATTTTCTTCTTCTTTCTTCTCTTCATTTCATGACACTGTCATAACCTAACCCTCAATGTTGAGCTTTGCTATCATCCTTCACTTTCTCCACATATTGTGTTGTCTTCACTTGATGATGAAAGCCTAACCTTTTCCTCTTTAAAATGGTGATGATCGTGTAAGTGGAGGAGCTAGGTTATATGATGATTTGAAGAAGCTTGGAGTTAAACAAGTAAGTGGCATATTGTTCTTCATGGTTTGTTAAATAGTTTAGGAATAAATGGATGGTGTAAATGGTGTATGATGTGTATGCTGAGTGTTGATGAATGTATCAATACATTTGATGTTCTATTTTAAGTAAATGATCAATAATAGTTTATGTAATATTTTATGGATGATTTTGAGATGAAATTGAGGTGAAAATGATGAGGAAATGAAGTCTAAATGATGAACTATGAAGAAGATATGTTTGATATAGTATCTATGAGTTTAAAATATGGAAAAATATGGAAGAAATTGGCTGGGAATTTTTAGATAACATAACCCACGATCGAGGGAATGCCCCAACAATGGTGGGAAATGAATGGAAAGTGAAAAATGTTTTCGGACTGCATATCCCACAATTGTGGGATGGCCTCCACGATGGTGGGAAAGGCATTAGACATAGATTATTTTCTTTTATGTATGTTTGAACTAACTAATGATAAGATAGTTTCCTATAGTGCATTTAGACTTGATTGAGGCATGAAATGAACCTAGTTTGATGTTGAATAAGTTGATAAAGTGTTTGATATGTTTAGGTTGTTAATTGAGGTTATAACTTAAGGAATAGATTATTGATATCAATGTGTTTAAAATCTAGAAATATATGAATTATATAGGAATAAGGGTGTTCTTAGGAATTCAATTGTGATCCAAAGGATATGAGTAAAGTGTATTAGGTATGAATGAATGATAATTGAGATTTTGTGTGATTATATAATGCTAAAAAGGGATTGATGAATGTATAATTGATGAATTTAGAATAATCAAGTGTTCTTAAAGTGTTAACATAAGTGTAAACTAGATATATACAAATTATAATGTTTGAATGATCATGAATTGATTTAAGGATATATATCTGGGAAAGTCAAATTGATCTTGAATTGATCATGACATATATATATATAACACACACACACACACACACAGATACATATATATATATATAAATCTGTATGTGTGAGTGTGTGTGTGTGTATGATTGAATAATTATATGATTGAGTAACTTAGTAATGTGAAAAATATGTGTATCGCATGATTTAGACGCTCAATTCGAATGCCAATATCTAGACATTGCCGGTCCATCAAGGCAATAGCTATCTGGAGTATATTGTGAGTCAACCTACATGTTTTCTCACTATGATTGATTGTTTCTATTTTAATTCCAATTATTGAAATGTTATTGATGTGAATGTGAAATTCTGTCCATTGATGGTCTAAGCAGTTTGATAATTGAGATTATATTGGAAGTGTTTCATAATTGAATGTGAATTTGAAAGAAATACGTGTACTCAACAAAAAGTTGAATGCTAGACTCAGATTCGATGAATATGTGAAAATGACTATGTAATGAATGAAAGTGACCGATTGCATATAATAAGAAAAGATGTATTTCATCACTTTGATATGCATGATCATATTAAGGAGTCGTGACCGGAGTGACCAGTAAAAAAAAAGAGCTTAAAGCTTAAAAATGCACATAAAGAGCCACAGGCTTAGTATTTAATGAGTTCAGTATCCACAATAAGTACGGGATAGTTATTAATGAGCCCGAGATCCACAACAGATATGGGACAATAAAAAGGCCCTCAGTCACAACAAAGTAACAAAGAAAATGAGTCACATGTGCAATTTCATATATAATTGGATATGCATTAAATGAATGACTAAAATGAATTGTTTCGACTATTCTAAAATAGAAATGTGAAATATTGTATACAAATTGTATTTGTTGAAGCATGATGAAAAGTGACATGATATGTAATATTTGATTGATATGATCTGTCTGTGAATTAAAATGTGAATTGTTCTTGTGATTGATATGAGTGAGCACATCGAGAATGGTTCACTCAATGAGTTTGCTCAACTTATCAAAATTGTAAATGTTGATTTTCAAGTACGAGGGAGTCATAATTCCTAAGGTGGACTAGTAGAAGTCTAGTATTGTCAATTTTTGACTCAAGAATGGCTCAAAGATTGAGCAATTGATATTGAGGAGTTTAGATAGAGTAATTTTGTTTAGCTCCTCATTTCATGTAGAACTGTTGTAATAGTAAACTCTTATATGTTTGTGACACTATAAATATATATTATGTAGTGAAATGCTACAATGTAAAATATGTTTTATAAATAGAATGAGGAGTTGATCTTCTAAATATTTGTGTTATATGTATGATGCCATATTAAGTGAATGTGATTACTCTAACATGCCGCTTTCATAGGGTATGTTCTTGAATGTCCTTCAGATGTTCGGGCATATGCTCTAGGGAGGTAGGATGTTACAAGGATTTGGTATCAAAGCATGGTTTGGGATCTATAGGGACATATATAAGAACATTTAGACATGATATATAGAGAGAGACTTGTATAGTAATTGTGATTATTTTTTTATTGTAGGTCATCTGCTATAGGTGATCTAGTTACAGAATTAGTTGACTTAGAGTTTGTAAGAGCTAATAGAGAGTCTCTAGTACCTCGATCTAACCAAATGCCTCGGAGAATTCCTGAGAGGAGAGAAAGGAGGTATAATAAACATAGAAAGTAGGGGGCTATATACTTCTATGGAAGTATTGACCCTGCTAAGGGCTATATACCGTAAGTCAGATGAAAGGTTTGACTACGTAGTCTCGTTACTACAAGGTCTAGTTTATTAGTGGTGGAAGACTGTTCCCGATAGTACCACCAAACCTTGTAGTTTAAAGTTAGAAAATTTCATGAGAATCTTTAAGGAGAATTATATGCTAAAGATCTACTTATATAGGAAGATAGAGGAGTTTCTAAATCTGAAGCAGGGAAGTCTTACAGTCTTCAAATATGAGATACGTTTTAATGAGTTAATGGGACATACTACTACATTGATTTCGATTGAGGAAGACAAGTGTACACGGTTTGAGGATGGGATAAATAGACATCAGAATGAGGTTAGCTATTACTAATATGAGCATATTACTGAGCTGAGAGCTGCCTCAATCAGAATTGAACAACTGTTGAAAGATGTACAAGGAGAGTATAGACAAGAGTTCAGAATGAAGAGGCTTGGTGAGTCTCAAGTCAATTCTAGTAAAAGATTTACTAAATACCAGAATAAATCATTTCAACCATTGACTAGATCGAGACAGTCAGGGTTTAGATCGAGGGGCAGTTTTGTACAGGCTGATATTGTTAGAGGTCTAGTGGCTGGGTAGATGCCTAATTGTGAACGTTATGAAAAGAAACATAGTGGTGAATATTGGAAGATATCAAGAGCTTACCTTCATTATGGATCTTTCGAGCACCAGATTAGAGACTATCCTATGACTTTCATAGCACAGTTTGGAGTGAGAGGAGTGGTGATTGAAATGACCGCCCAGCAGAGCAGAGTTAGTGGATGCGAGTAGAGAGGCAGTGGTAAAGGTAGAATAAGTTCAACTGGTCCTACTGTCAAGACTGAGGTGAGGAGTAATCAACCACATTCTTACGCTAAAATCTACGCTATTACAAGATAGGAGGCCTAGAACTCCCCAAATGTTATAGTAGGTATGTTAAATGTCTTTCAATTTGAGGCATTTGCATTGTTAGATCCACGATCTACACATTCATTTATCACACCGCATCTAGTATCTAAACTGTATTGTGAGAGAGAGATGTTGAAATGTGGCTTAGAAGTGAGTACACCGATAGATAGTACTATAATGATTAGAGAAGTGTGTAAAGGGTGCATGATTCAAGTTCATTAGGTAGAGTTGGAAGCTAATTTGATTGTATTACAGTTAAATAAGATAAACCTCATCATAGGTATGGATTGGCTTACTGCTCATAGGGCTGTGATGAATTGTTACACTAAAGAGGTGATTCTTAAATCTCCTAATTAGTCAAGAGTAATATTTCGAGGTGTTAGTGTACCACCCACTTCCACAACGCATGTAACATGAACATCTCGAGGACATTTGAGCACATGCCCCATGAAAATGTTGCATTAGAGCAGAAGCATTCACTTATATAGCATTATACTGAATAACACAATATCTAAAAGATCAATTTCCTCATTTCATTAATAACACAGAGTTTACAAAGTAGCTTTTTATTTTATGATCCATATATATATATTTAATATCAAAAGAAAACATGTAAGAGTTTACTACTCTTTACAACGTGTTTTACATGAAATGAGATCTATAAAAAATTATTCTATCTAACTCCTTAGTCTTAGTTGACTGACCTTTGAGCCATTTCTTGAGTCCAAAACATAAGTATAAGACTTGTTTTAGGATGTATTAGAAGCTAAGGGCCTGTTTGGTTGGATGTTAATTAATGGAATGGAAGGGAACGGAATAGAACGGAAGGGAATGGTTTATAATGGAATAGAATGTAATATAGTGATACGTTGTTTGTGAAGGATGGAAGGGTTTATAATGTAATGTAATGAAATGTTATTTGGATGATGGACGGAATGAAATGTAATGTATAATAAATGACTATTATATCCCTTATATTAAAACGATTATTCTAGAAAATTTATTATTTTATTATTAATTATATATAATTTATTATTAATTATATAAAAATATTATTATTAATTATTTAA
>JAOTAY010000004.1:18368213-18383976 GCA_025629805.1 Erythroxylum baracoense
TTGCTATTCTCCCATTTCAACAATTAGCTTAAAATGGTAAAGTTATATATTATAGCCTGAGTAATCCACACAACCACATGTAATTGATCCCTATACATGTAACATTTAAGCATTGACAAACCACAACTGGAATACTGTTTGGAATGATTTCTAGTTAACTGCTTAGATATATCTTATGCCCCTGCATATAGTCTCAATCTTCAACTCTCTTTATCATTGCACGGACATCATGCTCATTGTTAACTAATAGATCCTCCTACACAGTAATGCGGAGGAGGACAAGTAGCACTCTTAAACCTTTTGGTAACCAACTGAACATGACTAATACAAGTCAGACAATCCAGACCCTAACAATGCCTCACTTATTTATTCCAAGCCTTCTTTTGATAGTTTCCAGAACCTGTTTAAACAATCTAATATGTTTTTTTTCCAAATTGATTTTGTTCTTACAGTATTTTAACCACTTCTTTTAAATCATAGTATAAAATAATAATATCATTATGAACATATAATGAAGAACCCTGCCTAGATGTCTCATCATTAAGTTGTCATGAAGAGAAATGAGATCATGATACATTCTAGTTGTACAAAACATATACGCAATGTCGAGATCTATGTTCATTTGACACTGATAAACATATCCATGAAAAATGATAGAACAGAAAATTGCAATAACAAATGCCTTACATTGTGACACAATAAGAGATTTTCAAGTGCTCTGCAATTGAAAAGAGAAGAAATCCCATTTGCTGTTACTTCTCCATAGTCCTAATGAACAAGAGAAAGGATAATTCTAAGTAAGCATACAAGACACATAAGGCATTCCAAAATAAGCTAAGTTATAATACAATAACAGTTAAGAACTTTGTAAAAAGCTGATACTAAGTTTGCAATCTATTTTATTTCATCAAGTTTGGAGTGGCACATAGGACAAACATGGCATCAATACATTAAGACCATTCTTGCTACGACAATGATCATTTCAACCACAACTTGAACATTAAGGCCTTCTTTCCCAAAGAAAACAAATCCTAGGATGAGGACTAGAATTGTCTTCATGTGACCAAGAACTTGGAATGACACAGCAGTGAATCTGCCAATACAGATAAATTGGCTGAGGTTCGTTCCTACTACAATGCTACATGATAGGATTATGAACAACTAAAGACAACAAAGAGCAGCTCAAATCAAACATGCAATTATTTCTAAAAGCAAGAATAATAAGAGCACACATTATATGTCCTGCTATAAAAATGAGAAAAATTTGTCGAGCCATGGAAACAAGTTGGTTGGTGCAACGTAATACAATTTTTTGAATATCCATAACAGGAACAAAGCAAGAATAACAGGATTATCCTTTAATAAAGAATTCAAGCACTTAATATCCTAAGGTATAACATATAAAAGCACAAGTATAATTTCCACTAAACCATAGCACGAAGCTACTTCCCCACCAATGGTGACGAATTATTGCTTAGGAAATTTAAAGTATTTTCTTCTTTCTTCCAATCGGATTTTACCTACCTATTTTCCGATCCATCTTAAAATTTTCAACAGCAGATAGGAAGGAGTTAAAATTAGAAGATGTTAATGCTCCCACGTAAAACATAAGCAATAGCAAGATTATTACATAAAACTAGATATTGTAAACCTTTAAATTTTTATGGATTACTAATAACTAAAATTTCAAAAACAAAAAATACACTTTTATACACTGAAAATATGACTTTTGTTTCTCTAAATAGAAAGCACTAACAAAACACAACCTAAATAGTCAATTGACATAATTGCATATTTACCAAACCCCCATTGCTAAAAGAAGGCAACTAAGGAACCTGATGCACAAACGCATCAAGAATGAGTTTGAGCATCCAAGCAGCGTCGAATTGTAGATAAATCACAAATCAAATCTCAACACTAAACATACTATTCATGTCCACTACTGATTCGAGCACTTGCGGATCTACTTGCCAAAAGTCACATTTTTAACCATCAATGATCGAGTAAAAAAAAAGAGAGAAACTAAAGCACAGTCATTTCCACACACAAAACACGGTCATCTACACATATATGTCTATCAATGCATGCATCAATACACACGCATACGTATTAGGTATGTATTTGAAAATGTAATTTTATTGGAAGAAAAATAACGAGGATTAAAAAAGATTAAAGGAAAATTCAAGAATCTATCTCAAACTTAAAGTATCTAAAGTGTAGTGACATTAAGTATTCGTATACAATCAGAAAGTTATTAGAAAAAACACACAATGTGATAAGAGAAACGTACCGTCAAAAAGCTCTTCGAAGAAGACTTTGGTGGAGGAGATCACGAAGAAGTAAAGGAAAAGTAGAGAGAGTAAACTAGAGTTGTGGGCCATAACTAGAGGAACAAATAGTAGAGTTGATGATAAAGAGTTGTGAGAGAGATGGGATTGAAACTTATAGCAGTCATCCAGTCTTTTCAAACAAGAGGCAGTGACCTTCGGGTTTCACATGGGGTAAACGTCTTAGCTAGACTTTATTGTTTTTGTGGACGTATGGGTTGTTGCCGTTTAATACCACATTGTCATTTGGTTTCACGTGGTAGAGTTGCATTGGTGAATACACCGAATTGTCACAGCCATGTAATTTTTGTTTTTAATGCAAACACGATGAGATATTACAATTATCTTCTTTATTTTTTTTGAAAGATTACAATTATCTGTTTTAAATTTAAGAAAGGAAAGGTTTGGATACTAAGGTTAAAATAGTCAGATTAGTTCTAAAATATCTGTATTGAAAATGTAATTTTATTGGAAAGAGGCGTAGCAGTTACAGAGGAAACAGAAAGAAAATATTAGGGCTAAGAGAAGATGAGTAGTTGTTTTCTTAGGATATATCAACACTTTTTTAAAGATTAATTACTTGCTAGCTACAAATTATAAAAGACTTGTCCCGCCAATTTTCTTGTCCTGCTAATTGTTTTAGACTCTTTTTTAGTATCTTTTTTAGACAAATTTTGTCATCTTAAATAAATGTTTAAAAATTTCACCAATTTTTAGATTATTTAAGACAATTATTAGAAGTGTCTAGGAATAAGTGTCTAAAACCTCGTTATTTTGGTGCAATGTAAAAAAAAATAAAAAATAGAATCAATTAATTAATTTATAAAATATTAAGCTAAAAATTTGTTACTAACATTTTATGATAATATAATGATAATGATAAGAAGTAATATTAAGTATTCTAGATTTTATAAATTTATAAACTTTCATAAATAGTTAGGGTATTTGATGTTGTGGCATTAAATGGATCTCCAATTGAGGCAGAAGCATTGAATAACAAACTAGGAATTTGTTTTCCTTCAGCTTTCTTCTTGAACATCAATTTGTTTTCCTTTAACTTTCTTCTTGGCAAGTCTAGCAATGATTGTTGATCTTCATACACGTTTTTTAGAATTTACATTTCCTATTTTAAAAAATAAAAGTTAATAGACATATATAATATTATATTAAAAATTTAGATATACAATCATATAATTTTGAAGGTCACGTTATTAGTGCTAACAACAACTTGCCCTTCTGGCCTAGTTGCATTATTTGAAGTTCCAACTGCAGCATCAGACTGTTGATTATGAGCCTCTACAGCTTCTGACTCCTCTACTATACTAGGTTCATTTTGTTCATCATTCATATTTGATAAAGATCTACCATTGTTAATTATATTGCAGTTTCACTTATAATTACCCATTTTAACCATCTTTCACTTTTAAAAATATGTACTTGTTAGGAATAAGCAGCTAAAACAAATTATAAGAAAACATATTCGTAAAGTCAATGAGGAAAAAAAAGAAGAGAATATTAATTCTAGTACTAATGGTGGTCTGGTGAGGTAGTATAACGGAAATAGCTACATATAAACATACATATTTGTAACAGAGTATGAAGGTCCTTTAGTCTATTTACTACTATTAAACCAAGAAATGCATCAACCTTAAAATAACATCACAAAATTACCATCAAAGAATGCTAGTGGAAACCATGCCATAATATAAATATACAAAGCCAATATTGATTATAAAAAATAAACATAAAAAACAACAACATTCAAAATCCTTACCTAGTACAATATCATGAAAAATTAAAAAGCAAATTGATTTAAAAAATAAATGCTTGGTTTTTTCTCCAATAAGCTTATTTCTTTTGAAAGCTTAATTTGTTATTATTTATCAAATTATAATAGCAATAGAAGGTCTAATAACTAATAACAATAGAAGATTCAACTGAAAATGAAATCAAGCAAAGTGATCGTAAGGAAATGGAAAAGAAAATGCAAGGTAAATTGAAGTTACAATTGAGAAGCTTACATTAATAATTGTTTGAACATGAATAAGAAAGTATGTATGAATAACATAGGCTTGCATATAACCATCTTTACAAATATGGAAATAAGGGTGGAAGAGATAAAAATAAGTAAAACCAACCCTTTACATCAGGTGGCGTCAAGGTAGTCTCACTACCCTAAGGCATATTGTGAAGCAAAATTGAAACAAATGTTCCATTAATAATTCTCCAGTATAAATTCAAAAGGTTAATGTCAGATCCTTAGTAACCATAATGAATTTGAACAGGATGTCTAGGCTATTATGACCACAGGTAACCACAAAAGACTCAAAACTAGCCGCTGGCATAAACCAAATATGTCCATCATATTTCCTCAAATGGATTATTCGCTAAAGGGCCTATATATGAGTGAGCAGGGAACATAAGGTTTAATGGTGAGCTAAGTTAGAAAACAAAGGACCTACCAAGCTATCTAATGGTTTTGAATACCATATAAGAAACCAAAAATAGATAACAAATTATGAGAAGTGTCAATTTTATGCATTAAACTACTTACTACATGCAATATTCCAATTTTGAATTGGTAGAGAAGCCATCATTTTGTTATAAATATAAATGATCTCAACTTACAAGAGAAAGGGAAAATTTTGAGCAAAAGGGAAAATTTTGAGCATGATTCTTCTGCTATCAAAGAGAGATAATAAAGATTTAAAAATACTGAAGGATGCATTTTCTGTAAACAATTGAAGTTTCATCAAGTAACTTATTTAATTGAGCCTAGCATCTACTGAAAATTCATTTCATAATAGAATAACATTATTTCTACATTAATAAAACTTCACAAACTTTTTAAAACTAGTATCTTATGGTGAAGCCAAGTACAAAAGACTAATATGTTTTCAGCTAAGCAGTATGTTAATTGAACCAGCTACCTTGGTCAATGGAATGTTAATCCATTTTCAAAATTACAAAAAGGTGATGACAGATCGATAAATTAGCTAATTTGACTAAGCTTATCATAATTATAGATTTCAAAGAGAGAGGTGGGGATAAACTGAGATGTTAAAAATAAAAACAAAAGAGTATCATATAGACAAGAAGTTGAATGTTCAAAAAGATAGTTTATATAAAACTCAATATGTGCACGACCCATCCAGCTATATGTTCCATATTCAATATCAATATCTGCCACCAGACCTTAAACAAAATAATACAATATCACTCAATTCAACTAAGCTTTAGGAAATCCAAAGACAACATCATAAAAGCCAATAGTATAAATTAATTTAACCTGTTGAGAGCAAAGAAAATTAGTACTGCTAATCAAAAGGATCATGTTAAATACACCAGATAAGATTTACAGGTTATGGGTGTAATAGCCCAAGTTTCAAAACTTACTGAGGGTTAGAATCTTAGATTATTGAGTCATATCATTTGAGAATTTATGAAGTACATTTCATTGATATGCATAATGTTTACATACACACATGAATTATGATTTACAAAACATTACAAAGATTGTATATACACTCAATTGACATATTCTAGGGTATGAAAGGTTTCAAATGATCATGATGAGAATTGTGTATTGCTTATATCTTGAATTTTGGTTCGGTGGATTATAATTAGTAAATTTGGAATTAATTGTTACAATTAGAAAATTAATGAATTAAAATGTGCATTTAGTTTAGGAAAAATGTCAAATTGATATATGCAAATTTAGGATGACTAAGCCTATGAAATAAGGTACAAATGGCAGTAGAATTAAGTGACATTTGGCATAAATAATTGAGTGAAAAATGACTTAAAGGTTGAGTGACAAATGGCTTAGCATAATTGTGACATTTGGTAGCTAATGAAGAGCGCGAATGGAATGCATGTAAAGGGACAAATGTCATTATGAAATGGTGACACCTGGCACCTAATGAGTTAAGCTAATGCAGAAGTTGTTCTGCTGTGTTCATTCTTCTCCTCTCTTGCCTTTCACCATTGAATTATCCACCCTTCTGTAGCTTTGAACTTTTTCTTCTATTTTGTTCATCCCCACTCCAAAATCTTGACAAGATTCTGCATCAAGAAAGCTATATGCTATTATCTTTTCATCTTGCTGTTTTCTTATTGCTGAAAACCATCCAATTTCCACCTTATATTTGAGATGATCTTACATGCATATAAGGTGAAGTAGACTTGACGAATTAAGGTGAACTTCAGCTAAACAAGTAAGCGAACTACTGATCTTTGTGGCATGTTGTAATAGAAAGTTTATGATGATTGAATTGGGATGGATTGCAATGTAATGTTGATGATTAAGTGTGATGCAAAATTATACATGAATTGGATACTTTTTTATTTTGTGTTTGATGCATGAGAACTGTAGGTTATAGATTGCTATATAGATGACTCAGATTGAGATTTGAAGTTTAAATGAAGGTGAATTTATGCTAAAGAAAGGTGCTAGTGAAGTGTTCTTAAAATTGGAAAAAAACTAGCACTATATATGTGATGAGATTAAGTGAATGAAAGTTTTTTTGTATGCATGAAAGATAAATAGTTTATGAGCTGCCAATTGAATGAATTTGAGTCAGAATTGGAGATGAAATTGATGAGGAATTGAAGTATAAATAAGGTATAACTGAGGTATAATTAATGGACTAATATAAAGATGTTTTGAATTTGGTATGGTGTTAGAATATGGAGAAATTGAAGGAAAATGGAGAGTGCATATTCGGTTCACTCATCCCACGATCATGGGAAGGTCCTCAATGATCGTGGGCAATGCTTTGAAATGAAGAGTTTCTGTTTTGTATGATTGTCGATCAGCTGAGGATAAGTTACTTTACTTTGGTGTATTTGAACTTGATTAAGGCCTGAAATGAACCTAAATTGATGTTTGATTAATTGGTGAAGGTTTGATAAGTTTAGGTTGTTAATGGATGTTATAACTTAAGGAATGGAATGTTTTGATATCAATGTATATAAAATTTGGAATTTATGAGTGTTAAAGGAATGAATTATGAATGTAAATGTGATCCTATGGATATGAGCAATGTGAACTAAGTACGATTGAATAAGAATTAGGAAATTGTGTGAGTATATATTGCTAGACAAGGTCGGCAAATGTATGATTGATGATGAAACTTACTTAAGATATAAACCTAATTACAAACTAGATGTGTACAAGCTATGATGTTTAAATGGTCAAGATTTATGAATAAGGATATATAGTAGGAAAGTCAATTGAGCATACATTGAACATGACATATATACATCTGCATGAGTGAATAGTCATATGATTGATCAACTTAGTAATATGTGAACTATGTGTGTATTGTATGACTTTAGATGCATAAGTTGATCGCCAGCATCTAGACATTGTCGGATCATTAAGGCAATAGCTTTTTTGGACTGTAGTGTGAGTTAAACTAGATGTTTCTCATTATGAATGAATTTTTTTTGATAACTTTTAGTTAATGAACTGTTACTCATCTGATTGCTATGATTCTGGACATTTTTTGTTTGAGGAGTTTGACATTTGGGACCGTATATGGAAGTGTTTTCAAATTGTGTATGTACTATGGAATGTGTGGTTAAATAAAAGTTGAATGCTGGACTCAGTTTCAAAGAATGTGATAAATGACATGAACATATTAATTGAAAATTACTGATAGCATATTATGTGAATTGATGCATTCCATTACATTGAGAATAAGAATGGCTCAAAAGTCTGGTCAGTTGATATCTGAGGAGTCTAGTTAGGATGTGTTTGTTTAGCTTCTCATTCCATGTTCAACATTTTGTATGGAGTTGTAAACTCCCAAATGTTTTGTAATGTAAATATAAAGATATGAATAGTAATGCTATAATGTAAGTATGTTTATTTTGTGAATATAATGAGGAGATTTGACCATTTTGAATACTTGTGTTATGTGTGATGCCATAATAAGTTAATGTGATTGTTCTAACATGTCATTCTCATATGGTATGTTCTTGAATATGCTCTGGATGTTCGGGTATATGCTCTATGGAAGTGGTATGTTACAATTTTGGTATCAAAGCATGGTTTCGCATCTATAGGGACATATATAAGCATTTAAACTTGACATATAGTAAGAGACTCGTATAGTGATCACATTTATTGTTTGTTTTAAGTCATTCGTTGTAAGAGATCGAGTCGTAAAATCAGCTGAGCTTGAGTCTATAGGAGTCAATAGAGAGTCCTTAGTACCCCAGTCTGACTAAACGCCTCAAAGGGTTCCTAAAAGGAGAGAAAGGAGGTATGATAAACTTAGGATGAAGGGGGTTGTAGACTTCTATAGAAGTACGGACCCTACTGAGGCAGAAGGTTGGCTAGAGAGAATAGAAAGGGTATTTGATCAGATGGACTGTGAGTCTGATGAAAGGTTTGACTACATAGTTTTGTTACTTTAAGGTCCAATTTATCGGTGGTGGAAGACTGTTCCCAATTTATCGGTAGTGGAAGACTGTTCCCAGCAGGTCTACTCGACCTTGTAGACTGACATGGGAAGACTTTCTGAAGGTCTTTAAGGAGAACTATATGCCAAAGATCTACTTAGATAGGAAGATGAGAGAGTTTCTAGATTTTAAATAGGGAAATATCACTGTAGTCGAGTATAAAGTGCAGTTTAATGAATTAATAGGGTTTGCTACTGCTTTGATTCTGACTGAGGAGGATAAATGTAGGTGGTTCGATGATGGGCTGAATATGGAGATCAGGATGAGATTGGCTATTACCAATCTGAGTAGTTTTATTGAGCTACGAGCTGCTATAATCTGAATTGAACAGTTATTGAAGGATGGATAAGGAGAGTATAGGTAGAAGTTCAGAATTAAGAGGCATGGTGAGTCTCAATTTAATTCTGACAGGAGATTCAGTAAATGCCAGAATAGATCATTCTGATCATAGACTTGAACGAGACAGTTGGGGTTTAGACCAAGAAGAAGTTTTGTTCATGATAGTAGTGATAGAGATCAAGTATCTGGAGGGTAATCACAATAGATGCCTAGTTGTGAGCATTATGGAAAGAAACATGGTAGAGAATGTTAGAAGATATCCAGTGTTTGCTTATGTTGTGACTTTTTTGAGCATCAGATTAGAGAATGTCCTACGATTTGGGAGCATAGCCTAGAGTGAGAGGAGGATCAGTGACTGAGACGACTGTCCAATAAAGTAGAGCTAGTGGAGCAGGACAGAGAGGTAGAGGTAGGGGTAGAACCAATTCAGCAGGTCTTAGTGTTAGGACTGAGGTACGGAGTGACCAACCACAGTCCCAGGCCAGGATCTTTGTTATTATGAGACATGAGGCATATAATTCCCCATATGTTGTTGCAAGTGTGTAATATGTCTTTCAATTTGAGGCATTTACATTGTTAGATCCAGGATATATGTACTGATTTATCATACCGCATTTGGAATCTAAACTACATTATGAGAGAGAGATGTTGAAATGTGACTTAGAGATGAGTACACAGGTAGGTAGTACTATAGTGATTGGAGAAGTGTGTAAATAGTGTATTATTCAGGTTGACTAGGCATAATTGAAAGTCAATTTGATAGTATTGTAGTTAAAAGAGATACAACTCATTTTGGGTGTGGATTGGCTTACTACTCATAGGGCTGTAATGAATTGTTATACTAAAGAAGTTATTCTTGAATCTCCTAATCAACTAAGAGTAATATTTTGGGGTGTTAATTAAGCAGTGCCAGCTAGATTGATTTCATCAATGAGTTCTTTTAGGCTAATTCGAAGTGGATGTAAGGTATATCTAGCTTATGTGACTGATACCCGAATTGAGCAGACAGTACAGGATATTCCTGTTGTTAGGAATTTCCTAAATGTGTTTCCTAGTCAATTATTGGGATTACCCCAGATAGGGAAGTAGAGTTCACTATTGACCTTATTCTAGGTACTACTACTATGTCTATTCCTCAGTATAGGATGACACCTGTGAAACTTAAGGAACTTAAGACTCAGCTGCAGGGGTTGTTGGATAAGGGCTTTATTAGGCCCAGTGTGTCACCTTGTGGAGCTCCAGTTTTGTTTGTGAAGAAGAAGGATGAGACTTTAAGATTATACATTGATTATAGACAACTGAATCAGGTGACAATGAGGAATACATATCCCTTACTAAGAATAGATGATTTACTTGATCAGTTATAGGGAGCTCTGGTGTTTACTAAACTGGATTTGAGGTCAAGATACTACCATTTAAAAATAACAAAAACTGATGTACCAAAGAGTGCATTCAGAACTAGATATGGGCACTTTGAGTTTATGGTGAGGCCTTTTGGGTTAACGAACACTCCAACAACCTTTATGGAATTGATGAATAAGGTATTCCAACCTTACTTAGATCATGCTGTGATTGTATTCATAGTTGATATTCTGGTATACTTGAAAAGTATAGAGGAATATTCTAAGCACTTGAGGTTATTCTTATAGATAATGAGAGAGAAGCAATTCTACAACAAGTTCAGTAAGTGTGAATTTCGGCTTGATCAAGTGGTGTTCTTGGGTTATATAGTATCTAGACAGGGCATACAAGTAGACCCAACGAAAGTTGAGGCAGTGATGAAGTGCGAAGCCCCTAGAAATGTGTATGAGATTTGGAGTTTTCTTAGGCTAGTAGGTTATTATAGGAAGTTTGTCAAGGGTTTTTTTATTAATCTCAGCCCCTTTGATAAAGCCTCTGAGGAAGAATGTACCTTTTTCGATGGACTAATGAATGTCAAAGGAGTTTTGAAGAATTAAAACACTTATTAACTACAACACCAATATTGGCCATCCCATTTGGATCTAGAGGATATGTTGCATATAGTGATGCTTCACACCAGAGATTAGGATGTGTTCTGATGCAGTATGGTAGAGTGACTGCTTATGTATTGAGACAGTTAAGGTCTTATGAGTTTAACTATCCTGTTCATGATTTAGAGTTTGCTATAGTGGTGTTTGTTTTGAAGCTTTGGGGACATTATTTATATGATGAAACATTTCAGATATTTATAGATTATAGAAGTTTGAAATATTTATTAAGTCAGAAGGAGCTAAATATGAGACGATGAATTGAACTACTTCAAGATTATGATTGCATAATTGAATACCATCCAGGTAAAGTTAATGTTGTGGCTGATGCATTAAGTAGGAAATCTAACAATAGTGTAGCACTAATTCAAACATTGAAGTTGCCAAACCTAGTTCAACTGAGAGCATTGAACGTTGAGCTAAGTTTGGGGCAGAATGAAGCATTGTTAGCTACGTTAAAGCTTAGACCGATATTGCATGAAAGGATTAGGAAAGCTCAAAGCAAAGACTTAAAATTAGTGAAGATTGTAAAGAAGTTAAAGCAGAATATTCGAGTTCTGAGTTTGAGTTGAGAGATAATACATTGTGGTTGAAGTAGAGATTATGTGTACCTAATGTTGATGGTTTGAGGAAAGAAATTTTAGAGGAAGCTCACATGGCAGCCTATGCTATGCATCCTGGTACTACCAAGATGTACAGTACTCTGAAACATCAATTTTGGTGGCTAGGGATGAAGAAGCAAGTGACTGAGTATGTTGCTAAATGTTTGACATGCCAACAAGTTAAGGCAGAGCATCAGGCTCCAGTTGGAAAGTTACAGTCATTACCTATTCTAAAGTGGAAATGAGAGAGAATCACAATGGATTTCATTAAGGGTTTGCCTAGGACTCCAAGGCAATATGATGCTATATGGTTCATTGTTGACAGATTGACGAAATCGGCACATTTCTTATTTGTGTGAGAGAATAACTCACTGGATCAGTTAGTTAGAGGTATGTTAATGAGATAGTGAGATTACATGGAGTTCCAATATCAATTGTATCAAACCGAGATCCTAGATTAACTTCTAGATTTTGGGGCAGTTTACAACAAAGTTGAATTTTAGTATAAGATTTCATCCTCAGACAGACGGACAGAGTGAGAGGAAAGACTATTGAGGATATGCTCAAAGCTTGTATTTTGGAGTTTCAAGGAGCATAAGATCAATATGTAGCTCTCATTGAATTTGAATATAATAATCATCATCACAGTGGTATTAGTATGGCTCCATATGAAGCATTATATGATAGAAAGTGTCAACCGCCTTTATATTGGGATGAAGGCAACTTAAGATAGGCAGAAGAGTTATGTAGATCAACTCCGAAAGGATATCGAGTATCAACTTGGAGATAAGGTGTTTTTGAGAGTGTCACCTTGGCGAGAAGTGCTAAGGTTCAGTAAAAAGGGAAAGTTAAGCCCTAGATTCATTGGTTATTGTGAGATTACTGAGAGAATATGACCGTTGGCTTACAAGTTAGCATTACCGCCAGAGATGTCTCAGATTCACAATGTGTTCCATGTTAGTATTCTTAGGAGATATATGTCAGATCCAACATATGTATTACTGGTACAAAAAGTTGAAATTATAACTAATTTGAGCTGTGTAGAGGAACCGATCAAGATAGTTGGTAGACTAAGCAATTGAGAAACTGAGTAATCCCAATGGTTAAAGTCCTTTGGAGGAATCATTCGAGAGAAGAAGCTACATAGGAGACTGAGGAAAACATAAGGAAATAGTACCCCCATTTATTTGATCAATTTGGTAACAATTTTGGGGACGAAATTTCTTAAGGGGGAGAATTTTAATAGCTCGAGTTCCAAAACTTATTGAGGGTTAGAATCTTAAACTATTGAGTCATATTATTTGAGAATTTATGAAGTGCATTTCATTCACATACATAATATTCACATACACACATGAATCATGATTTACAAAACATTACAAAGATTATATGTGCACTCAAATGACATATTCTGGAGTAGAAAAGGTTTAAAATGATCATGATGTGAATTGTGTATTGCTTATGTATTAAATTTTGGTTTGGTGTATTATAATTAGTAAATTTGGTTACAATTGGAAAATTGATGAATTAAAATGTGCATTTAGCTTAGGAAAAATGTCAAATTGACAAATGAAAATTTAGGATTACTAAGACTATGAATACAAATGGCAGTAGAATTGAGTGATATTTGGCATAAATAATTGAGTGACAAATGGCTTAGGGGTTGAGTGGCAAATGGCTTAGCATAATTATAACATTTGGTAACTTATGGAGAGGACAAATGAAATGCATGCATAAGGACGAATGTCATTATGAAATGGTGACACCTAGCACGTAATGAGTTAAGCTAATGTAGAAGTTGTTCTGCTATGTTCATTCTTCTCCTCTCATCCCTTTCACCATCGAATTATCCACCCTTCCATAACTCTAAAATTTTACTTTTGTTTCGTTCATCTCCATTCCAAAATCTAGATAAGATTCTGCATCAAGAAAGCTATATGCTGCTATCTTTCATCTTGTTGTTTTCCTATTGCTAAAAACCATCCAATTTCTAGCTTATATTTGAGATGATCTTGCATGCATATAAGGCAAAGTAGACATGATGAATTAAGGTGGAACTTAAGGTAAATAAGTAAGTGAGATACTAATCTTTGTGGCTTATAGTAATAGTAAGTTTATGATGATTGAATTGGGATGGATTGCATGTGATGTTGATGATGAAGTATGCCGAAAATTGATATATGAATTGGATACTTTTTCATTTTGTTTTTGATGCATGAGAGCCGTAGGTTAGAGGTTGCTATATGGATGATTTAGATTTAGATTTAAAGTTTAAATGAAGGTGAATTTATGGTAAAAAAAGGTGCTAGAAGTGTTCTTGAATTTGAAAAAAAACTAGGACTATATACATGATGAGATTAAGTGAATGAAAGTTTCTGTTTTGTTTTTTTGTGCATGAAAGATAAATAGTTTATAAGTTTCCAATTAAATGATTTTGAGTTAGAATTGGAGATGAAATTGATGAGGAATTGAAGTATAATTAAGGTATAATTGAGGTATAATTAATGGACTAATATGAAGATGTTTTGGATTTGGTATGAAGGTGTTAGAATATGGAGAAATTGAAGGAAAATGGAGAGTGCACATTCGGTTCACTAATCCCACTATCGTGGGAAGATCCTCCATGATCATGGGCAATGTTTTGAAATGAAAACTTTCTATTTTGTGTGATTATTGAATTAACTAAGGATAAGTTACTTTACTTTGGTGTATTTAGACTTAATTAAGGCCTGAAATGAACCTAGATTGATGTTTGATTAATTGGTTGAGGTTTAATAAGTTTAGTTTGTTAATGGATGTTATAACTTAAGGAATATATTGTCTTGATATCAATGTATCTAAAATCTGGAATTTATGAGTGTTAAAGGAATGAATTATGAATGCAAATGTGACAAAAAGGACATGAGCAATGTGAACTAAGTATGATTGAATAAGAATTGGGAAATTGTGTGAATATATATTGCTAAAAAATGTTGGTAAATGTATGATTGATGATGAAACTTACTTAAGATATAAACCTAATTATAAACTAGATGTGTACAAGCTATGATGTTTGAATGGTCAAGATTTATGGATAAGGATACATACCCAGAATGTCAATTGAGCATGCATTATGCATGATACATATACATGTGCATAAATGAATAATCATATGATCGATCAACTTAGTAATATGTGAACTATGTGTGTATTGTATAACTTTAGACACACAAGTCAATCGCCAACATCTAGACATTGCCAGATCATCAAGGTAATAGCTTTTCTGGAGCGTATTGTGAGTTCTAGATGTTTCTCACCATGATTGAATTGTTTTTGGATAACTTCCAGTTAATGAACTGTTACTTATCTGATTTCGAACATTGTTAGTCTAAGGAGTTTAATACTTGGGACTATATATGGGAGTGTTTTCAAATTAGATATGTACTATGGAATGTGTACTTAACTAAATGTTGAATGCCAAACTCAGGTCCGAAGAATGTGATAAATGACATGAACATATTGAATGAAAAGTATTGATAGCATATTATGTGAATTGATGCATTCGATTACATTGATATGCATGATCAGATAAAGGAGTTGTGACTGAGGTGACCAACGTGAAAAAGAGCTTTAAGCTTATGACTTATGCAGAAAGAGCAATAGGCTCAGGTAATAATGAACCTGACATTCACAACAAATACAGGACAGTAAATAGGCGCTCGCTCATAACAAAGTAAAATAAAAATGGAGTCACGAGCACATTTTCATATATATAACTTTACATGTATCATATGAATGATTGAGATGAATTAATGAATTGTTCTAAAAAGTATTCTGAAATGTTTGTATACATGTTATACTTGTAATTGTTGAAATATAATAAAATGTTATCTAGGATATAATGTAACATCCCCTCACTTATGGGAAGGGTATATTGGTAATTTGAAATGTTTAGGAGTGTTTATAGTGTATTGAAATATTCATGCATTCATATATGCACATGAATAAGAAATAGTAAATTTTGCACATGAAAATG
>JAOTAY010000004.1:18398208-18425846 GCA_025629805.1 Erythroxylum baracoense
GGATTGAAATCACATGTAAATACATAAGAAAATATAAGAAAATTCAATCCTATCAATGGTAATATCGATGCCGATATAGTATATCGTATTAGATCTGGGGGGGTCAAATGGCAAAGCACATCGGGGGTCTTATGTGATAGAAAGATTCCTTTAAAACTTAAAGGGAAGTTTTATAAAATGGTGATTCAGACAACCATGTTATATGGGGCAGAGTGTTGACCCATCAAACGTAGACATACAAGATAGTTGACAGTAGCAGAAATGCATATACTTCGGTAGATGTGTGACATTACCAAAAGAGATAAGGTCCGGAATCGTATGGTGAGAGACAGACTAAAGGTGGCTAGTATTGCCAACAAGTTGAGAGAGACCAGACTTAGGTGGTTTGGGCATGTGTGCAGGACGACGCTGAGAGAAAATAACCTTTAGTGACTACAAAAGGCAAAAAGGGAGGCCATAAAAGAACTAGAAGGAAAGATATGTCAGACTCGGCCCTTACTGAGGTAGTGGTTAGAAATAGAAAAGTCTGGCGTGATCGGATAAGGTAAAGGATAGCCTTTAACGTTCATAAAAAAAGTTGAGTAAGTTATCAAGAGAGGTCTACTTTAACGCTCGCACTACGTAGGTATCGAGTAGGAAGACCAACAACTCTTTGTCCTTTCTGTCTTTTTTAGTGGTAAGGCTTGGACAATGCTTTCGAGCCTACAACTTGGCTTTTTAGGACATGTGTATGGGGAAAGATCTCGCGAGGTGGTCTGAAACTGTAGGATTATCATACCCTCATGGTTTCTAAGCAAGGACTCCTAGCTTGACTGGAGACAAGAAGAGCCAGACTTGGCAGCTTATCAGGTACTAGCAAATCTGGACATCATATCAGGTATATCTTTTGTTTATTTTTTTAGTTTTCAGGTAGTAGCAGATCTGGACACCATATTAGGTATATCATTTATTTATTTTATTTTTATTTATTTATGTATTTATTGTAATGTTATTTATATAATTGTTTAGCGTGCAAGTTTTACCTATTTATTATTTAACCTGCATCACTCTTTTATTGTCACATCTGCATTGTAGGCTACCGGAAACAGCCTCTCGACTATATAGGGGTAAGGCTGGGTACTATCAGACCTCCCCAGACCCCGTTTTATTGCGGGACTTCAGACTGGATGTGATGATGATGATGATGATGATGTTGGACACAATTATATCTTCGTGGTTTTAATGATATTTATTTATAGCCATTTTAGTCAAGTAGGACTTGTAACTTTTGACTGTTGAATCAGCAGAGAGGAAATACAAGTCTTTTAAACTCACTTCAATCCTACCTAGAAACTCCAACGACAGATTGGATGAGTAAAAGCCAACATAGTCTGCCAGATATTTCCTTCACATTCATGGTTTGAAGAAGTGCTTTTGTGCCTTTATTTGCAAACTTAATGCTAGAATGTATAAACTCTATTTGTTAACATAGTTACAACTATTGCTTTATAGCAGGCTAATTAGTGAGGCATAAGTAGCTATCCATATGAAGAAATATGCTAGAATACTTACATGAGACTATTAAAGAACTTACATAATGTAAGTAGTTTAATTAATAATTTTTTCCATCTACGTATAACATGCGACTGTTTTGTAACTTTGTATTTGTATCGCTAGAAATGTTGATATTATTTTGATGGGCTACTAAAAAAAGTGATACTAAATGTAAAGTCTAGTAATTAGTTTATGTATGTGCACTTAATGGCTACAAACATGGCTTATAGGAGATCTATGTTGTCTACAATGCTTTTTTTAAATTTCTATAGTGATAACATAGTTCCTTTAGCATAATAAGTTGAAATTATATTACCTATTATGTTCAATACTGCACTTCCCCTTAAAATATCTCAATAACAAGTTAAAGGCACTTCCAAAATAAAATTTCTGCTATCTTTATCCAATATTAAGGTTTTTGCCTTTATATTTGTTGATCTTTATTTGAAAATTTTTTTTATGGTCCATCCATTTTTCTTTTGTCATCTTTATCTTAGAATGCACTAATGTTGGCTTTAACTTTTACTTTGATGTTTCACTTAAGAATGGTTGACTAATAACAATTGTTTAAAATTTAAGTGGTGACCCAATGCATATAGTTAAGAGTTTGTCATATTATCTATATTTCTTAGTCTTTAGAATGTAATAATCTTTTCATTGCATTTTTATTTAAATTACGTGTATGCTTATATTTATCTCCTACAGTCAATGAGTTATAACCTTTTATTAACTAGCAATTCAGTCATTTGGCCTAAACTATGTGTTTACACTACTTCAATTAAACTTATATTGTAGTACTTTCTTATGAATATGTTGTTGTGTTCAGGTCTCCAATTTCGATGAAATTATTTTTTAAATGGCTCAATATGGAAGTATAAGGCTGTTTTATGGTGGATGTTTCATATTGGAGGAGCCTAAATTTAGATATGTTGGTGGGGATATTACTATATTTGACAATGTTGACATTGACTGTGTTAGTAATAGATAAATATATAAGATGGGATTACAGTATAATGCTTATTATAGAGTACCTGGTTTTAAATTTAAGGAGTCACTGAGAGTTATAGAGTCAAATGAAAGTTGTATTATGATAGCAAACCTTATGAAAATATATAGGATTATTGATGTATATGTAACTCATAACGTAGAAACACCCATCCATGCTCCTAACATATTTCATATTAGTGGAGGAGAGGCCTATGAAGATGATGAACAAGGTGTTAATATGGATGAGAATATGGATGGATATGGTGCAGAAATGGATGAGAATTTAGAGGAAAAGGGTGCACAAATGGATGAGAATATGGAGGAACATGGTTCATATGTGAATGACAATTTGGAGGAACATGGTTCAGATGTGATTGAAAATTTGAAGGAATAAGGTTCATATGTGAATGAAAATTTGGAGAAATAAGGTTCAGATGTGAATGAAAATTTAGAGGATTAACATGCACAAATGGATAAGAATTTGGAGGAATAGGGTACACAAATGGATGAGAACTTAGAGGAACATGGTTTATATATGAATGGAAATTTAGAGGAATATGGTTCAGGTGTGAATGAAAATTTGTAAGAATAGGGTCCACAAATAGATGAGAATTTAGAGGAACATGATGCATGAATGGATGAGAATTTGAAAGAATAGGGTGCACAATTTCAATCAAATTTCTATGTAGACATTCCAGATGACCATCATCTAGTTGAAATTAAATCATCAAATTGTGGTAGTGTGATTAATACTGATGAATTTCTTAGCAAATTAAATGTTAAGGATAATCCTATAAATGTTGCATATGAGTGGAGGTTGGGAATAGAGTTCGAAACTGTAAAAGAATTTAAAGATGTTGTCAATTATATAGTATATATTGGATACAATGTTAGGTTAAAAAAGTGTGAGAGGAATCATATTAGGTATGTGAGTATTAATGGATGTCTATCGTTATGTTGGTTATGATAAGAGCGAGAGATGTTTTAGAGTTAAAACTTAATCACACTTGTTTCACAATAAACAAACCAAAATTAGTTTATGCCAAATTCTTGATGAGACACTTCTATGATAGAATTTTGGAGAAGCCTAGTATCACAACCAAAAAATGGTCAAAAAATGTAGAAAGAAGCTCAATATTTTTGTTAATTTAAGCATATGTAGAAGAGCAAAGAAGAGATTTAAGGAAAGAGAGACCGGATACAATGTTAGGTTAAAAAAATGTGAGAGTAATCAGATTAGGTATGCTTGTATTAGTAGATGTCCATACTTTTTGTATGATGGATATGATCAGAGCGAGAGATGTTTCAGGGTTAAAAATTATAACCCTAATCACACTTGTTTCACAAAAAACAAACAAAAATTGATTTATGCCAAATTCTTAATGAGACACTCCTAGGATAGAATTTAGGAGAAGCCTCGTATCACAACCAAAAAAAATGGATGAAGAATGTAGAAAGAAGCTTAATATTTTTGTTAATTCAAGCATGTGTAAAAGAGTAAAGAAGAGATTAAGGAAAGAGACAGCAGCAGATTATATTGTCGAAAATGCGAAGTTGCAAGTTTATGTACATGAGTTAAAGATAAGCAATCTTGAATCTATAATTGAGTCACAAGTATCGACAAATCAAAAGAGTTCATTGTTATATGTATGTTATGTTATACAGTATATTAACACTTCATTATGTTATGTTATATATAATATATTAATAATTCTTTATATTTTATTATAGTTCAAAAGATTGTACAATTGTTTTAATGCCATAAAAAGAGGGTGGAAGCATTTAAGACTAATTTTTAGATTGATGAATGCTTCATAAAGATAGAATTTCAAGGCAAATTGCTAAGTACAGTTAGTAGGGATGGTGATTGAAGAACGTATCCATTAGCCTAGGAAATTGTAGAGATAGAAAATGCAGATTCATGGACTTAGTTCACGAATTTGTTAGCATCTAATTTGGAATTGGAAGATGGTGAAGGAACTACACTCATATATGATATGTAGAAGGTATGTTAATATACTTACAATTGAAATCATTATATAAAATATTAACTAATATATTTTAAATTTAATTTAGGGATTAGTCAGGGCTGTAGAGGAGAATTTTTCAAACACAGATCACTAAATGTATGTTATAAGTATCTATCACAATCGTCATGGCAATTGATAGGGAAAGTGCCTCAGAAAGCAATTTTGGAATTACGCTTAGTCAACCTAAGTTGAAGATTTCAACTAGTAACTAAAGAGGCTCGACAAAATAAGCCTTGGATGTGCTTCAATGTTACTTGAATATCCTAAAGAGAGGTGGGCCATATGTTATCAATTGTTTGAAACTAAATGTCAAATAGTTGACAAAAATATGAATGAAACCTTTAATAGGTAGATCCTACCAGCCCGAGACAAGCCAATGATTAGCATGCTTGAGAAAATTAGGAAAGTGATGATGAAGAGGCATACTGAGAGGACATATTTTATAGTTAGGTGGAATTCATATATTACACCAAATATAATGAAAAAGTTGGAGAAGAACAAAAAAGAAGCAATCTACTGGAGAATTGTATGGAATGGAGATGGTGTTTATGAAGTTTCAAAAGGTGATGGGAAGCATATTGTCAAGATTGGTACAAAAAACATATAGTTATCGAGCATGGACCTATATGGATACCATGAAAACATGTGATTAGTACAATCTATCACTCAAGAGAAAGGGTTCAGATATTTGTAGATTCGTCTATAGGAAGGGTTGGTTTATGAGTTTGTACAAACACATGCTACAACCAATTAAAGGTGAAATTTTTTGGCCTTTAAGTGATGCAGAAGTGATACATCCTCCACCTAAAAGATTTATGCCTGGTAGATGCAAAAATTGAAAAAAAGAAACATCAAAATGAGCCAAAGAAAATGAAAAATCCAAGAAAATTGTGTCAAAAAGTGTAAGTGCAAAAATGCTGAAAATGTGGTCATTCTAGTCATAACTCCAGAAAATGCAACAAGGACATCTCGACCCAACCTGTTGAGGCTTCTTCATAGGTGTGCACACCTTACTTCAATAATATGAATATAGTTTTATAAATATATAGTAACTAATGTTTATCATTATGTTAATCAAGCTAGAACAGAGACAACTTCATAAATATACCAGTTTTTAGTTTTATATTAATTACTATTGGTTTTATTGGCTGACAAAGTTTTTTTCATTACAAATATAGTTAAGTAATGTGAATTTGGTTGATGATAATGCTATACCAAGTCAACAAAGCAATATTGTAAGGAATGTGTTTTTTAATAAATTTGTCTTAGTTGAAATAATTACCATGTGTGTTTATAATATTTTGTCTACTATTTTCTAGTTTGATACATCTGCACGTGCCAATAAAAAAAGTTTGGAGATGTTGTCTCACTCTTATTTCAATTACCATTTAAGCTAAAGGACGTTCTAGTATAACTTCACAACAATTAAAAGTTGAAGCAATCAAAAGGGGAGCGTCATTGACAAAATCATCACAACCTAAACTTTCGCAGTCACATACAAATGAAGTAAACATCGATTAGCAATGCCTTAAACTTTTTGATATTTTGATATTTGTCCCATTGACTTTTACATATGTGTGTTATTGATAATAGTGACAAATGTTTACAGTATATTAACACAATGTAATCTAACTTTTTTGATATTTTGATATTTTTCCTATTAGTTTTTAAAGTTATATGCTATTGATAATGGTGAAAAATGCGTGTTGTATAAATACAATGTAAATATTTAATTTTTTTGGCAAAATAAATAAGAGTTGTTACACATTCACTTCAACCTCTCTCTCCCTCTCTCCCTCTATCTCTCTTTTAGCTTGCTTTTTTATGTATCTAGATCTTTTTTAGCTGTCACTGCCTTAGGGAGAAGCCAAAGAAGACATGAAGATTGGAAGATCATGCTGGTGAAAATACCTCAACACTTGGCAAGAAATGCAAGGAGTGAATTATTCATTGTCTATTGGTTTTATATAGTAGTATTTTTTCGCTTCATTACATAATTCATATATAAATTTCGAAATCAATTTTTCATAATATAGTTGAAACTAAAATTAACGATTACATTGTTGAAATCCAATACAATATCCTTATAAGTGCAAATAAAAAGTACTAAAACTATAGCAAATCATATTACAACGTTCATTAACATGAACTTAAGTTATTTTTTTCTCTTTTCTCAATAAGTTTATATCCTCCTTTAAAAGCTTCATTTGTTCTTCAAACTCCTTAGTTGTGCTTGTTTCAACCTCCTTCTTTGACAATGATAATTCAATAATTCATTCCTTAATTTTTGAATCACTCGAAAGGCTCTATCGGTAAATTCTTCATTGTACCATTTGAAAAAGTTGTATCCCCCAACCTGAAACATTCAATTTCATTAAATAAACCTTAAACACAAGTTTAACATTCAATTTCATTAATCAAATAATAATAAAATTTTCACCGAGTAATTGAGGCATCCATAAAATCTCTGGCTAGGATTATGATTACTCTATGAAGTCCTTAAAGGGGCCTTAACCCACAATAGCAAACCATATTACCTAAATTTGAACTCACTGTTGCATTAATCGATGATGATGATTCCATCTGCATACTAAAGAAAATCACAGTGTAAATTTTCCTACAAAGACAGCATCAAGGCCAAATATAAGATAAACTTTCCTAGGTGATGAATATAAATCTTAATTACCTTAACTTTCCAACATAGCATCGCAAGTCACTTCAATATCAGTTAATTGTATTTAGTAGACAATAATGCCTTTACATATAAGAAAGATCTATATAAACTGGATTTGATCTAGGATTCTACAAATTTTTTACATATGCTAATGCTATTGATAACCTTTGACTAACCAAATTTGAACTACGAACACCCTAACATAAGCAAACAACTTTGATTCATTTGTATTCAAACAACTTCAACTCATCTATACATAAGCAATATTTGGAATCCATTTGTATGCAAACAACTTCAATTTAACCAGACGTAGAAAAAATTCAAACATTTGTTATGACACTACACTTAAATGCCATCTTCTATGACACTTAAAGAAAACTACAAAATGATGACAACATATCCCAACACTTGGAACAAGATCAATCCAGATGAGAGCACTAAAGTTTCCATTAATGCAGACGTTGATAGTTGTAGTTTACATTATGTTTTGGTAGGTGTTTTAGTTTGTTTTTAGGTGTTGATTAAATAATTTGTGCATGTTTAGGTTTATATTTATGTTAATATGATTGTGTGTTTATGTTTCTGAGTATTTTGTGGTTTAGAGCATGATATTGAACTTTAATTTTGTGCGCTTGAGGTGTTTGTTAGTGTATGAACTCAGATGAAGAAGATTACATGAAGTAGGAGAAAGCTTGGACAAAAGGAATAAGGTCACAATCGTGACGTGCCGGTAACGGTCATAAAAAAAGGTCTCCCTCAGGGTCACAATTGTGACAAAAAAGGATTACATTAGGTCACGATCGTGACACCCTTGTCATGTTGTCACGATTATGATAAAAGCTAAATTCTAAGGGTCACGATTGTGATAGTGCGTAGTAAATGCAGCGATCTCCTTTTGTTTTCATTTTTAAAAGGTCTTTTTGGATTTTTTAACTTGGGTAAAAACAAGTTTTTACCTTAAATGTAAGATCATTAAATGAACCTAATCAAGGGAGCCTCCATCTAACCATTTTCAGAGAGAAGATAAGGAAGAGAGAAGAAGGAGCTGCAGGAGTTGTTGTTGTCCAGCTACTCCAGCCATCCATTCTAAGTTATTTCTACAATCCTCTTGTTCTTTACATCATCTAATGTATGATTTGGATATAAGGATGTTGAATATACTATTAAGGATGTTCTAACTTCATTTTAGGATTGACTCTTGAATCATTTTATGACCTATTTGCTTTTAATGTTAATGAAATTGTTTGGGTGTTGTGATGTTTATGGTTTTTGCATACTTCAATAATAAATTGAGAGATTGAACTAGTAGTAACATGATTAGGCTAGGTAATGAGAATTGACAGCTTAATAGATCATGTAAACATTAAATACGTAATTGTACGAAGAGAGATCTTGTGTGAGGAACTGATTGTCTAATAGATTGCTTAAGAACTAATTAGAGATGTAAGTTATTTTTGTTAATTGAGAAATTGAAAAATAGAAATTTTGGATTCAATTTGGGGTTATTAACTAGGGTTTAATGATTAGATCTTGAGAAAGAATAATCAATTCTTTGGAGATCTAGAACCGATACCAATTTCATCAAAAGTGATTAGGTAGCAAAATGACGATAGATAAACCCCATCATCTCATAATTGTTTGATCTCATCTTATTGCAATATCTCAATTGTTAAGTGGTTGTGCTCCATTTTGATTTACTTGTGTTAATTTCAAAATTTTAATTTCAATCAATCCATACTTAATTGCTTACTTTTCTGTTTAGTTTTATTTTAATTTTAATTCACGTTTTTGCAACCTTAGACAAAGTTATGATTCAATTGGTTTCAGCTAATTCCTCATAGGATCGACACCTCAATTACTATGCTTTATGATATGTGCACTTGTGAAACATTGAGGGTTTTATAAAGCAAAACTTGCTCAGTAAGCTTAAAGAAGTAGTATAAAGATCAATTAACAATAACACTCAAGGGATCAACAACTCCATTGTGTTTAAAACTAAAATACACGAAAGCAACCCTGGAATATCTTAAATGTCCTCAATCATAACCTGGAAAAATTAACCAAATAATAGGTATCATAGGCTAAACTATGTTAAGGGAAACTTAAACTCTTTTATGCTAGAATGTCTACTAGAAGAAATATAGAAAGCCTAATATAATCAAGAAATAGATTCAAATCAGAACATTAAAGTCAAGGTCAACACCCTTGCAAGTCTGTCTACATTTGTTGTTATTATTCAAGCTCCTACTTAAATTTCTATTCCATTCATAGTAAGGAGAATTATTTATGTTAATCTCAATCTATGCACATGTTTATTCATAATGGGAAAAAAAAGTGATTACTAGACTGAGTGATCTATCTTATCTAACATGGGATGCAAAGGACTCGATAGTGATGATGTGATTTGTGAACTTGATGGAGCAAGAAATAAGGTCCAACTATAGCTATGGGACAATATCAATCAAATATACTCGAATCTAGGAAATTATTCTTAAAATATACGAGTAAAACTTTAAGCATGGTGAAATCCATGAAATTAAAGATAATGTCATTATGTATTTTTAATTCTTTAAAACGTCTTTAACAAGAATTAAATATTTTCAGTAATTATAAGTGAAAAATCTTAAAAAAGAAGAGATCATCTCGATAGAGAATAATAAACAACTTCTCACTTATTCTAGTAGGATACTGGAATGAAAAAAGGTAAGAAGGCTACCATTCTTTTGGTACCTATTGAATCAAACATGTAGAAAATCTCACCTATGAGCCAACAGTTAGATGAAGATGCTTGTGGGGGCTACTCTTGGAATATAGTGACTCGAACCCTAGAATGAGGGCGATTGAGGGATTCCATGCAAAAAGAAAAATCGACGAATGAGAGCGATTACAGGATTCTACTCACAAAAACAAACACATAAATTAGGGATTCCAAATGGTGATTTAAGTGATACGATTCTAGCTAGCCTTCGAAAACTTTAAGGATTCCAAACGGTGATTAAGAACTTTGGGGTTCCAGACAACGGAGAAGTGAGGGATGGGTGAGGGATCATTTTTATTAGGTTAATCAATTACTTTACTGATTAGTTAAGTTAATATGTTTTGTTTAAGTTAAGAAAATTTTTAAGGTTAATTAAATATGGTGAGTCCCACGGGTAAAAACTTAATAAAAATTTTAAATTTTACTTTTAAGAAAAGAAATAAAATAATATTAAAAACAGTCAGGTCATCGCTGATCTAGTATAAAATTGACAGCATCGTATAGTAGTCAGTTTTTTAGTTATTTTGGGTTATATTAACTTTTTTCAAATATTGGGGTTTTATTTGTACTCTCTAAAATCGTAGGGTTAAATTTTTCCAATTAATGTGAACCTTAGGATCAAAAAAGGCCCTTTTGTATAAAAAAGAAATTTTAGGAGTAATAAACCTACTATAGATAATTGAAGACCAAGCAACAACAAATTTATCAAGCTTAAATATTTTATACAGGTCTTATACTAGAAAATCACCATCATTAAAGGTTGCACTCTTATGATCCCTTTGGAAATATGTTATTGATTCCTCTCTAATTCAATAACTTTGTCTACAGTTTAGAATTGTTAGCTTTGTTTTGCAGTGTATATACAATTTGTTTTTTGAGGAAATAGTTTTGAGTCTAAATTTTTAACATAAAATAGATTGCATTATTTATCATTTCAATAATAAACTAAAGTCCATTCTTACAATGTCTTCTTGCTTCCCCTTCCCACCTCAAGCAAACAAGCTTGTCCACTACCACCCAAAAGCTAACAACTCCTAAACCCCACCAAAAACTACCTTCCTTTTATAGAAACTTAACTCTTACCGCAATGAATTTGGAAAACCCTGAGAATAACCCAAAAACAAACTTGTAACTCATATCTGCTAGAGAAGGGTAAAACTATATAGAGCTCGATAGTAGGTGATTTTGGAAATCTAGGCAAGCTGAGATAAAGTCAGCTTGCGAGGAACCAATCCAAGCTCCTATGGAAGTGCTTTAGAAAGAAGCAAAGAAGTGGAGTATCTCCCTCATGTGATTTTTCTTTAAGGAAAGGCTGGCATTTTTGGTTGTGAGCAAATGGGCTAATGATGTTTGGAGAAATAAGGATTGGTGAATATAAAGGTTAATGAAGATGAATTGTTTGTGTTCAAATTCAATTATGAAAAAAATGCACAAAAAGTGCTCGAAGCAAGGCCAAGGCATATGCTAGGTCAACCAATTGTACTTAAGAAGTGGCAACCAGGAGTTACACTAGATCGAAGTAAGCTGAAATCAATTCCATTATAGGTTAACATTCACAAAGTACCTTTGAAATACTAGTCTATTGAGGGAACGAGCTACATTGCAAGCAAATAGGTAAGTCCTTATGACTGACTGAGAACACTGCTTTGATAAAGAGAATTGGTTTCACCAAGATAAGCATAAATGTTGACATTACAAAGAAATTACTTGACACTCTTAGGATTATAAAGTTAAGGGAAGATGGAGGTTGAAGAAGATACTATAAGAGTTACAAACATGTGGAAACCAAAAGTTAAAGAAGAGAATCAAATATGGAGAAAGAAAGAAAATCAAAAGGAAAATCAGATAAATAAGCATATATTGGTTAATAAAGACGTTACCCAAGTAAAAAGAGAAGAATCGAGTGAGGAATAAAACATTCATAACTAGAATGAAAAGGAGGATAACATGGCAGAAAAAGGAAAGAAGGTGGTTAAAGATCAGGGAATGAGACAAGAAGAAGATATAATTAGAACTCCTTTTATGGATAAATGGGAGACTTCAAGCACAAAGCAAATCATAAGATTTGGTTCCTTAAGGATGAATAGAAAATTAAAGAGGAAAAAGTCAAGTAAGAAGAAGAAATGATGAAGTTAGTAGCTTGAAATGTGAGAGGGCTTAACAACTTGAATAAACAGCTCACTGTAAGGGATGTGATAAAGAATAGTAAGGCATATTTTGTTGGTTTGTTAGAAACCAAAATAAAAAAAGGAGCACATTGAGAAAAGATCATGGTTCCTAGGTAAGCTATGGAAGACAATTTCTATCCATGACCATCACATGAATGGGAGACTGATAATATGGTACAATCCTCTGATGTAGGAATTATAAAGCAGTTTGGTATCAATCAACTAAATATTATTCATTTCTTTCAGAATCTTCTAAGAAGCAAAGATTTTCAAGTATTGCTTTAGAAAAAAGGTTATTTGTGATATCCCAAGTTTTCTGGAAGAAACAAACAAAAAAACATCAAGTCCAAGAGCTTTGGAGGGATGCAAACTAAATTAAACCTCTTTAACCTCCTCCAATGTAAATGGAGTCACCATGTAATCTTTTAACTCCTGGCTGATTGTTTTATCAAATTATCTAATCAGATTGAAATCTCTAGGGATATTGGTATCTTCAGTCCCCATTAGGTTAGTAAAGAAGTGCAATTTGTTCTTATTAGTATGGATATTCCCATGGTTGTCTTGAAGCTCAGTTAACTCAGTTATCTTATTCTTATTCCTTTTGGCTAATATGGCTGAGTGAAAGAATTTGGTGTTGACATCTCCCTTCCTAAGCCAATTGATCCTTGCTTTTTACTTTAGGATTGAGTTATGTTGTGTTAATGCCTCTTGATACTCTTTCAATCTTTGAGCTTCCACTGCTCTCATATAATTGTTATGGGGGAACTTATAATGGTTATCTTGAGCCTATCTCAACTTGTTCTTGGTTTCAATAATTTCTTTGGTTTGATCTCCGACAAATCCCTTAATAGCCAATTTGACTAGTTTAAGCTCCCTCAAAAATTGGAAACCCTTAAAACCTTTCGCTTCTCTTTTCCATCTATTAGGTACTAAATCCTAGAAGCCCTCTCTTGATATTAATCCATTGAAGAATCTCAAATGGGCTTCTGCAGTTTTAGCGTGTAAAAAATTCAAGATATACAAGAGTGAATTGAATGAAAATTTTCCTCAAAGTAAGCACAGGATTGTGGGAATTGGTTTAACCAAAACTTTGTCTAGCTTTTTCCTGATCAACAAGTCCCCTTGTTGTTTATTAGTCTAGGTGAAAAATCAACCTGTAAAGTTGAGATCCACTGAGTCCACATTTTGAACCAAGTTAGTGAGTTCTCTACAAGTACCCATACGATATTTCTTACCACCGTATATAATTAAGACATCATATTTCAACCTAAAATCTTAAGGCAATCGATTGTGAATCATATTTTTTAATATAGTTTACTTCATCCTTATATCGCTATCTTATATGAAATTACTATACTAGTGAACTTTCACCATCACAATCATTATGACGGGCATATTGACATATGGAAGTTGGAGATGTAAAGTGACTTGATTGAAGATCCTGGTTATGGTATGGTCAGGAAATTGGACCAAGTTCATAGTTATTCCAAATTATCAACTACTATCTTGCATAACAGGCTTGAAACCAGTCTGCTTTATGCAAAGTGGAGAAGTGCTCTTGCATGTTGAGAAGCCAATAGGCGGGTGCACCAGAAGGAAGAGAAAGAGGACTAAGGACAACTGTTAGTTGGAGTTATGTATATTTTACTTGTTAGATCCAAAAGATCAAGCATTTAGAGGATGTGACGTTAGAAAATGCAATATTTTAGCAAAATTACTGCTTATGCCTAGACTTTTGCCAATCCGATTTGTATTGATAAAAGTCTGATAGGAAGGTGAGCCAACTTTCTTTTTTCTTTCAAAATTTATAGCTAAGAAAACAAGTAAAACCATTGGTCATGTACTTCAACTCTCACTGTAGAACATTTTTCGGTGTTATAAAATTAATTTAACAATGAAATTACAATATATTGTGATGGCATCAATTGTCTTTTTCAATTCTTTAGTTTTGGTGTAGTTATCGTTAATGTCTATTACTAAACATTCTATTTCGAGATCATTTTAAATATTAACTCCTAATAGTTTTCTAAATATAAAAGGAATCTTAAGATTGCAAAAATTAGTTTTAATCACTTTAAATTGACCAAACATTTAAATTCCTGGTCTGTGATCATTAATCCATAGCTAGCCCCAACACCCTCTTTAATTCAATCAAGGATCAATTTTCTAATTTCCAAATTTTTCAATCTCTCCCATTTCTCCTTCTCTCTGTCTTGCGAACAGGAAGGAAAATTGGAAGTTGATCTCTCATGTTTTCAGAATTTTCAAGAAAAAGGCCATTGAGAAGCTAGAACTTTTAAAAGATTACCAAAGAGAAATTTGGTATGACGAAAACATCTTCACTAGGAAAAAAAAAAGGAAGGATGAAGAGTTTTAGAGTAGTTGATGGAACTAATAAGGCAGGTTCATTTCATGGATGTCTTCCAACTCATCTTCCATTATGGTAAGGTTCGGAATCATGTCATGAGCCTTCCTGCGACTCTAAAGGTTCTAAGACTGGTTCCTGGTATTTATGTTGATCCTAGTTGCTTCATTATTGGCAGAGGCATCCACTGATATGTTGCTGAGGCTTTTGGTTCAGGCCAGTGTTGTTAAAAACAGCGTTTCTGGGTTCATTGCGTACTTGATTATATTCGGTGCAACATAAAGATCTTATCTTTCTTTTCTCAGTTTAAGCATGGCTTTCTAGTATCTAAATTACTTGGTTCCATTTGCTTTAAGAGGATGTTTGCTTTAAGAGGATGTTGTGTCTGGATCAACTTCCAGTGACTTTCACCACGTCGACGTTTTAGAGGGGTGGTTAGGGGAAGAGTTAGTGAATGGTAGTATTCTTAACAATTAGTACATGTTAAGGCATAAACTAAGAAAAATGTAAATACATAGTTGCATCCCATAATGAGGCAAACAGTCGACAGCTTCCTGAAAGAGGAATGACAGCTATGGATGTCAATGGACCAGGCCAAGCTCGGGCTGACGGCAGGCTAGAATGGGCTGACCCGTAACCCGATGAGTCACGGGCGGACCGAGCAAAACCTGACCCGTCTATATTTTTTAAATTAAAAAAACACAAAACGACGCCGTTTTGTCCCGACGCAGGCCGGGCCAGGCTAGCTCTTGGCCCAGCCCGAGTAGACCATGGTCAACCTGTGAGCCGCCTATAATCCGTCAAACCTAGGCCAAAAATGGGCAGAGCCGGGCCAGGCTGGCCGAGCCAGAATTGTCATCCCTAATGACGGCATATTCCTTTTGCTATTAACTACACATGGCACTTGTATCACATATTAACGATACTCAGCACCTTGAATGTAGGCATAATTAAAAATATTTAAAAGTTAATTTTGTTTACATTAATCTACATTAATCAGATAAACAAATGACCTGCTAATTGCTCTACCTAAATTTACCAAAAGAGATGGCAAATGGGTAACAACTAATGATATACATTCAGGGCTTCCGCAAAGCAGAGGCTGCACCCATCACAACGGCCAAAATAATGCCAAGACCAGCCCCAATAGACGCACCCACGGTTGCAGCTGTGGTTGAAGATGCTTTCCCTTTCGGGTCTCGACTCCCTGCCAATGCCAATGCATGTTCTCGAGCTAGCTCCACCGAAAGCCTATCCTTAGCAAGTTCCTTGAATGAAATCAAACAATAATGTCTACATTAAGTAATAATCATGTCAATAAAAAAAAACAGAGAACCAGAATCTCCAATTCATTCATCTTTGAGAACCAATCATCATCTACTTTTCAAGCTCATTCAAGAATAGTCGACACATTATAGCTAAGCAACGTAATCATGGACCAATGAAAAATTCTGCAGTGCATAAGATGGTAGAAACCCCAGTCAAGAATGTTAGGAGCTAGCCATTCTTTTTAGGATGATGAATGGCACACCTTTTACTGCACAAAAAATTCAATTAAAACGTGGACATATAGTAAATTGGCTCACTGTATATCCTTAGTGTGCCAGCAAAATGAACGTGACGCATTTTCTCAATGACAATTCATAAGTATTCTCAAGTAACTGGGCCTCCTTTAGGTGCTTCACATATGGACACAAGGAAAAACAAGAATGGCATACGGGAAAACATAGGATTGGATTTTTGTACCTCCAAAGAGGCTTCTTCATGACTGCGCAACACACGGTGAACAAGTTGACAAAGTGAATTAACACCCTCAATAGTAAAAATTGTGTCTTTCCTCTGAAATGGCCTTCGGAAAAGATTAATTGGTCCAAACATAAGCTTTTGAGCAGCAATCCTTACTTCAGAATCTCCACCAGTTGCAATCCATGACAAGGAAGCACTTGCAGCAGCACTCGGTATAACATAAGGGCAGGAATTAACAACTTCTGTGGTACTTGGAGAAGCTTGGTATGCCTGCAAAACAGTGTCAATTGCTGCTCTTTGCTGGTGAGCACTGACAGAAAATTTGTTTGTTATGGCAAGGACCCAAGGAATTCCAAGGGCTTTAGCCTCATCTAACAAGAGTGAAAGGACTGGCTTTTGCTGTGAAGAATTCGCATTACTAGACCATGGGATCTTATGGGACAAGTTGTGCACAAGAATAACCAAATCTGTCTTCCTACTGAGATCACGAATTCCCATCCACAATTCATCCCTGAAGCGTGAGGCCTCTGCATTCAGCTCCTGTGTAGAAACATCCAAAGCACTCAGGATAAAATTCTAAAATATTGTATGGCACCACATAAGCTAAGACACTTGCCCCACCAACCCCATGATGACCAACACTACACATTATTATAGTCGTATAAGTGCATACAAATGAGATTTATATGATGAGAAGCGTACCTGTAAATTTACACCCATTCCATCAGAGTAGCAAATACCACCAGCAATGCCTTCTTGAACATCAGTCTCTATATGCATGTTGTCAAAATTAGTCATAGTTGTTTGTCTGCATTGACCCATAATTGCCTTAAACAGTGAAGTTTTACCAGCACCCTGCACAATAGACGATGTATAATATGCATGGGCAGCAACTAATAAGAAACAAGATCCTCATTTTTTAAGTTCGCATCTACAAGGTTAATCACCTCAAGGCCAAGCAACCGCACTCGACGGGTTCTGACATGAACCTCCTTTGAGACAGTAGCAAAATCACTTGTGCAGAAAATGTATAAATCTCTCAGACCTTCTGGACAGAGGATACTTTTATCTTCTGTTAAAACATGCTCCCGATTATTACTAACAACATCTGATTCTATAGAAGGAAAAACAGGCAACAAGGGATCTGCCACTATCAGATGCTTTGGCAGTCGTCTTAATGGAGCTCCAACTATAACCCTCATCTTTTGTAGTTCTGATTGCAGTCCATAATTTGAAGAGTAGCTGGGTGCCGAAGGAAATGATTCCACTTTAGTTGAACACCTGGATGGGAAAAATGTATGACTTAAGGTAAAATCAAGTTCAAAGTATAAGCAGACTATTTACCTCTTAAGGTACATTTAAAAAGGATAAGAAAATGTTTTTAGTAACTTCTTATAAAAGTGCTCAGACACATTAAGGTATGCATACTGGAAGATAACTTTCCACATGGAAAGGACAACATTACACATGGATGAGTGCATCACGAGCAACTTTTTGCGGTACGTCAAGTTATCTAATGGACATGCAAATGGTCGAAATATTCAGTTCATTCACAATTAATATAGCATCGAAAATGATAAGAAATCACAAAGACGCCTAATGGAGCATTGTCATAATAAGAAAATCAATGTCAACAAGAACACTTTGTTAGGAAGATTAAGATTTAAATATATTATTAAAACAAAGTAAATGGGAGTTGTAGTTGATGCTTGGCACCAGAAAAAAGTCAAAAGGCAAATTAAAATAAGTAAGAAAAGACAGTATAGTACCAGCTACCATTCACTTGAGCATGAATCAAGGTGCAAAGATGCAACCCAAAACCTGTGATATCAATTTTTAATGGTTCTCCATTCTTCTCACCAGGAACACCACTCCATCCAAGAGGAGCAATTGAAGTAGCTGTACGAATAACTGGTGATTCTACAATATGTGCAAGATCTACAGCACCAGCAACTGCAAGACCAAGCCATTGCTGTAAATGTGGAAGGTGTGGCAGCTGCTCCATTCCTAGGAAAGATGAACCACCATCGTCTATGCACTTGTCATAAATTCTGCACAAGAAAGTGCAAGTTTTCAATTTATGCTTTCTTGCCTTGAGAAACCATAAAAGATTCTACAATACCTCTGAAACCGAGACCTATATGACTTCATTGAATGTGACTGGAATCGTTGCCTTAGTTCAGCAATTACAGATCTGACCTGAACATATCTTTGCCAAAACACAGCAAACAAAATGAGAGATCCCATAGTAACTAACTCCACCAATAGTTAGCATACTTCTCAGAATCAAGAATTTTATGTCAGGCCTGGTCCTCAAATTCTCACAGATACAGAACCTAAATCTTATGAGAATAATTGATGTTATGCAAAGGAAACTCGTACCGAAGTCAATTTTGAATACTCTGCACCTGATAGAAATTCCACTGACGAATTCCCCAACAGATATAGCTGTTGCAGAAAATTACTCCATTATTTGCAGAACAAAATATGTAGAGCATGTTAAGACCAGTAAAGAAGCAAAAATGAGATGAGTGCATATACCCTGCTCTTAAGGTAAGACCATTCATTGACTAGAATGTATAACTCCTCAACAAAATTCAAGAAAAAAATACCAGTAAAGGCATTACAGTGAAAGCTTATGCATTGCATACCAAAAAAAAGAATAAAGGAAATTTAAACACCCATAAAGTTTCTTCGCAAGGATTACTTTAGATCACAGCCAGCACAAACAACGTTAATCAGGATTTCATTCACATAGAAAACATTTGGTACAAATATATTAAATAATAAAGGTATTACAGTAAAAGATAAAAGAAAGAGGAACAAGTCGGGAAGGAACATTGTACATACACTGATTTGCAATATAGCCGTCATAGATCTCAATCGAACTTAAAGAGTTATCATTATGACAAATCTAAAGAAATAGCAAAGAGCAATCAATTTAACACCAGTGTTTTCTACAGTTTTCAAGCAGCTTTCCACCAGCTGGACTTTAAGAGAACAGACAGTAATTTTAAATTTGCTTTCTCACCTGACCAAATGGGACATACGATGGTAGATAAGGAACTTGACGCCAGTTCCTTCCATCCCCATTTGTACTGTTTGTTTTTTCAGTTGATTGGACAGCTATTGCATCATCCAGTGACCGTGAATTGGTCCCAGTTATTGGTTTAAGAGATATGCCATCAGAACCTTCTTGGATCTCAAGAGACTGGGGTTCAGCTACTATATCCTGAAGTGAAGATGTTCCAACAGGATTAGAGGTTGAAGATGTGTCTGCAAGATCAACTTGCATTCCAGTGTACTTGTTAAGTTGTCTTCTTAATCCCTCAAGAGGAACAAGCCTTGAAAGTCTCCAAAAAGAAGTCTGAACAGGACCTAAACCCAGAACTAACTGCTCCCTTCCATTCTCTTTTAACTTTTGTGCCCTTGACTTTCCTAGCCCTCCTTTGCCTTTTGAGACCGTTTCATTTGTACTTTCAACCTCAGCATTGGTAGACAAAGGTTGGGCATTATAATGATGGAAATATGCAGGAGACAGGATGCGAGGAACCAAATCTTCAGGAATGCAATAACTCTTAAAATAGTGGTGCCAGCCTTTTTCATGGACATAACTATAGAATTGGTGAAGGATAAGATGGAACGAGTCATATTTGAATGTACTAGTCTTATTATTCCATAAGTGAGTCAACATAAGATAGCAATATCTTCTGTTATCTAACACAGGATAGAAATACTATTTGGAAAATGAAAGGAGACATACTCTCTTAAAGCAGCATTTCCAACTGGGGGTTGAGAAAAGGTTATGCACTTAATGCTAACCTTTTCATTGTCTTTAAATGAAGATGATGCAGCAACGACCCTCAGAATAGCGAGTGTAGCTAATGCTGCTACCTAAATGGATAGGAAGTTGAAAAGATGAGACATATGGAAACAAAAAGAAAGATCTCTGGTAAAGATCGGGAAGAAGTTGACTAACTTACTGCACCACCAAGTGAATGTCCACATAGTACAAGTTTTTGTTTCTTCTTTTGCGCAAGCCTGTACAACTCTAAAGCAGGTATCCCTTTAGCACGAGCTAAGAATCCCTAATACCAAAGTTCAAGAAAACCAGATGGATGAGTACACATCTGAGTTGAAACATCGGCAGTACAGAAAATATAAAAGAGAAAGAAGGATCGTATTAATGCACATAGAACACCATGTTAGAAAAATATTGCAAAAATGAGCAAGAACTTACTCGGTGAGCAGCAGGCTTAGGTTGATCTTTCACTTGTTTAGGTTTTGATTCAAGTAAACTCCTCTGATTTTCCTCATTACCTTTATAATTTTCACCTGGTCTGGACTCAACAGCTTCTCCCTTGGCAGTATCCTCCACTATATCTTCATTAAATATAGCACCTTGTAGTATATTGACATCAGTCACAACATCCCTGATCATAAGAACTAGGTCAAATGCCATGTAAAAGATATCAGGTTGTCAGCTTATCCATAAAGATATAGAGCTTACTTGTACTGCTTTGTTCCAACAAAGGATGCAAATAATGTGTCACCCGCTTCAGCCAATAGGTACCTTCAGCAGTAAAAATGGAAAGAAGCTATAATGCATCGACAAGAATAAAGCCACTTAGGAAAAAAAAACAAGTGAATCATCCTGAAAGAAACGTACATGCTCAGGAATGATCAGAAAAATAGATGATGTATCACAGACAAGAATCCAACCATTTATTTTGAAGATCAAAATCAAATAAAGCATCTACACAATTGGATGAAATTCAGTTTTTCACATCGTGCATGGAAGATTAAAATGAAAAGAGACATATCTTTACAATGACAACTGCAGATCAATGTCTTCAGTATCCTCAAACTTGCAAAGCATAAGAATTGAAAAATTCAAATATTAAATCGCATAATTTTTTGAAAAGACAAAGTTAAGACAGTTAAGGAACAATTAACAGGCATCAAAAAACTGGGGTGGCTGGTAAGTAAAGAGTGATGTATAAACAATCAATTACAAAAGGTTTAGAAAAACCTGTGAGGAACATGGTCTGAGGAGGGCTGCACTCGCTCCAAGGAGACAACTTGTCCTCCAAAATCGGCCTTAAACCTGTTCACAGCTCGAACCATCTCACTAGCTGGTCTCTACCATATAACAAAGCCATATCGTAAGTATGATAATCACAAACAATTCTACATGTGGAAAACATTCATAATAATATTCCACCTTTAAACATTTAGAAAACAAGATCCCAGCACAAGAGGTGGTTCCTTAAGTAACTCCATATAGTCTTAGTGAACGAAAAGCCTTTCTGTATGATTATTGTATCACTTTTGGTTGTTAATCAATTTAAGATTCTGAGAACTTTAAATATTCGAATTTCTTATATGCAGATGTAAGGAAGTTGCTAAAGCTCAAAGTCCATGAATGCTTCCATCTATGCAGTAGAATTGCAATGAACACTGAAACACGACCATGGGCATTAAACTATTTAAATTTTGGGGAAGGGAATCTCAGACACGTAAACGCTTGATGGGAAGTATGACTCATGAAACACGGCCCAGAACATCAAGTGCCTATTTTGCATTTTCTCAACTTTTTATTCTCCGTGCTTACCGATATAGAGGAAAAGTCAAGGAAGCATGTTTTGGAGGCTCAAAACTTCACCTAATAAGATTCTTCAAACGTTTACTTCCTGAAATATTGATTAATTCAGATGCCTTTTATAAGAAATGAATAATCTATTGTTCCCAAAACTAGCCCTTGCGCTCCAAAACAAGCCAATCTAAGAAAGACTGGATACATCAAATTCCCTCTCAGCTACCTGTAAATTGCTACAGAATATATATCCAAAACAAATCATTGCCATTAACCTAAATTAAACCCTTAGAAACCTAGTCCATTTTTCAAACGCCTTCACTTATCCTTCGCACCAGCTTATTAATACAGAAAGCAAATTGCTAAAAAGATAAATTAAAAAGTGGGGTGCGATAGAGTTGTAAGTTGATTGACCTTATAAACGCATTCAGAAAGGACCATGCAGCAGAGAATATCCTGCAAGTCTGAGACAGATTCGACCTTAAGGGCTAGGCAGAGATCTTGGAGCTGTTTCTTGCGACGGTCGTACTCCAACTGAATCTGTTTTCTCTGCTCTCTGTCGCTGATGATCCACGGTGGCCATCGCATTCTCCACTGGAACGGTCCCCAGGACAGTCTAAGGATTTTGGCCCGCTGCTCTCTCATCCACGACTCTACTCGGCTCTGTATGGCCTCCATAGATAGACAAGTAGTGTGTGTGTGGTTGTATAAAATCAAAACACCAAATAATTGAATCCGAATACAACAAAATTAAGGGAGAAAAGGAAGAACGGACTTGGACATGAATAGGTGGGGAGGGGAGGAGAAAGGAATCTGCGTGTGATTGGAGGAAGCATATGCCTCCCCCCAGTTATCACACGCAACACTCGGTTTCCGTTTCCGTGTCTCCAATTTTGCTCCAAAATTTTTTTTATTTAATGGGAATATCACTCGGCCAGCTATATCTAGACTAAATTTATAAGATTGTCTAAAATGTCAAATTCTAATATTTGAGATTTCCTTAGAATGAATTCTCCTCAGTAAGAATCATCGGATGCAGAGGCAATTGACAGTACACATTTAGGAAAATGATTTATGTCTTTAAAAAAATAGCTAAGACCTTTAAGAATATTTTCCTTATATATTGGCCATTAAACTGAGGTTTGTCATAAATACACTTGATTTTTAGAGAAGATGGATTCAATATGTGATGTGCTATAAGGTCTGTGAAGTATAAAGAAGCATCGAGTGATTTGCTTCTCTAATGGAGTCTCCTATAACCTACAATCCTCAATAAGTTGTGATAGATGAGTCCTCCATCTTATCAATAGTTGGTACCACTTAAGGAAAATTTATATGAGAAAACATTCATTTTCTCTATCACGTAAATGTTGGTAGATCCGTAAAGGAAGAAGAAAGATAGCATAGGCATAGAGGGCTCATAAGTACCACAATGTATTCTCCAATAATGGGTTATTAATAAAAAACACAGTAAGATATGGTGTCTAAATTTAAACAAGAGTGGCAACAATGTAAGCCCGATCGGTTGAGAAAGATGTGGAGGTAATAGAAGAGGCTTAGTAAGATAAGAGAAGCTATTTTATTAATGGTAGTAGGTGTTCTTCCAATGGGAGGAAAGAACTTCTTTTTCTAGGCAGTGTTAGGTAGGTCAGCTATCGAAAGGATGAGAACAATAGTTTTGGGAGGAACAATAAGGCTGATACGCTTTAAAGTTGAGAGAGGAAATAAGCTAAAATGTTCTTATGGCTTTTGATATGCTTAACTATGAATTTATAAAAGGATAACCAATCTTTTCAGCATAGCAATTGACTATATGGTAGATGTTTTTTGTTCGGATCCAGTATTTTTGGGAAGGACATATTATCCATTTCTACTGTAAAGAGATAAGGGCTGAGGTGGAAATTAAACATTTCTATACCTCTTTTTACTATTATAACCTCTTTATAGATTGCGTGATAGTGCTTTTCTAAAGGTTTAAATTATCCGCTAGCATGTCCATAGTAATACCTCTTTCCTCCTATTTCTCTTATTAATATTTCTCCCTAAAAATCTTTACTAGCATCAGTTTGCAAGATTCTTTTTCCTTTGTTAGGAATCTTTAGTGGAGGTAGATACTAATTGATCTTCTTTAATTGCTTTACCGACTTTATCTAGTCAAGGCCCCATATTGGTAGCTTTTTCTTCAATAGTTTTGACAACTAGTTGATATATTCTAACATACAAGGGATGAAGTCCCTGATATAATTGACAATTCCCAAAGATTTGGATCTGCTTAATTTGTGTCTGGAAAGTTTAGTAGTTCACTAGCTTTATATGTCTAGGCTAGTAGAAACCATCTTGAAACTTCATGGCCAAAAATTCTATGTGGGTTGATGCAATTTGACTTTTGCTAGTTGAGAGCATGATCTTATATTCTTTGTAAGATCCAAAATTTGTTTTAATAGGCTTGATGCTTTTACTGAGTTTAAGAATAAATTAAGATAGCGTTAATCTAAATTAAAGCACTCATCTTGTCATGGCTATTTGAAATAGTAATTGGGCGGCTTTTAGCCTAAATGGCATGATTCACCAAATTTTGGGCATCAGGAATGCAAAATATTATCTTATGTCTTTAGGTTAATACTCAATTGCCAAAATCTAACATTTAAATTGAGAATATTTTTTCTTCTTTTAAAAATAACACCTCCGTATTTATCTTGGGCAGAGAAAACTTGTCATTAAAAAAAAGTATTCAAAGGCTTGTAATTAATAACTAACATTTTCTTTCCTTTGTTTATTTGCTCTTTTTTTCAATATAAGAGGCTTGAAATGCCCAATCTGATTTATCAGTTCAATTAATCCTTACTTCAAAAGTAGAGCACAATCCTCTTGTACCATCTTTTAGTTATTTGGATTCATTTCCGGATGAGTTACCTTTGTTGGATTAATGTCCTTATTCTTTTTTAATGGAGATTGAACATAAAATTCTGAATTCTGCTATAATGGATGTAGGTGATTGAATTGGTCATAACTTTCAGGAAATATTGTAAGAGTTGATCTCTAATAATTTCCAGCGGGAACATATTATAGCTCAAAGATGTTGCAGTCTTCAGTGTACAAATGAAAATATTTTTGTAACAAATTACTTTTAACAATTTTTGTAATTGTTCTGTTGGGAAATAAACGTCCATCCGAAAATGTATGTCAAGACCAAGAAGATTGCTTCCTAATAGTTTTGCCCAAAGGATACAGCTTGGAAAGAACTTTATCCCAACCTTTCTCTTTGTGATAAGGTCTATCTTGAAGGATTTGCCATCAACTGTAGTACAATAATTCTCATAAGGTTGTCATTCTTCTGTAGAAAGAATATGTGGTTTCATAACATTTCTACAAGAGCCTATATTTATTTAACTAATAGTTGGGATTGGTCTATGATACTTCTCTATAAGCAACTAGAACTTGACATATGATCATGTTACTGCTGGCTTCCTAGGCTCTAGCTTGAAACAAGATTGCTTCATCATATACATTTGTTCGTCATCTTCTTCATCAATAAAAAAGTCTTTATCATCAGTATATTCACTGTCAGGTAGATTGTTCTTCAAAAAGGGACTTGATGTCCTCGTCATCTCTTATGGGCATCACAGCTTCAATAGACTGGAAGATTTTCATATCCTTTTTGGTCTTTTTAGCCACCTTTTTGCATAATAACCTGGTTGTCCACAAAGGTAACATTGGTATAACTTTCTAGTTTATGAAGCTCTTTATTTTAAAAATCTTATCTTCTTTTTCCTCTTTTTGTTGAAAAGGGAAACTAAAAATGATTTTCTTCTAAAGTGTTTCTCCTTCTTTGTGTTGGGTTCACATTCTTCGTATCTTTGCATTTGATCTTTAAATAAGGCTTTTCTGTAGGCTTGTTTGAGTTGAGGTCTATTTTTTAGCATAACCTTGAAGAACATATGTTGTTAACATAATTTATCTAAAGTTGTCAAAGCTAATTAATAGATTTCTCCAACACTTTATCTCAAAGTACTCACGTCTGCTTTGTCGATCAATGAGCTAAAAATCTACAATGAATTCTTTATGGTTCACTCCTAACAAGGAATTGGCTTATGACAGTTGGAAGATTTACATATATCTGTATTCACCAAGGTTTTGGAATCATTCTCTTAAAATTTCCATCATTCTAAAGACAAATGCTTTCAAGATTTCTTTAAGGGAAATGTCTGGTCTGGTTGTTTGAAGATCTATCCAAGCACTAAATTCAAGCAGTCGATCTCTCCATTTGATGATGCGACATCATCAAAAGTGAACCATAGTCAAGAAGTAAGTTTGTAGATAGGAATTGCTTGTGGTCTTACTAGTTTGGTTGTTGACTCAACATCTTCAAACTCTGGTTCAACTTCTATATGTGGTTGAGAAGGGTGTGGAATAGCCATCTTCATTTGAGATATCTGACTAAGCTCTGTAAGCTGCTCAAAGCTTTATGAGCTTTCTATAAAAGAATTAGAATATTAGCTATCATTGTGACTTTCAGAGCCATTTGGATTTGGTTGAAAGGTAGCTAAGAATTCTTAGTTAGGCATGGGTTCTTTTGTTGTTTCCAGAGAAGGTCTTTTTTTTTTGGTGAGGTTGGTGGAATGTATTTTGCTAGTAGGTTTGTCTTGAAAGGTTTTATTGGTTTTGCAAAGGTTAATCTAAAAAATAGATAAGACATTTTGAAAACTTTTCAGTAGTCAGTAGCTTTAGGATACAATATACTGTTATAATTAGGTCTTATGACTGGAAATGTCGAGGGGTATAGTTCATATAGAGGTTTGGACTGTTCTTTAGCCATATATGACTTAATTCTTTTGAGCTTTTCTCAAACTTTCTATAGTTCTCTTTCCTTTTTAGAGAAGTTTGGTCTACAATAATGCTAGCCAATATATCTTCTCAAATTAGAATCAAGTTAAGAAGCTTTTTTTGAGAATTTAAAAAATTCATTAATAAATAAATTGTTTACATCAGGACATTGGCCTCTAACATAGGACAGATTATGAGACACTAAGAACATTTAATCAAAATAGCGATGCACAACAACAACACCATTTAGACCAAAAACGACAAATTTCATGACAAATTAACAAGGGCTTTTACACTTAGGGTATAACGACCTCCTTCTTTCGGGGGAGTTTGAGAAGTTTCTCGAAATGGTAGGGGTGATGGTGAAAGCTCTGGCGGTTAGTAATTTCCACACCTGGAGAGTTATAGGATCAACCTTTGAATTTAGTTCGTGTGTCAATTATGATAAACCATTATATTTTGAATCAATTCGGCGAAGGAAATTGTTTTCTGCTACAACATTTTATGTATTTCAATTTAGTACTTCTTCTGCTAGAGAAATAGGTATATGATTATCGCATGGATTGATACTTGTTGATATTAAGTATGGGCTCATAGATACTCCAGTGGTTCTATTAGTTTAAGCTTCCAAAGGTGGAAAATCTGCTTATATTATATCATCATCATACAAGGTAAAGGTTTAGAGATTTCCTTAACAGCCTGTTTGGTTCAAAGAATGGAATAGATAAGGAATAAAATGATTATTTTTAGGAATAGAAAAGATGAGGAATATAATAAAATAGGCATTACTTTGTTTGGTTTACTGTTAAAGAATTTCTATGCTAATGTTTGGTTTGAAAATATAAAATTGGAATGACAAAGGAATAACCAACAAAAAGACCAAATTATTATTATTATTATTATTATTATTATTATTATTATTATTATTATTATTATTATTATTATTATTATTATTAT
>JAOTAY010000004.1:18425946-18438154 GCA_025629805.1 Erythroxylum baracoense
TTATGTGATTGGGTGAGCCATCGATGATGGTCACTCATTGAGTTCGCAAAACTCACCCAAAATTTGCAACTATTTTTTAGGATTAGAAGAATACCCCATAAGGCCAACGGGAGTATACCTACAGCATACAAGTGAAGGATAGAGGTCTGGATCAGTTCGCGCCTGCATTGCATGTCCTTAATTTGTATTAAATTATTTCTTCCGCACTTTTTGTATAAATGTGTATTCCGAAACAACTAAAGTGGTTTTGTATTTGTAAAAAGGGCCTAAATGGCTATTGAAATTTCTGATGATTGTATTGTGCTGATTGAAAATGGTTATAAAACAAAGTAGGTCGATTTGGTTAGGGATTTCTGCACTTTGTATTTGTGGTTTAAAATAAAAGAAAAATTTTATACCGATGTCTGAGTGATTGAGTGCTCTAGCACACCACCCTCGCGGGGCACGAGCTCGGACATCACCCATCGATGTTAAGTTTGGGTCTTGCGGGATTGGGATGCTACAGTTGGAATCCCTTTTCTTCCATGTAATAATAGGACAATGTGAATAACAACTACATGAGGATGTGTGTGACCTTTTTATGGCCATAAAGAGATTAGCTCAGAAGGACTATAGAGTTATGCATTATTTTACACAAGTGGATTTTAGGCCATATTGGTCTAATTTAGATCCTTGGATCAATTCCTTAGGTTAAGGTCTATGCGTGGACATTAAGGAGCAGATAATCCTTCTAAAAGATTTAGGTCTATAATATAGATTGGATGGGCTTAATAAAGGTGGGTGGATATCATAGATCTTAGTGTCTTTGGGTAAATGGGTAATTTTTACAAGGTTTTCTATTTTATTGGAAAGAGTTCCCTTATGAGATTCAATTTGCATTTATGTATTATTTTTAAATTATTCTTAGTTGTAGTTTCATTAAGACAGGATATTGATGAAATGTAAAACTAGGAGACGTTATATTTCATTTTTTTGAAGAAAGTAATTGATCTTAGAAATTAAAGTATGGAGATATTTAAACAAACATGTAGGTGCTTATTAAAGAATAAATTCATTAAACTGACCTGATTTTAAGGATCCTAAATAGAATATTACTTATATGTCTGTGGAATTTTTCATTATGATGGTTGTATAATTAATCCCTAGATTTAATATTACCAAGTTATCTTTTGTGGAAATTATTGTGTTTTTATGTAACTTATAACCAATCCTATTTAGGTAGCTCAGTCGATGGTACTTGGATATAATATAAACTATATGGAGATAGTTGAGTGAGTCAATAAGGATTTATCACTCTAAATTAATTAGAGAGAAATTTCTACTATTCTTGATTAGTGGTGGTTTAAGGAATTCTCTGACCATAGTGAATTGAGATTTGAAAAGGTGTTTTAAAATATTAATTATAAATCAATTATTAATTAGCAAGAACAAACATTATTGGATTCAAAAAGAGTAGATATTATATGCATACTTTATATTCCATTGGAACATTAGATGACAAAAGAATTAAACTATACATCATATAGTAATGCATGGATAGGTTGACTCAAACTACTTTAACATTTCTAATATTTAGTTAGTCATGACAAGTTGCTAGACGTCAATCTTGATATATGATTATAAATTATTTGATTAGAGAATTAAAGATAAATTATAATGAGTTTTAATTTATATAATTCTAATTATAAATTAGATTTATAATTTAAAATCATCGACAACATATTAAGAACTTAATGGGTCACACATAAAGAGCAAATATAAAGAGAAAATTCAATTTAAATTAAGTTAAACTTAATTGTGAAATTTGAGAAACTTTAAGGATCAAATTTGATATATTTGATTTATTAAAATTATATTAAATTATGATTAGACTTTGACATTAATTATAATTGAAATATTTAATTTAAATAAAAAATTGACCTATCACTTTTGTTTTCTATTTATAGGATATAAGAGTAACAGAGCTAGCACTCATGCTTAATTTCTATTAAAAGTTGAGTTTCTTTTTCTCTACTTTGAAGATTCTTTTAAAGGTTAGACACTTGGACATGTTGTGATTAATACATCGAAAAGATTCCAAAAAATATTTATGCATCAATTTTGAATCAAGTATGATTCCTTTATTTAATGATTTATGTTTTTCAAGTTATTTAACTAATGAGATTCTATCAAAAGGCTATGAAAATTTTAATTTTTTTGTGTGCTTATGATTCGATGACAGTTGGTTTCTTTATACTGCTATTAGAGCCAATTTAAATTGTTTAAATTGAACCAATTGCTCGATTATTATTGATTTGATAAAGAATAGGCTTAAAATTAATTTTTTTTACTATATTAAGGTTTGTTTAAAATTTTAAAAAATTAAAACTCACCTTTTTCTATTTTCTAAAAAATTGATTTATCCCAGATCCTTACATTTTTGTTTCTAGAAACATCGATTAAGTATGCCTCTTGTTTGCTCCTTACTTCTGGCTTATTGTGATATCTGAAAAACACTGAAGCATATCCCCTAGCTATGAATTACTGCACTTTGTTCTCCTTTCATCGTTTCTTCCCCCGTGCTGCAGTCCTTTTAGTCGACCATATAAGAGTTATCAAAGACTATCCCCGGCTTCTATCGAATATGCAATTATATGCCCTGACTGTGCCCCTTCCTCTCCCCTGTGGTAATCGAAGTCGACTTCTCTCTCTATCTCATCTCTGCTCTTTAAAGAAGAGGTATAAACTAGAAACCAGCGCACTCACTGATCTGGAAAACAAGTCCAATACGTGCCCCATTATTCCTTGTTGTGTTTTTCTGCTGCTAGTTTATTATACTCTTTAAACTAACACGCATGTCCCCCTATTTGCCTATTTATTCATAAGAATTTATTCTTAAGTTTCAATTTACTTTAGTCAATCGGTCAAATTTAAATAAATTAACCCCTATTTGCCTATTTTCAAAATAAAAAATAGTTATTTAAATTAATGTTAGAAACTAAACTGAAAAAATATAGTAGTTAATAAGCATAAAACTTATTTTTAATTATATGAAAATATAATCCCTTAATAAAATTAGTCTTATCTTATAACTAAAACTAAAATAAGATTTTTAATAATTTTATCTGTTAAAATTAACATTAAAATAATTTTTTTACACATAATAACTATTTGTAGAAACATTTTTATGTTTAAAAATATTTAAATATAAAAATATATTTTTAATTTAATTCTTCTTAATTGCAAAATTTAATTTAAGTATTAATAAATACAATGAATGCAAATGGAAATTTTCCTGCCCAACCCAATCTTTGAATCGAACGTTATAGAAAATTCCGATTAGTATAAAATAATTTGGTAGCAATTTTTATATTGTACAATACCAAATCCAATGATATTTATTTTATGTAATTAAAAATGGAATAATTTTTAAAAATAATGATACCGATGTGAAGCACAAAATTTTATTAAAGAAAAAGTTTGAACTTTGTTTAATTTGTAATAAACCAGAGTTTTTTTACTTCGAGTAAATTGAATTCACACTTTATGCTCATCTCTCTCTCTCTCTCTCTCTCTCTCTCCTTTCCTCTCCTCTACTCTAATTTATAATAACTTTTGAGCACAATCGTCATTTTGTCCCTTAATTTCTCAGCTCCTATAAGGAGTGTTTTCAAAAATAGCAGATTAGGTTCAATCCGTCAACCTAATCAGCTGATTACCAAACATAATTATCAACAGTTTGACATGGCCAATCAGCCAAATACCTCTTAATCCGCCGAAAAATAATTTATCAGTCATTTATCAAACAAGGCCTAAAGTACTAGCATTGGAATAGCAAATCTAGGCGACAATAGTTGAAGGAGAGCAAAAAGGAAGCGGCGAAATGCTAAAAAACCTATTTCGAAAAATAAGGTCTAGCATCTAGAGGACAAACGATGTTGCATGTGTACTATTCGCGCAAAAGTCTCCAATTTATTTTTATTTTGATCATTATGTGATTTATGCCTTTCCTTTCTTTAAATTGATTTAATTTAATTTAATTACTTTAAATTCATAATAAATTTGAAAATTTGTTTTTACAAATGTTTGAATATTGTTTTCAAAGGATTATTTAGTTTGATTTTTCAAAGAGTAGGATTATTAAATTAAATTAGTTATTAAATCAATAACTAGAATTAAGCAAAGGTTTTAAAGGATTTCTTTTATAATTTGATTGTGTCAGAAATTATTAATATAATGAGATTATATCATTTTTATGAGACCTACTTTTTTAAATTTCAAATCCTGAATTAAATATTAAGTACATGTTAAAAACATGATAATTTCCTTCCATATATAAGAATGAAACTAGAGTTTTATTTGTTATAAGGCTTATTGAGTAACTTAGCGCCCCTTTAACCCGAATATGTTTTTTCTTAAATTAACGAATCGTACTTAACTATATTTTTATGATTTATATAGGTGAATCATGATCATATGAATTTATAAGCAAGGTTAGGAATAATATATAAGATATATTTTGGCAAAGAGTTACCATTTAATGAATTTAAGAGTCATGTACGATCTAATTGATAAATTTGTCATCTACCTAATTTAAATTTAGCTATTTTATTGAGAAAACTCAAGATCAACTATTTTTGAATAAGATCTTAGCCCACGAGAAAACTATTTGATAAGTTATTGATTTAATAGTGGGGCAATTATTTTCAATAAAATAGTGGGAGTATTCAAATATTTATTAAAGTCCTTATTTTATTTGATTTTGTGTCATAAACTAATACTTGCTCTTTTATGTCTTTTGGTTGTCAGAAGAAGATGAGTATCGATCTATCCCTGAGAAGTGTTGAGCAAGCTTTACTTCTATAAAACCCTCAATAATTTGCAAGTGCATAAGTTGTAAAGCGTAATATTTAAGGCGTAGATCCCTCGAGGAATTAGTGAACTAATTGAATCTTAATATTATCTCAAGTTATAATAAATGTGATAGAAATGAAAATAAAAACTAAAGTAACAAATTAAAAATTGATTATGAATTGATTGAAATTGAAATTATGAAATTATCACAAGGAAATCAAAATAAAGCAAAACAACCTAAACATTAAGAAATCACATAAGACAAGATTAACCAATTATGAGAAGAGGGGATCCATTTTATCGTTAATTGCTAACTTAATTACTTTTGAGTTAATTGGTATCGATCCTAGAACTTCGAAAGGTCCATTATTCTCTCTCTCAACTTAATCATTAAACCCTAAATCATAATCCTTAATTGATTCCCAATTTTTGATTTTGCAATTTCTCAATTAACAAAACAACCCACATTCCAATTAGTTCTTAAGCAATCTAATAGACAATCAGGACCTCACACAAGATCTCTCTTTGTGTAATTACTAATTTGATGTTTATGTAATCTATTAGGTTGTTAATTCTCATTACCCAACCTAATCATGTTACTATTGATTCAATCTCCTAATCTATTACCAAAGTATGAAAAATGAAAAAAAATCACAATACCCTAACACATTAACATCAAATGCTTAAGCCACTCACTTTAGTTCATATTTGATTTTGGGTATAAAGTGAGTCATCTTCTTAAGATTCACACTCACTTGTCTTCATGGAATAAGAAGGAGAAGGATTAGAGCAAGAGGAGAGAAGAAAGTGCCAAAAGGAATGGAGAATTACAAAGTCATGCCTTGAGATACATCTCACGGCCATGAGAATTAGAAAGTCATGCCTTGAGATACATCTCACGGCCAATGCAAATAAATCATAGCCTTAAGACACGTTGTTATGGGTGTGAAACTTTTCTTATGCCTATGAAAATTGTGTCATGGGCATGACACACTAGTCATGCCTATGACTTTCACACCTGGCACCTGAAAACCCTACTTTTTGGTATAAAAAGAACATGTAAAGGTAAAAGGTTGATGAAAGGTTTGAGTAATCATTTTGGAGTCGTGATGTTTTAGTTTTGAAGAAGAGAAGGGAAAAAGATCCATTTATTTGGAGACCCATGGAGAGCTAGCTTCCTGATGCCGGTTTGGACGTGATAACGATGCCGAAGAATCTGGTTAAGCATTTCTCTCCATTGTATTTATTGTTCTTTCTCTTTTATGGATTGGTTATGTTATTTTGTGTTTATTGAATTAGGTATTGTGTAAGAATGATTGAATTCTCTATTTGATTTTTTTATGTATGAACCTATTGCTAGAATTGAATACAATAAATAATTTTTATGTTTTCAATTCATTTGTGGCAACTAATGGTTTTTTATCATTAGAGATAACAAAACCTAGGTTAAATGACACGAGCTTGTATGGTTGTTTCCTTGATTTATTTGTTTTCCTAATTTGTAATGAAGTTGTCCATCTAAATCTAGAGAGCTTGTTCTAGGTTGTTCGATAGCTAGGTTTAATTAACGAGCTCATCTTAACTAAACATGACCTAAAGGAAAACTGGAGTTAATAGAACTTATTGTTAACCTACAATTAATAGTTGCTAAGAGAAGTATGAGAATAACAATTCAATGAGGTATGTTTAATTGTGTGTAGGCCAAGATTGAACCGATGACCGAGTTCCTATTGCATTCATCACTTTTCATCATTTTTGAATGATTTCTTTAATTTTTTTGTTTGTTTTATTTTCTTATTTGAAAACCAACAAAACACCCCATAACCTGAACACTGATTAATTTCATTTCAAAAGCTTTTCACACACTTTTTGTAGGATCAACCTAGACTTATCACTGCTATAGTTATAGACCTAGTTATTTTGAGTAGTGTTACTATGCGTTACATTAATTTTGGCCTCGTTATCGGGGAGTGTGGTGTTTTAGTTTTAGTTTTAGTTTTTATTTTAATTGGTGTTTTATATATATTTGTTTATAATTAGTTTCTTTTCAGTTATTTCTCGATCTTTTCACTTTTTATTTAGTGTTTGTGTATTAAAAGAAAAAAACTTACATGGACGGAAGTAATTTTTCTTATAACCATATTTGGAGTGATCATACAAACTTTAGTTATGAATGGGATAACCAACAAAATTACTTCCATAATAGTTTGTAGGATGCATAACAATTCCCGAATAGACCAAATGCTTCTTATTACAACTCAGGTTCATCTCTAAAAGAATTAGTTAATGCTTTTGCTGCTAACACTTTGCAATTTTAGTAGGAGGAAAGACAATTTTGGCAGGATACAAGGTTTACCATCCAAAATTTGGAGTGGCAGCAAAACTCAGGTACATCTCTAGAAGAATTAGTTAATGTTTATGTTGCTAATAATTTGCAAGTTTAGCATGATACAATTATAGCAAGATACAATGTCTTGAATCCAGAACTTAGCAAGCCAGATGGGTCAACTGGCAGAAACTATCAACCACTTAACATCACAAAGAGAAGAGATGCAACTATCTCATCTTGAGGGGCATCCAAGGGATGTTAGCGCAGAGACCTTATGGAGTGAAAAGGATCTGGAGAATCTTGGGAATACTACTCAAGAAATTGCTTTTAAAGAAGAAGTGGAGAAGGAGCTTGAAGCAGAAAAGCATATATCATTTAAATCGAAGGTAACTACTGAGTTCCTAATTTTTGTTAAAACTAACCCTTTATCTTTACTTGACAGAATGGAGAAATTGAATGAGGAGGAGAAAGGTGAAGAGATATTCCAAGAGTGCAGGGACCCAGTAGATATTGAGAGTTTAAAGATAGGGGAGACAATGAATATCAAAGGTCATCAACTAAGGCCCTATCCTAAACAACCTCAAGTGGAGGAGGTTTAAACTGTGACACCTGAAGATCATAATTCTATCATATGATGAGGAGAAAAAGGAGTCAAACCAGTGATAATAAACAAAGATGCTGCTTGGGAGGCAACCTAAGGGAAGTTCATTTCTTTTCTTTTACATTTTCACATTTCTTTCTTATATGCATGTGTGTTTTTAATATTGATTACTTCTTACATGTTTTTAAGTTTTCAAAAAAAAGAGAGAAAGAAAATCAAACAAATAAACAAACATTTTCTCATTTTTGTTTCTATTGCTTCTAGAACTATATAGTCATAAGTAGAGTGTGAATTGACTAAAAAAATCTATGGAAACTTTAGCATATACTTTTGCTCTTATGATTGATCAATATGTAGTATCTTTAGAAGAGTAGTAACTAGTGGTAGACACAAGCCAATGAGATTTTGAGCCTTATTAGACTAGCACATCCATATCAGTCTCATAGTTTTTTGTTTCTATGTGACCTTTATGACATATATATCCTGACTTTGCTTTAATTTTCTATTCAAGACTACATTTTTATCACATGCATTAACATGGAAATGATATAGGCATCATTTCTTTTTATAAGCTACATTAGCTAAATAGCTACCCTTTGATAAGAATTTTCCCTTTATTAAGCCCCTTGATCTTTATTAGCCTTTCTTTTTGTGCTAACCACATAACATCCTTTAAACTTAACCAAATTTCCTATCTAAGCCTTAAAGCTAGTGGAACATTTGTTGATTGTGGATAATTGTAGATGCACAAAAGTATAAGTGAGAGGGTGTGCATCTGTGTAGGTTTATTACAATGGTTGAAATGTCATTTGATGCCTTAATAATGGATTCTAAGGTTAATGTAGCTTCTTTCAATTTTCAAATGAAAAGAGAAAAAGAAAAGAAAATGAAAATGAAAAAATATATTTAAATAAAAGTATCAAAAAGGAAATGCATTTGTTTTTGCAAAATTATTCATTTTTAGTTTCTCCTCTTAACGTTGTATGGAATGGGTGATTTGATTATATTGCATATGAGGTAGATGTTATTTTGGAAGATTCACTCCTTATGGTTTCAGTATATCATTATCATCGATTTTTATCAGTGATCCCTTCTAAGTGATTTATGCTTCATGTCGTTTGTAGTGTGAGAGCTTGAATTTTAGCTATAAAATATAGTTTTTGCATTCATCAAACTGATGGTACCCGGTGTTGAATGAATGTTAGTTTTGGCGCTTGATGTTGTATTAAGTGTTACTTTTGCTTTACTAACTTCGATGGCTTTTGCACTACATTATCCAAATACATCTCTCACCTTACCTTTTTCCACATTACAACCATATAAAAGTCCTTTAATTCATGATTATGCATGTGAATCCTAGTGGTGGAGAAATGAAATGATTTGTAAAGTTATGGAATGTTATAATCATGAATGGTTTTTGAGTGTACCCATGAATCTATCTTATTTAAACACATTTTCTCGATGTATACATCTAGATTGCTCATTTTCTAAAGGTAATGATTGTTGATTGATCATGAGTAGAAGCATTGAATGTTGAGATCTTGCTATGGTTTTGGAAGTTGTTTTTCCTTACTTATGACTATCTATTCTTGGGAAATATAGAAAATGAGTAAATGTTTTAGGTTTGTGACTTTGATTTTGATGTTTTGCCCGAGGACGGTTAAACGCTAAGTGTGGGGGAAATTAATATTTGCTTAATTGATTATATATTTATTATGTAACACTTACTGATTAAAGCTATGAAATGCTTAAGATGCTCACTTTAGTTTGTATTTGATTTTAGGTACAATTTGGAAGTAAAAGATCTAAAGTGAGTCGAAAGCACAATATTTAAGTTGTCTTCGTGAGATTCAAACTCACTTTTCTTCATGGAATAAGAAGGAGAAGGATTAGAGAGAAAATATTTGTAGTTCTAGTTATTTTAAGTAGTGTAACAATGCACTATGTCATTCATAAATTAGGTTTATGGGTGGAACATAGGCAAGGATAAGGCTATGTATTTGGACTTGTACTTAAAAAAACATAAGATTCAAAGTTGGAGCAAATATGTGCATAAATATAGGCCAAAATGTGAACACAGGTGTGTATATCTTAAACATAGGTGTGTAGCACATAAACATTCCTTAAACTCTTCAAAAATGACCAAGTAAGCTAGAAATTAATAAATAATAAACAATGTGGCCAAGTACATGGTCGTGTACTAGACTATGTTCTTTTCCTACAACTTCATAACTTGTTAATACGACTCCAAATCACCCTAAACTTGTGTGATTTTTTTCCTTTTCTCAAAATAAGTGGATTATGATTTTAAAATGAAAATTAAACGAATTAAATATCAAAAAAATAAATAAACTTGCAAAATGCACTAAATATAAACCTAAAAATATGAATAATAAAGGCTTATCAGACTTACCACACTTTGAGAATTTTTCTTATTCTCAAGCAAATCAATTCCATTACTCCAAATAAGAAACAATTCTGGGAAAGCTTTACACATATCAAAGATATTGATAGATGAATATTTGACTACATTTTTACAACCATATTTGATGTATTTTGCTTGAGTTTTATACTTTTATTGTATATTTAGTATTTAATTCGCTCCAAGTGTGTTTACATAGTATGATTGCCTTCATAGACTTAAAGAAGAATAATTTGGACGAAAATATGATATAAAACAAAGATTTGAAGCATAGAAAGGATGCATGACTGTGGAATAAATTGTACATTGCTTTCAGGTAGTGCAAAATTGCGAATTCCAAAAATTTTGGTGATGCACGGTCGTGCATCTCCTAGAACCCTAAAATTTGCTATAAAAATATGTTTTCAGTGGCTTGTCAAGGGGAGCAGACTTTAGGAGGTGATTCTAAGTCTAGAGTTAGTTCAAAGAGGCGATTTTGGTCCAAAAAAGCAAAAAACACGAAGAAATCATCGAAAGATCCATCGAAATACAAGATCAGACCTCAATATCGCAAAAATATTCAATAGAAGATAATTAAGGAGATTTAGAGTTATGAACTCAATTTTTTCAATTCGTTTTTCTTTTAGTGTATATTTAATTTCGTGTTCGATAATGTGTAACTAACGTCCAATCAGTGCCTAGGTTAAATGAGCCTTATGTTAATACTTTGATATGAATTGATTCCTTTATTAATGCATTGGTTTGACTTTTTATTATGATCCAATTTTGTGCTATATTATCTTCTAATAAACCCAAGAATATTAAATCATAATATAATTTCATACATAGAGATTTAGAAATCCTATTGATGAATAGATCTACCGTAATTGGAAGGAGTTAGTTGCAACTCTAGAGATAAAATAACATAACTCTTCTATATTATGGTCAAACTTAATAGAGGCATTCACAAATCGATAAAGTGATCTTATAAACTTTAACATGAGTAATTCGATTAAAAACATTATCTTATCTATTAGCATACCATAGGAACTTCCACGACCCAATAAATTAATAAAACAATTGCATAATAAGAGATCAATTTGTTAAGATTTTAGGGGGAGATTCGAAGCCTAGATATTAAATTTCGATATTGATAAATTTCTAAGTGCTTCTTTATTTCTCTATTCGTTGTTGCTACCTATTTTATTTTACTTATTTTAGTTTTTGCTTCTTTTACGTAAAATATAAAATTACTAGTATTCATCATCTGCGTGAGATCGACCCATATTTGCCAGTAATATCTATAGCTACATCGGCATTTGTGGTTATTACAATATTGACTAACTTAGAAAAAGTCAATCAAGTTTTTGGCACAGTTTTAGAGGAATTTGATATTAGAAAAGCCAAATGCTATTAATCTAGTCATTTTCATTTTATTTTGTTTTTATTTTATTTTTAAAATTTTCTTTTGTATTTATTTTATTTTATATTAATGTAGTCTTTTGGCTTGTATATTTAATTGTCTTTTGAAATTTTGTACACTGAGAGTGTGGGGTTGTTTATTTTAGGAATTGACATTTAACGTTATAGCCATAACGCTCCATGAAAGGATGGAGGAAATAGTATTTTTATGGGAGCCAGAATACATCTTCATAATTTATATCATCACTAAATGTGAGAGTTTTAAGAGGTTCAATTGATATCCAGGTCGTGTCGTGACATTGGTGGGAGTTATCACTACAATCATGAATGTCAAGCATTAACATATATATGAGAGTGACCGAGCATGTACAATCAACCTCAAGTTCTACTATATGGGAACAACTACAATTTAGAGTGGATCAACTTTTATGCTTATGGATGGAGCGATTACACTCTAGCTGAATACTTACAACACCAAGCATGTAACACCCCAACTCCCGCCGGACCCGAACCCGATATCAACAGTGATACCCGAATTCGTGCCTCGCGAGGGTGGCGTGTCACATCACTTAACACTTCACTAAACACTTAGCAAAAGTCGGTGTGATTTTTTTTTTGAAAC
>JAOTAY010000004.1:18438254-18472219 GCA_025629805.1 Erythroxylum baracoense
ATTTTGCCCTTAATGAATGCAAAAAGTCATCTTTGCCCTTTCTTATAAGCTTAGGTTCTTTTAACCTCAAGTGGTCTGCCAAACATGCCCCTGAACATTTTACCATAACACTTTATTCTAGAAAAATCTTCGCTATTGTCTCAATTTTCTAATAACACCAAAATCATTCAATTCAGTTCAGTGATGCGAAAGATAAACTTCAAACATTTTAAACACTGCTCTTGTCCATAACAGTATACTATGTACAAGTTCCCTCTGAACTTTGAATATCTTAAACACTGAATTAGATTCCAATTTCTTCATACCATTTATAGTTCCATGTCTCTACTTTACCACAAATCAGAAATCATCTCATTCGGGGCTCTACCGATCCAGAAATCATCAAAATACTGAAGTATGTTTAGTGGTATAACACCAGTTCATATTATTTAATAGTACACACACTGTACCCGCCCCACGTTTTTCACTCATTCTTTCTTACTTCATTTCAGATGTCTATGATTTTTTTTGAGATGTAGAGAAATGTCTTACGAGTCCAATGGCTCAAGAATCAAGTCATTTGGGTGTCTAGAGAAGAAGTTATGGCCAAAAGACTCCAATCTGTTTTTATCCTCAATCACATTGAACTTACTTTGGGGCTATTGCCATAACTTCCTCTATAGGTATCAGATTTAGGTGTTCTTTAGATGGTTCGAAAGAAGACTTCAAGAGATACAACTTTAATGAAGACTAAAAAGACCAATTTTATCTTATTAGGGGTCAAAAATCGAACAGAAGATAATATAGAGAAGAAGCAAAACACAGAAGAAGATGATGTTAGCACAGAAGAAACATAAAAGAAGATGACGTCATCACAGAAGAAGTTTTCCTCTTAACATAACTTTTTCTACAGAGATCGGATTCAATTGTTCTTTACATGATTCGAAATAAGGAATCAAGATACACAAACTTTATGAAGAGCTCAAAGGTCAATTTTATCTTTTGAAGGGTCAAAAATAGGACAGAAGATATACAATGAACAGTGACCCAGAAGAAGTTTTGGAACACAGATGATGTTTTTTGATTGCCATAACTTTCTCTAGAGGAATCAGATCAAGATGTTTTTTATATGGTTTGAAAGAGGATTCCAAGATCTACAACTTTTATGAAGACCTTAAACGTCAATTCTATCTTCTGAGGGGTCAACAATGGGACAGAAGATAGGTATAGATGAACATAGAAGAAGCAAAACACAGAAGGAGTTATGAACAGTAACATAGACGAATTCATTCGTCTGTGAATAGTAACATAGATGAAGTTCATGAATAGTAGCATAGACAAAATTCATTTGTCTGTGAACAGTAACACAGACAAAGTTCATGAACAGTGGCATAGACAAAGTTCATTCGTCTGTGAACAGTAACACAGATGAAGTTCATGAACAGTGGCATAGACGAAGTTCATTCGTCTGTGAACAGTAACACAGACGAAGTTCATGAACAGTGGCATAGACGAAGTTCATTGGTCTATGAACAGTACACACAGGCGAAGTTCATGAACAATAACATAGACAAAGTTCATTCGTCTGTGAACAATAACACAGACGAAGTTCATGAACAATAACATAGACAAAGTTCATTCATCTGTGAACAGTAACATAGACGAAGTTCATGAACAATAACATAGACAAAGTTCATTTGTCTGTGAACAGTAACACAGACGAAGTTCATGAACAGTAATATAAATGAAGCCAAAGACAGAAGAAATCATAAAACACAGATGAAGAAATACTGAGGAAGATGACGTCACCCAGAGGAAGATGACATGATCATAGAAGAAACAATACAGAAGAAGTTTGATCGTAGAGAAAATTAAAACACAGACGAAGTTTGGTTCATATAAGAATGCATTTTGTCAATGATGCATCCTCACAGAAGAAGAAAACTTATGACAGAGAATGACTCATAAAGGATGCATTTGCATCTTTAAGATAACTTGTCACAGAGAATGACGCGTAGAGGCTGAATTTGCATCCTTACAGAGGAAGACGACGTCACCTAGAGAAAATTGACGTCATCACAAAGGATACAATACAGAAGATAGGGGAGCAGAACATGTTATCCCTCATGCCTATACAAGTTCTATACATCATATCCCTTGCTATTTCACGTCCAAACATACAAGTATCATCTATACTACTCCCTCCTTAGCTCCAAAACACCAAACAATTCCAAGGAGCCAAAACTCACTGATAGACCAAAATCACAGGCTACGATTTAAGCTTACATGTTCTTTCTGCATTGTCTTTCTTCTGTGGTTACTTTTTCTAACTTAACTAACATTCAGAACCTTCATATCTATTCTCTACATTGCAACCCCTTTTCATGCAGATATGTATATCAAACATGCACATGCTTATCTATGCAGTGGAGTAGCATCACAATGACTTACTTGCTTAACAAATACTTCAACACTGAAAGTGGAAGTTAACACCACAGAAAGCTGCTCAAGTGTTATGTAGTGATGAAGGTCAGGGGAGAGAATCGCAGTTTGCAGTGTTTCAGTAAGGAATCGAAACTATGGTAGATTCTTCCTAACTTAAACAATATAATACGTGAGTTCATTTTATGCCCCTCACGTGTACTATTCATCTCTACTAACTCACCATTTGTCATAATTACAACCTGTAATGGAGTCTTCCTAACTTAAACAATATTATCCCCATGCTCCTCACGTGTACTATTTATCTCCACTGATTCACCATTTGTCATAATTACAATTTGTCACATTTACCCAAAAATGCCAAATGGAAGCATATATAATTGTATGGATGTGTCAAACCGTATGTCATAACTTATGTCTAATATTCATTTAGCTTAAGTCATATAAATGTCTCACAATTATGTGTTCTAACCGTATATATAGGTGATGGGATGTTACAGTTATACTTCTTGATTCATGCTAAGAAAAAAATACATTATTTACTAGGAAAACACTAGTTTCATTAATTAAAGAAACAAATATTTAAGAATAGTCCATACAAATTGGGATAAATCAAAAAAGTAGCCAAAACAAATATGCCCCAACATGGGATCGCCTCTCATGTGTAGACCACAAGAAGAAAGCAACCAATCTAAAAAAGTAGAAACAATAAACTCAAGACAAGACCACATCAGAGGCAACCCAAAATAGATATGTCCCAATATGAGATTACCTCCCATGTACAGCCCACAAGAAGAAAGTAGGGAAAAACACACAACAAAATCTAACAGGCAAAATAGATGGGCAATAATAAACTCAAGACGTAAATTCTTTACCTTGATAAACTCAACACGTTGTCAAGTTAAAAATGGTGATGTCTTCATTGGACAATTGGTGATGACTACGTAGGGCGATTGGTGTCGACTTTGTAAGGAGATTGGTAACAACTTAGTGACGACTTCGTCGTTGACCAACGTCTGCTGTCGTTGGGCAATTGTAGATAATAACAAAGGAAGGGAAAGTTTGGTGGAAATTAGGGATTTTAACTGCATTAGTGAAATTGAGAGTTAACTATATCATAGATAATAATTATAATTAATTTACTTAATAAGTTTTTTAGTTAATTTAGTTTTTACGTTAATATAAGATAAGGTTAACTAATATGTTAACAAATTAATTAGTTACATTAATCAAAATTAGGGTTAATTAAATACGGTGGATCCCATGGGTAAAAAATTAATAAAATTCTTAAATTTTATTTTTAAGAAAATGACATTGCCATGTTAGATTTGACGTGGCAGTGTAAGATTGCAAAAGCGATAAACTAATATTAAAAACTGTCACATCATCGCTGATTTGACAGAAAACTGATAGCAGGTCAATTTTTCTATTATTTTGGGGTTATATTTAAACATTTTTTAAATGTTAGGGTTTTATGTCTACTCTCTAAAACCATAATGTTAAATTTGTGGATTGATGTGAACCATAGAGTAAAAAATGACCTTTTTGTCTTCTTTTTTATTTTGGAAGGTGTTTTAAAATAGAATAGCCACTAAAACTAGATTGGAGAAGTTCAATGTAAACTAACTGATAAATCCTTTAAATATTTGTTTTCTTGAGTATCCATTTGCTGTATATGTCCTACACGTTGTGATGCAGAAGGTTCAATATGGCTTAAGTGTGAATGACATTAAGTGCCTGTTTGGTTCAGTTTTTGGAGGGTGAAAAAAATACTTTTTTTCACCGCAAAAGTTATTTTTAAGAAAAATGAGTATTTGGCCGTAAAATTCAAAAGCATTTTTTAATATAAATAACTTTTTTAGAAGCTAAAATATAGCTTTTTAAGAAATTCAAATTTAGAGCTTTTAAAAGCTCTACTGACAAAAACTTTACTGGTATAAGCTCATCCAAACAGGCATTAAGTCATCATAGAAGTGATTTTTCAAGGAGGCAAAGGAAAAAAAAGAAGTGTTTTGTGTGGCAATAAAATAGTTGTCTTCTGTACAAATGTGCATGAGCGACAAAAATTTAATAGAATGGGATTATCAACAACGAGTGTGTTTTTTTTTATAATTGAGTGTGCTTTTAACATCTGTCAAACTCTAAGATATTTATAGAAAAGTTTGTATAATTTCGAATCAGATCTCTTGTATCGGTTATAGTGTTCTTATTATTTTCTATTAAATTTTATCTACACATTTACGTTGATCCCATATAAATATATTGATGAAATTTAATAGAACAAAATAAACATAACAGAGGATTTGATGTCCTATAGCCCAAACTTTTTTGCCTTTTTGGTTCTTTTGTTTTGTATAATGAATTATTTAAATTTGGGTCCCACATTCAGATTACCCATGGGCCCACGGCTGAAACAAGGAGCTCACCGAACGCCCTCTTTTTGAATTTTGAGCATTAGCATCTCAGTCCAATTGACTGAGACGGGAGAGAAGCAGCGTACATTAGAAACAAAGTGCAGTTGCGGCGAAAAAAAAAAAAAAAAGGCAATGCCTAGGGCCAGGATGAGGTTGTTGGGTCCCACTTTCGATGAGGTAAAGCAGAAGATCCACACATCCCAAACATTAACGGCTACCCTGCGTTTCTCCCACTCCTCACTCCTCAGCCTCTCCTCTTTCTCTCGCTCTATTTGACCCTCGTAGTTGCGTTCAATCGCCTTTTCCATATTTCCGGCTAGGTGCATCTGGATTGCTCCTATTTTCGTACTTTATTTGATTCCTTTATTTGCTATTACTGCCCTCCCTTGAAAAACAGCGTTTGTTTTTGCGTTTGGGTCATTTAAGGTTTGGAAGTTTTTAACTTTAATTTTGGTTTTCTATTCATTTGCATTGGAAGGCATAAGGATTTGGTTTTCTTGTGCTTAATTCCTGCTGCTGCTTGTTGTCTGGACACATCAAAATTGGGGCTTTACATTATATTTGGCTCTTTTTATTGGACGAGATTAGATCGGACTATTTTGGGATCTGAGATTTGTGTAGTTGGTGGGACTCGTGTCTGTCAATGGGCGCTTTGGATGAGGGGCACTGTAATGTGGAACTCGAGAATGAAGTGAAACTTGGAAGTCTTGAGCTTGGATTTGGGGGAGAACCAGAAACTTTAGCTATTGAGGAATCTGTTAAAGTTCTGTTGCAAGGTCTAGGAGAAGATATCCATAGAGAAGGCCTTAGAAAGACTCCACTCCGCGTTGCTAAGGCATTTCGAGAAGGAACCAAAGGTACCTTTTCTCTTTATTCTGTATAACTAACTCTAAATTTGTTTTTAGTTGCCCATGACTACGTTGTTTTGTTGTTATGCTTCATATTTTTTGAATCGTTTTGTAGTTCATTTCCAATAGTTCGTGCGTGTTGGTATGACAATGTGCCATTTCTTAGTTTAAACGAGGCGGTTGGTGTATGCCAGTCTTGATGGTTGTGTTGGAAATTCACAAAGTAAATAATGACAAGTCGAAAAGATACATAAGGTAAATTCTATATAAAGATATGACTCATAATCTATTGTCTTAAGATTTTAAATTGAGATCACTTGGAATTAGTCTAATCTCTAAGTCCCCACAAAAATCTCCATTAGTATTAGAGCTAAGTTGGTGAAATCTTGATAAATAAAAACATATGGATTTGAGTCAGGTGAATGAAGATTCATAGAATCACTCAAATAGCTTTGCATTAGTTATAAGTTGAGTGGGAGCTAGTTCGATATGGATGAATTCACTTGTGAGGTAATGTTGGAAATTCACAAATAGATTATTTAATATCGGAAAGAGACATAAGAAGAAAGTGAGTTATATATAAACATAGGACTCTAACTTGTTGACTTAAAGTTTTGAGTTGATATATGATGTGTTAATTGTATATGAGCTCACTTGAACTTAGTTTAATTTCTCTCAAACTCCCTCAAAACCTTTTAGGTTGTGCTTTGAGAGTACATCCATTTTATTTCCTCTAGTTGATTATTGTCACCACTGTCCAATAAAAAAGGTGTGATTTCTTTTTCATTGTGATTCTAATTATGGTTACTTGAAAGGTTTGCTGTCCCATTGATGCATTCTTCGATTCGCTCCTTGAGGCTTCCAATATGTATGATTTTGGAGTTATCATACACATTAACATTTATCGTTTCTTAGGCCGAACGGTTATCATGTAATGCAAGTTATTACATAACGTCTACTATGTAATAGCTAGCACTTAGTTTTCACAATCAGAATTTTCCCATACAGAGGCCCTTATCTTCTGCAAGATTACATACTTCTTAGAGAAAAGGGGAGATGAACTGAAAATTTCTCATCAAGAAGCTGTCATCATTTTCATCTCCTTTGGAAAGGAAACCAGTTACTGAAGTAATGCAATCTTGAGGCTGTTACTGATGCCAAACTTGTTAGACACTCTTATACAAATTGTTAATCCAGTTTGGAAAATGAAAGTTTTCATAGTTTCCTTGTCTACTTGTTATTGTTATAATCATTTTAATGCATCTTAAAAAGTTGATTGAACATAATTCAGGCAAGGCTTAGTAGAAAAATATAACTTGATACTCTTACAATTATGAATAAGATTTTGCAAATCTTAATCACGTTCTAACCCACAAGAAATTTCAATCTTTTTGGGATTTAACTGGCTTCAAATGACCCGGTGGCTGTTGTTTGTAGATCTGAGTTTTTATCATAGTGTTGATCTGTTAAAATCAGTACACCAGAAGAAAGAAGAGAGAAAAATAATGCTTTTTCATTGATCTGTCTTTTCCGAAATCAACCCAGCCAAGATATAAGGTAAATGTCTAACAAACTTTAGCTAAACGACAAAAATAATCATTGTCAAAATAACAGAAAAAAAACAACTTATTTTTATATTCTCAACATGATCACAATGTAGTCAGTTTATTATTCACTATTCAACGGATTATCTTCATGTACATGATAAATAATATGTATAAATTGAAGCAGTTCTCTTCATGGTTATGTCCACTTTTAAATGAGAGGTAATAGGTTCTAAACAAGAAATCACCAAGGTAAGATTTACTTTTACAATGTAACGTGCAGATGCATTGCTTGCTTTTTTCTTTTCATTGGTAAGTTACTTGGAATTTAAGGTGTGTCTTGATGTGTACTCTATGTGGCTTGTTTTTTGCTTCTGCAGGTTACAAACAAAAGGTTAGGGACATTGTTCAAGGGGCTTTATTCCCGGAAGCTGGTTTGGATAATTCTGTTGGTCATTCTGGAGGAACAGGTGGACTTGTGATTGTTCGAGATCTTGATCTTTTCTCATATTGTGAGTCTTGCCTGCTTCCATTTCATATCAAGTGTCATGTAGGTTATGTCCCATCTAGGCAGAGGGTAGTAGGATTAAGCAAGCTCTCTAGAGTTGCTGATGTTTTTGCAAAAAGACTCCAAGAACCACAGCGTCTGGCAGAAGAAATCTGTTTGGCTCTGCATCATTGGATCAAACCAGCAGGTGTTGCTGTTGTACTCCAATGTTTGCACATCCAATTTCCGGTTATGGGACCATTATTTCTTGATTCCAATAACCAGGGGCGGGTAAAGACATTTGTGTATGCAGGTTCAGGTGTTTTTGATAAAGAAAATGCTAATGCTTGGGGTGATTTTTTTAGCCTTCTTAAATTCAGAGGTATAAGTGTAGACAACTTTCATGGGAAAGACTCTATGGAGCACTGTTGGTGTCCATCCCGTGCTTCCTCTTGTACTAAAGCTTCTTCTGAGTTAGGGCCACGGGAATCAGGAATGGTTGCTGCAGTTGCTTCAATTCTGAAGTCTTTGGGTGAAGATCCACAAAGGAAAGAGCTTCTTGGAACTCCTGGTCGGTTTGTGAAGTGGTTAATGAACTTCCAGAGCATGAATTTAGAGATGAAACTTAATGGTGTCATATGCTGTCACAGGGATCTTAAACATTATGGGGAAATGAGCCATAACAAAGAGCAGATACTTTCTGAACTAAATCTGTCATTTTTGTCTCAGTGTGAACACCATTTACTTCCCTTTTATGGTGTTGTGCATATAGGGTACTTTTGTGCGGAGGGATTCAATCCTGTTGCTAAATCCCTTCTACAATCTGTGGTTCACTTCTATGGTTTCAAGCTTCAAGTACAGGAAAGACTAACCAGGCAGATTGCTGAGACCATCTCATCCCTGCTAGGTGGAGATGTGATGGTTGTTGTGGAGGCTAACCATACTTGTATGATCTCCAGAGGAATTGAGAAGTTAGGAAGTAGCACCGCCACAATTGCTGTACTTGGCCGATTTTCAACTGACCCTACTGCAAGGTCTATGTTTTTGCAATGCATTCCAAACACTACCACTTCTGGAGACTCATGATTCTTAATTAAACTTTTCTCATCAACCTTCAGAAAACTTGGAAGACACATTTCTTCCTTTCATGGTTATTTGATTTTCAGCAGTGCTGGTATGAAAAGAGAAAATATGAAAATGCTTTCATGGATTGAGGAAGCACATTATTGGTACAATTGCTGAAAATTTTGGGAATTTCTAGTAGACATGTAATATCAACCATCACGTCTTTTGGTTGCTGTAGCATAAACCCAGAGAATGAGGTCTCAAGGGTATGTTGATTTTGGATAATTAATTTGGAAATGTTCTTCCAAGTGCTTGACATAATACTTTATTTCTGGAACATTTATACCAGTAAAAGAAAAAAACAAATCTTTGAATGTTTAGATTTTTGCCTTGTTGAAGATAGTCAATGTCTGTTGATCGTAAAAATAGTTTTATGCAGCAGGCACAACTCTATATGCAGAACCATTTCGAATCATATAAATGTATGCTGGCGACTTAGATCAAAATCTTGTTTGCTAAGCTACTAACTATGCATTGTTTTCCTGATCCAACCCAGCAACACAAAGAGTAAATTTCCCATCAAGGAAAGGAATTCTACGCTCTTTTTTCCTACCTTTTGCATATAAAGAAACCATAATTCTAAGGATAGGGGACCACTGAACTTCTAGGATTTAATTATGGGGGCGATTCTCGTTGAAAACGCTTCATGTCTGCAACTTGATGATTGGATTATCCAGGCGTAGTTACTGCTGATTGAAGCAAATATGGTATGCTTAATTTGTATTGCATCAACATCGCGTCCGAAGCCACGATAGTTGGATTGAAGTGCCGTAGGAGTTTCGCCTAGACATTTGAGTGGAATTTTGTTCTCAGAACAGTTGGGTGTTTTGAGGATAAAGAAAAACGAATGAACGGGTCCAACTCCAAGCTGTTAAGGCACATGGATGGAAGAAAATATTAAAATGGGATTCTTGTTTTCAGAATATACGTAACTAATTATGCAGAAACAATAGTAGGGTTTAACAAACCTGTTCTAAAATATCTATTCTTCAGAAAGATAAGCAGCATGTTAGCTAATAACAGTCACCTCAAACGTGTATGTCAAGTAAGCATGAGCCAATGTTAGACGCTATCTTCCTGATAGCATCACTCGAAGATACAGAAAGGTAGTGGCCTCACATCTGCTAGAAGCAAATTTCAAGTTTCAAATTAAGAGATAGTAGATGACTGCGAGGGAGATTTTTATCAGCATGCTCACAGCAATAAAACAGCATATAATTAACTATCATCAATTCAGTAACTGGATCACAGGTCTCTACAGGCACATTTGAGTTATCTTTAGTTTCTCAAACTAACTACAGTATAATATGCTAATTGATGAAAATAAAGTACAGTTATAACAGAATAGTCAATTATGACATCACAAAGGAAAAAGAATCTAAGAGTAGATACAACCACTTGGAATGCCGAAAATTTGTTTTCCAAGCCTTATGCTTTAAATTGGTCTTTATACTGGAAGCATCCGATGGCCTGATATAGAACAATACACAATGTATTTAATGTAGAACAAATCAATGTCAAACAATAGAAATCTTGTAAAGAGATGAAAAAAGATGAATAAATGTACTGAGCAAAAATTTGAATGAGAAGTTGCAGAGCATGAAGCTACATTGCTTCTTCCATTTCATTCAATATATAACACTTCAGCTAAAATGCAACATACTGAAAAATTCAAAAATACAATGATTACAGAAAAATGACAGACATGATCAATGTTCTGCCATTATCCACTAATACAAGTAAAACTCACCTAATACAAGATAAGCTAACTACTCCATTACAATTGAACTTGATCTTTTCAGTAGCACTAAATCAGGTTACATTCTAACACTTCTCCTTGATGCAAGTGCTGTTGAAAACTCCAAGCTTTTTCCTGAGATGTTCAAAACGAATTTTCTGTAATGAATTGGTAAAAATATCAGCTAATTGGTCTTCAGAGGAACAATGCAGCAGTTTAACTTGCTTTTCCTTCTCTGCTTAATGAATAGCATGGTACTTGATTTTAATATGCTTGGTTTTTCCAGAAACACCAGATTTTTCACCATAGCCATAGCAGACTTGTTATCATAGAAAATTTTTGTTGCTTTCTCTTGTTTAAACTTTAGATCATATAGAACTTTCCTTAACCACAGACATTGATTTACAACAACTGAGGTAGCAACATACTCAGCTTCAGCTATGGATTGAGCAATAGAACCTTGCTTCTTCGTGCTCCAACATATCATGATAGAACCAAGAGAAAAGCAATATCCAGAAGTGCTTTTCATGTCTTCCAATGAACCAGCCCAATCACTTTCTGTGAATCCAATTAAATTCACAAAACCAGTATGTTTATAATGCAGTCCATAATCAAGGGTGCCTTGTACATACCTTAGAACCCTTTTTACTGCCTTAAAGTGGAGCTCAGTTGGTGAGTTCATAAACCTAGGCAACAGACTTGTAGCAAACATAATATCTGGTCTAGTAATTGATAGGTAAAGTAAAGAATCCATTGCACTTCTGTACAAAGTGGCATCAATTGCACCTGAACTATCAATGTTTGTCAGTTTTGCACCTTGAGCTCGAAGAGTACTAACTGGTTTAAATTTCCCAAGACAAAACTTCTTTAGCCGTCCACGAGCATACTTGTCTTGAGAAATAAAAATGCCCTATACACATTGTTTAACATCATTCCCAGGTCATTCATCTCAAAAACTTGCTCCATTTCTTCCTTAAATTTCTAAATAGCATTTGAACTATTTCCAGTTAGGAGAAGATCATCAACATACACAAAAACCACCAGTGTTTCACCTCCAAAATTTTTAACATAAAGAGTAGCTTCATTGCAGCTCTTCTGAAAACCAAAATCTAGCAAATACTCATCAATTCTTGCATACCAGCCCTTTGGAGCTTGCTTTAGCCCATACAAGGCTTTCTTCAGCAAACACACTTTATCCGAATCCTTCTCAAATCCCTCTGGTTGTTGTACAAAGATTTCTTCTTCAAGTATGCCATTTAGAAAGGCAAACTTGACATCCAACTAAAAAACATGCCACTAAAGATGTGCAGTAATGGAGAGCAACATTCGAATTATGTCAGACCTTACCATAGGAGCAAAAGTTTCATTAAAATCAATCCTAAGTTTCTGTACATAACCCTTGACAACCAATAGTGCTTTAAACTTGTTGATTGTCTCATCAGGATTGAGTTTCAATTTGAAGATCCGTTTCAAGCTAATAACTTCCTTATCAGTTGGTCTTGATACTAGTACCCATGTATCATTTTTGTTGGTCATTCTAAGCTCCTCCTCCATTGCAGCTCTCCAATTCTCACAATTTAATGCTTTATAGATATCTGTTGGTTCATATACTGCAATATGACATCGACAATAGATATCATCTATTGTTCTAGTACCTTTTACAATACCAACTTCATCTGACTCATCACTCAAAATATTCTGTGGTTCCTCCTCAACTTCAATATTTTCAGATCAAGATGAAGATGCAACAAATTTGGTATTCCAGTCCCATATGCCAGATTCATCAAATTTCACACTTATACTCACATAAACACAATTTGTGAGAGGATTCAACATTCTGTATCCCTTTGAAATATTGCTATAACTAACAAAAAATCCCAAGTTCAGCACATTGATCAAGCTTGTCTCTTTTAATTTCAGGCACATGGCAGTAACATAACTGCCAAAGATTTTGAAATGACCAACAGATGGTTTAATTCCAAACCAAGCTTCAAATGGAGTTTTACCTATAACAGACTTAGTTGGAAGCCTATTTTGCAAGTAGACAATAGTGTTGACTGCCTCAGCCCATATAATTTTTGGTAACTTCTTCTCCAATAGCAAACATCTGGCAATGTTCATGATGGTTCTTTTTTTTCTTTCTGCTGTGGTGAGTAAGTGACAGTGAATTAATGATGTATTCCAGCTACTTGAAGAAACTTCTTGAAGGCATTTGATGTATACTCAGTGCCATTATCAGACCTTAAGGTCTTGATTGATAATACATATTGGTTTTCAACTGTTGCCTTAAACTTAAGTGAAGACTTCAAACATTTCACTTTTTTGTTTTAGAAAATAAACCCAGCAATATCTTGAATAATCATCTATAAACAAGAGAAAATACTTGCTGGAGTTGAGTATGGCAATGCTCATTGGTCCACAAACATTCGAATGTACCAGCTGCAACTTCTCTGTTACTCTTGTTGCTTGATTCACAGGAAAAGGAGACTTGTTCAACTTTCCTAGTTGACAGGTTCCACACACACCAGTAAAATCATTAATAGAATTCAGATCATTCACAAGCTCATGATCCTGCAGCTGCTTCAATGAAGTGAAGTTAGTGTGTCCAAATCTTTTATGCCATAGACAAGTGTTATCTTTGACACATACATGAACACTAGCTGTAGCATTCCACCACTTAACAGGAAAGTTTCTCCTCTTCATTTCAACAGATAGAACTTCTACTCCATGTGGATCTCGAATAGTACAATTGCTATTTTCAAACAATAGTTTATAATCTTTCTCAAGCAATTGACCAACACTCAGCAAATTCATGTCAATCTCAGGTACATATAAAACATCTGCTATATTTTTCATTCCAGAAGAAGTTTGAACACAAATTGTACCTTTCCCTTCATCATTCACCGTTCTGCCATCTCCCAACTTCACTTTACATGCAAAGTTTTGATCCATGTTAGTGAAAATAGTTGGATCAACTGTCATATGATTTGTGCAACCACTATCCACAAGCCAAACTTTAGAATTTTGAGTTGCTGCATGTATTTCTTCAATAGCTGCAAACAACTACTCTTTTGTTCTTCAAAACTTTCAGTAACTTGTGAAGGTTGAGCTTTGGCTTGCTTCTTCTGATAGGACTGACAGACTTTCTCCACATGACCAAACTGTTTACGCGACTTGCGTTGAGCTTTTGGCCTGAACCAGCAAAAATCTGCTGTGTGAGTTGTCTTTTGGCAGTGAGGACAAGGGGGAAATTTATTTTTCCTGAACTTCCCTCCTGTACTGATCAGCCTTCTCCTTACCTTTCCTTCCATAGGAAAACTTATTGGATCCACTTGAATAGAATTTTTGAGCAGCTACATATGCTCCTTCACTAGAGCTCTCCTGCTCTTGAAATGCCTTTCTTTTTTCCACAGCTTGCAAAGCATTTGCAAGTTCTATGACAGTTATCTTCTCCATGTCCCAGTTATCTTCCAAAGAAGAGATTTTGGATTCAAACCTCTCTGGAAGTGTCACCATGACTTTCTCCACGATTCTCTTCTCTTCAAGTTGTTCCCCCAACAACCTTATCTCATTGATAGTCTTTATAATTCTGTCAACATAGACTTTGATCTTATCCGAATCCTTCATACGATGCATTTCAAATTCTTTTCTCAGATTAAGAATTTGCATCTTCCTTGTTTTATCACTGTCTTGAAAGTCCTGCTCCAACCTTTCCCAAGCATCTTTGGCAGACTCACAATCCATAATCCTTGTGAAAGTCACGTCATCCACAGCAAAGTGAATGCATGAAAGTGCACGAAATTTCTTGGTAGTTTCTTCAGCATGATGTTTAATCTAGTTTACTGTAGGGTTGTTTAGAAGAGGACTCACCTCCTTACCATCAACATAATCCCAAAGATCAAATGAACTCAGGTATGTTTTCATCTTCACAACCCAAATTTGATAATTTTGGCCAATGAAGATAGGTGGTGCAGTGTTTGAAGGTGTGGAAGTCATTGGTTAGGATTTTCGAAGAAGTTGATGTGTGTGAGTGAGGCTAAGAATGTTTTTCAATTGTTGGTTTTTTTGAATCACAGATCCCTTACAAGATCAATAATGCTCTGATACTATATAAAGAGATGAAAAAAGATGAATAAATGTACTTAGCAGAAATTTGAATGAGAAGTTGCAGAACATGAAGCTAAATTGCTTCTTCCATTTCATTCAATATATAACACTCCAGCTACAATGCAACATATTGAAAAATTAAAAAATACAATGATTACAGAAAAATGACAGACATGATCAATGTTCTACCATTATCCACTAATACAAGTAAAACTCACCTAATACAAGATAAGCTAACCACTCCATTACAATTGAACTTGATCTTTTCAGCAGCACTAAATCTGGTTACATTCTAACAAATCTTCTCTAAAAGTAGAAGTTCAAACTTGATAATAAGCTACCCATGCCGAATACCTTTCGCATCCCAATAAGGAAATGGATGGCCATAACCTATCTGCAGATTACGACAAGCTGGGGTTTGAGTCTCAGAAGCAAATTAAGCACCTCATTGGAAAAGATTTACAAGTTAGATATGTGACATAACGTCCTAAAGAACAAGTCTTTGAGACTTAAAATTTTGATAATGTGGTCTCTTCTTTTATTGAAGGCTTTGTCAATTGCAAGAAGCTTATCAAATTTAGATCATGAGATTTGTCGATAGATGATGATCATAGTATTAGCAATTTGCTTGCACCTGATCTTAGTCCTGAGTCGGGTCTGTAATTGAATCTCCCTCAAGCGACTTTGTTGATATTTTAAAAGGCTTTGGTGGAGATTTCGACGTTGATGGATTTTGAGCCTCCTCCTCTTCTAGTGTGTATTAAGCAGCCCATGGCCCTTTTGATAGGTTGGTAGCTAGGCTTTGGATCTTTCACTGCTTTCCGATAGATTGGTGATCAGTCATTAGATCTATGAGGCTTAAAAGTTTAGCCTCACGTGCTAATATCAAATTTTCAAGACCTCTCCAAGTGCTCAAGATGTGCATCGAGTAAATGTACGGCTAAATGATGTTTGGAGCTAGTTGGTGAATGTTCCTCTTTTGGTAATATTATATATATCTATGCCTTGGTCTATAAACTTTTATCTATTTTATTAAAGGTCTTCCTTTTAATCTATGGCCTTTCAGCCTAATAGGTGCTTTTATCTTTTGTTATGTAATTTCCCTTTTATTTTTGTATGTTTGGATGTCTTTTTTTTCATTAGCTATATATAAAAATGTGTAACCATCGTTTTTAGTTTATTGATTTACGTGTGATAACTTACCAGGTGAGCCTTTACATTGCGAATGTGTTTTGCTTTACTTGCGACTCGTTTCAACTTGGAGTGAAAGCATTCCAATTGTATGGATATTTTTAAGTTTGTGCCTTCGGGCGCATTTTTCCTTAAAGAGTAAAAACGTTTTAGTTGCATGACTGCTTTTAGTCCTGTGTCTTTAGGTGTGTTTTATGATGGAGTGAAAAGTATCTTGATTGTGTGATTTCTTTCAGATCTATGTCTTTGGATGCATTTTACCTTAGGTGCATGATCGTTTCTAGTATACGTATTTGGATTCATTTTCCTTAGAGAAAAATTTTCTTAGTTGTGTGATCACTTTCAAGTATGTGTCTTTGGTGCATCATGTCTCAAGTTTGTGTCTTTGAGGTGCATTAATTCTTTTTTGAGTAAAAATGTCTTATTTGGGCAACCACTTTCAAATCTACTTCCTAGGGTGTGGTTCACTATCACTCTAAAGTTTCTGTCTTATGTGTTGACTAGTTAAATCTATATACAAGCTTATATTGTTAATTGTAATAAGTTATTAAGATTGATGTAAATCCAAAGTAATGGTCCTATAAGAAATGTATCACTATATCTATTAATACTTGTTAAAAAAATAAACTAAATAAAGTGAAAGATTATGAAAGACACTTCAATTAGTAAACTAACAAAAATACTGTAAATAAACTAGTCAAAGGAAATCAATAAAGCATACGTTAGGGATGTGGGGTTCATTTCTATGGAATTCCAATTATTATATAAGATTGATTATCTAGGTTAAAATAACAATCAAACTAAAGTATCTATGCGCTCTTTCGAAGCGTAAATATATATCCAATTATGCAACTATTACCTCTTGATATGCAATTCAACCAAATCACATTCATTAAGTATAATTAATCTATTTAGTTATTACGATAGTCTAGAATATTTTGGTTATTTAGTGTTAAGATGTTTATTCCCCTTATGCATATATTGTATTTCACCTCTTAATCTTTCATACAATCTCTAAAGTTGAATTTATGATGGCTAGTCATAAACTCAATAATCAAGAATAAAGAGATAAATTCAACTAACAAATAATTAAATTCAACATTGACAATTAAAATATCCATTACATCCCTAACCTCAATTAGAATTTCTACCCAATAAACATAACAAAAATAAAACACAAAAAAGATCAACCTAAACATACGGTAAAGAATAAAAGAAGAGTTAGAGAAGTTATCATGCACCAATCTTGCTCCCAATCCTCCTTTGATGCTAATAAAGAATAAAACTATGAAAATAAAAGCAAGATGAATATCAAACCCCTCTCAGAAGTCCCCTGGGTTAAATTCATGGCCGTTCTTAATATTTTGTAGGACCTAACCAAAGTAAAAAGAAGTGCCCCAATAAATCAGCAATATACAAATATGTAAAAGCATATTTTTATTATTAAAATTTAATATCCATATATAAGTGACTCAATTTATAAGTCAACTTACTCAACAAAATTCTAAATGATCTTAACATCAGTTAATAAAATCTTGCAAATGTTAGTAGCAATAAAATCACTAAAAATAATGGCAGTAACAATAAAATAGCAGTAGCAACAATCGAACAGAAATATCAAATCGTAAAACACCAAGAGAATTGCACAAATAAGCACATAGGTGATCACGATTTATATAAAAAAATTTCTCCGTATATTTCTAAATGCAAAATCATAATAATATTATCAAGATCAATATTGTCCAACATATCCTTCTTGATACATAAAACAGCTAAACCATTCAACCTTTCTTCTGACATTGATGACCTTAAGTAGGTTTTCAATAATTTTAACTTTGAAAAACTTCTCTTGGCTGATGCTACAATCATAGGTATAATTAATAGAATTCAATAAGCAATTGAAACATTTAGATAACAATTTTCAGCTCTAACAAATTCTAAAATTTCAATTGATGGCATTAACTCATTTGGCAAGTCATTAGTAACACTTTTGATTCAGAAAAAAGATCATCTAAATCTACATTGACATATTATCATGAGAAAACGTTATTGAAAATTAGTGAACCATTCTCTTAATTCGTTATCATCCAATAACCCCAAAGTCCTTGAATCAAATAAGAATTCAAAAATATTTTCAAATTTTATTAATTGTTTAAATATATTCTTTAACGAAAGCAGGTGCCATATCTACAACAATTGGAAAGTAATTAACTTTGAAAGAATCTTTAGCTGATTGTATTTCTCTATTGTGATCATTTTCATCAAATTATCTTTTCCTAATAATATAACATTTAGTTGGAAATGTAGACTCTACATTCATCTCATGTGCAAGACTTTTCGCAATATTCATATTAAAGGCAAACCCTTCTTCTCTATATTTTTCTAAAAATACCATCACGCCTTCTAATTGCTTTAAAGTAGCATCAATGCATATAGATTTAGACTGCAACTTTTTACTCACCATATTAATAGCGAATAAAATAGCACACCAAATAACTATACTAAGTAAAACCTCAAAACTCATAATACAGTAACCAAACTTTCAGCTTCACTCTTTGACTTGACATCATCATAAGATTTAGATAATTCCATCAAAGCCAATCTTATTTGAGGAGTTTGAAATCTCATAGCTTTAGTACTTTTTATTCGACTCTCTCATCGAGTGTTAGACAATGATTTCATGATTAAGATAAAAATATTATCAAGTAAAACCTTCCATCTTTTAGGAGAACTTGAAAATAATGCATATATGTGTTGCACAGCTCAAAAAATGAAACAAATTTAACACGAAAATGTGATATGGATTAAGATTAAGGTTATAAAAAGTACATGGCATATATACTGCTCTCGGATTTATTTCAAGTAATCACTTTTGAACCCGTTGGTGTTTTCCCTTCATACTAGAACCATTCTCATAAGGTTGACCCCTCACATTCAATGTTATGAAACCGTATCAGATCTAGTATTAGATTGGGTTCTAGTACAGTATTGTACTGATACTGATTAATATCAAATACCGTTTCGGATAATTTTTGAAATTTACAAAATAATCTCTGAATTTTTTAAAAAATTGTAAAATAATCCTTTAATATTGTACTGTATAATTTAAACCAGCCTTGTCTCAAAAAATCATAATAATAGAATTTTTTCTTAATACTATTTTCACATATTCCATACGTAAATAGTAGTCACAATTAATTTGAAAAAGATGATTTTATCATCATTCAAATATAAACTTAAGAACAATACAAATTATTTAAAATATTACATTTTTATCATATAATAAATAATAATTACATCAAAATATCAAATAAAAGAATAATTATTATCAATAATAGAATATAATTTCTATCTTAATATTTAATTTTCAATAATAAAAAATATATTTTTTATCTTAGTATGTAATTGTTATTAATAATAAAATATAGTTATATTTATATTAACAATTTAAAAAATAAATATAAAAATTTAAGACCTCTTAATTTTCATTTTAACATTTTTAAGTATTCTTTATAGAAAATATAATTATTATTTACTATATGAATTTAAATATTATTTTATTAATAATATAAAGAGATGATAAATTAAAAAGTATTTATTTTTAAAATTTTAAATTTATTGCATAACTAAAATTTTAATTTAATAATTAAAATTTTAAAATTAATAACTGATATTTAAATATTATCTTTATTAATTATTTTTTATTAACCTATAAAGTATAGAGCGCAAGTTATTATTTAAAAATTGGCCTTACTTCAAGCCTAAATGCCCAACCCATCTATCTCTTTTTTTGTCAATTGTTATACTGCTTGATGCCCTCCCTTTTCATCTGCAAGTCTAACTTAATTACACCGTAGACCATACACCAACTCTTAGCAAAAAGTAAAAACTATGGCAACTAAAACACCAAAATAGTAGCTATGACCCAGCCTGGGGTCTTTCATAGGAAAAATTAGACATCTAAGTGAGAAATAAGGTTATAGTTAGAGTTCATCTGGAGATCAAGGCATATGAGCAGACGAGCAAACTGCAAAGCTAGAGAGTGAGGCACAGAGGAAGAGACGATGGTGGTGTGTTGTGAGCCATGAGGAAGAGACGTTGGCAGGGTAGTGCTGAGTGTGTGGTGGCCAACAATAGCAACATGTGAAGGAGAGACACCAGAGAGGAGAGTCGGAGACAAAGAAAGACAGAGAAACGAAAAATGTGAGAGATAGAAATCTGGTAGAGGTGAGAGGCACAGGGGGTTAAATTCTTTTTTTGCAATTAAGTTTTTCAATTTTTTTAAGTTTACGGTACCGATCAATATTTGGTAACTATTTTATGTACCGGTTAGTACTAGAAAAAATTTTCAGTAAAGATCGGTATAAACAACGGGTAACAATAAGCTAGGTTTCATACAGTCTTTTGGCCAGTACCGACCGGTACGATACCGAACTCATATCCCTGCTCACATTATGGACATTAAGATTAAGAGACTTGAATGCATTCAATAATTCATTGAAAAGTCCCAATCTAGAAGTGTCATTCACCTTTAAGAATTTTAAAAAGTAATTTATTTTTATTTTTTATTTAACATATTCAAACATTGTACTAACAAACTTATTTGTTCTTGGTGGCTCAAATCTGGGATATAATCAAGAATAATAGAAAAGCATTTTTTTCCTCTTTAATGATCCTTATGATAGAACTTCTAACACTATGGGCCAACAAAGAAATCAAATCATTTTGAATTTTATAACCACGATAATGATGATGAATTTCATGATTTTGAATGCGTCTAACATGATCTTGCATTATTACATCAAATTTAGCAATCATCTCAATTAATACCAAAAAATTACCATTACTATCTTGGTAAAGTTTCTCAGTGGATCTTCGAAATTTCAAATTATATTTAGCAAGACATTTCACAACATAAACTATTCTTATCAAAACTTTTCTCCAACGTTCTTTCTCCTTTACAATTTCTTGCTACAAATCTTTATCAATTGTTTGATTTTTGCTCAGTCTTACTCTTACATTATTCCAAGTTCTCATATTAGTCATATGCTCAACATTATTCTCATGTTATTTGAGTCTCTCATTAAGATTCTTCCAATCTTTAAATCCATCATTTACTAATGCACTTTTTTTGCTATTAGATTTGAACAACTTACAACAAAAATAATATACTTTATCTATATGTTTAGTGTAAATCAACCATTTTCTATCGCTAATATCTCCATTACCCAAATTTCTAAAACAATAAGAACATGAAAAATGCCGAGAGGTATTGTCTAAAGAAAACACAAGATTCAATTCTCTTTAGATCCTTTGAAACTAAAATGTCCCTTACTTTATTATCAAGATTATCCCAATTTCTAAGATCATAAATATCCAATATAGGGATTAGTTGCTCATACGCCCTTAAATTTTCTAAAGTGAATACATTTGGTACATGACCGCGCTCAATCAAATTACTAATATCCTTTTGAACATGAATCATATCACTTAAATTTTCTTTATGTTGCTCAAAATTACCTTCACCTAATTTCTCAGGATTCTCAATGAAGGAGTCTACTCTTTTAATGAATTTATTAATCGCTTCTTTTTAAGATTCTATTAACTGTTATACTTGTTTTTTTTTGTTTTTCCTGTTTTCACTTCCAAACAAATGCTTTATAGGTAATATATCATAAACCAATTGTAACATAATTAGACTAGAAAAAGAACAAAACCACCCTATATGGAGCTGGAAGAAGTATACAGGCAAAACAGAATATTAATAGCTCAATAATATATCACAAAGATATATCAATGGTATTATATATGTGACAGAGGAAAAAATAAATAGCAAAATTTTATATCCTATATTAAAAATGAAAAAAAACAAAGAGCAAACTTTTATGATAGAGAAATACTAAAATAGAGTAAATTATATTTTAAATAATGAATAATACTATTTTGAATTAATAAAAGTATTAATAAAATGTTCAAAATTTTAATTTATTGTAAAATTAGTCTGACATTAACCTTATAATTAATATTATTGCCATAATTTATTATATAAATTGAACTTTTTAACTAGTAACAATTTATGTAAAATAAATACCACACATCATTAAACTGTAATTCATAATTTAATTTAAGTTATAATCTGCAACTTGACTCTTTTGGTGTAATGCAAGATCTAAATGCAGAGATATTTTGCGAGCATTCTATTCCAAAAGAACATTGGAATAATGAAACAGGTAACACAAAGAAAAAAAAAAGTGGTCTAGTGCCTATGATGTATGACATAGCATTGAAATAAAGTGAACTATACCTTTAATATTATAAAATATAAAGAAATAAATAAATAAAATAAATATTTATAAATAAAACAAATAATACAATAAATATAGAACAATGTAAAAAAAGCCAATACGAGAAACTATTTAGGCTAAATAAGAAAATGTTTACGCTAAATAACTAAAAAATACCAAGTCAAATTTAGAAATTAAAAATATACTTTTTAATATAAATATTTTAAGCATAAAATATTTTAAAATAATTATTATATCTTAAAATATTAATTTTAATAAATAAAAGTATTAACTTAAAATCTGTTTTTTTTGAAATTTTTATTATAATATGGATGGAACTAAATTTTCATATAATTAAAAATAGTTTACATTTACTAGCTATTTTTATCTTTCAAAAAATATATTTTTAAATTTCTTTTTCGACATTATTTTTAAATAATTACTTTTTATTCACTAAGTATGTAAGTTTAATTTATTTTATTACGCATGAAATGATTTTAGTTTTTTTACTTTTCATATTCTAGCTTCATTATTAAATAATAATTAATATATTAAATTTTATAATAAAAGGTCAATTTTAATAAAATAAAATAAAATATATCTTTATAATTTTAAAAAAATATCTAAACTAATATTTAATATTGATCTATACTAGTATTTAAATTCAAAGATGAAGCTTATTTAGGGTTATATTAGCCTCCAGCTTATTTAAACATATTAAATACTTCATAATAAGATGAAGGTATGACGCAACATAACTACATCTTAGGAAAAAGGAACAAGATATAATACCAATACCTAAATAAGTACTAACTTCAATGGAACAGAAGTTGAACATTGCATTCCAACCGCCTTATACCAGATTTAGGGTTGGTTGAAAGCACTAACTTAATTTCCTCCCTAATTAATACTATGCAGAAGATGATGTGACAACATTTTTTGTTGGGAAAACGATTTCATGCGGATGTAAAAGTAGATGCTAAGGAAAAGTATCACAAAATCATACATGATCTTTTGAAATATAGAAGTCTACTGTTGTATAAATTAATAGATCTATGGTAGGCTCTATGTTTATTAGGTGGAAGTAAACTTAAGGGAACATATTGAAGAAGCAAGTAAGACTTGAATGGAATAACTACAGACTTTCGCTTTCCTAAGATGGTTGACACTTTTGCATTGCTTGCTCTTTCTACCAAAGATTCATATTGGTTAAAGACGTGATGGATGGAAACAAACTGTTATTCTGTTAGAAGCCAAAAGATCTCTTTCCGTACAAGAGGTTTCCTACCAAAGGCCCTTCACCTATGCCTCCTAAATGATTGGCCACACACCAACACGTACTCTAGATTTGTAGAAATTCCATGGATATTGATAATAGAAAATGTAGCTCACTCCTTAGTAATTTAATGTCCAAAACTTAAACCCCGAGGTATTGAGTGTCCGCCATATAGAGTTGTATATGACAATGTACCCACACACACTCCTTTTCCCAAAAAATTAATACATAAAAATGTGTTGGTTTCAAAATCTTCAGTGTTAAACCCCTAACAGACCCAATGAAATGGAAAGAATTAGTTGTGTTTATTACTGGATGAGGATCTCCTCTTTTCTCAAAGGAAGAGAAGATATTTCTACTATTTTTATTCTTATTCTATGATATAATGATAATGTTCTTCTTCATACGAATCTATTTTCTATATGTTTTTATTTTTATGTTTATATGCCAAGTCTTCTAACTTCTCTGGCCTAGCTCCTCTCCTTAACCATGATCTTTATGGAAGTAGCTTCTTTTGTTACCTCTCTTTTAAGTTGCTTAAACTACTTATCTGATCTCCCTTTCTTCCTACAAGTCGAACTCCAATTCTCCTCTTAATCCACTAACCACCACCTGGGCTCTTTAATCCAACCTTGCGCTCATAACTCGACTCATAACTTAATAATCCTGTAACTTCTATATTAAGATAGATACAAACCATAACTCTTAAAGGTAACTCCCTAAGAAGGAAAATATGATCACAACCAATTTTATGAATATCGTACCGAATTTAGATTTTAGTACAGTACTGTACCGGTACCGGTCAATACCGAATATCATTTCAAGTAATTTTTAAATTTATAAAACGGTCCTTGAATTTTTTTAAAAATCGCAAAATAGTCCATTGTCATATTATACAGCTGTACTGTATATTTTTAACCCTGTCTCTAAAAATCAAAATAATAAATAATAATCACAATTAATATGAAATAATAATAATTTTCAGATATTTCATATAGAAATAATAACCACAATTTATATGAAAAAAGACAATCATTATTTATAAATATAAAATTAAGAACAATATAAAGTATTTAAAATATTACAATTTTAATTTTTATTATATAATAAATAATAATTACATCAACACATCCAATAAAAAGAATAATAAATATACTTAACTCTCAAATTATTATAATTTACAAAAAGAGTTCATGACATAAAACAAAAATATATATTATTTAATTTATTATCAATTAATTATATAATATATTTGGTTAATTAATACTAGAATTATAAAAATCTTAATTTAATTTAATTTATAAAATTAATTTAATAATTATTAATAAATATAGTTAAATTTAAAAATATTTTTAGAAATATTATATATATTTCAAATAAAATTTGATTTAATAATTAAAATTTTATATAATAAATATTAGTTTATAAATAATATTTTTGAAATTATTTATTTTTAAAAATTAAATATTTTTATTAATACTTTATTAATAAATATGATATAAAATATTAAAATAACTTTAAATAAAAATTATTTTTAATTTTTATTTAATGTATAATTATTATTAGTAATAAAATATTTATTTATTTTAAAAATAAATTAAAAATAACAATAAAAATTTAACTAAATAATAAATTAAAAAATATTTGAAAAAAAGAAAAGGAGGAAGAGGTGGGAGTCAAAAAATTTTAAAAATTTTTGATTTTTTTGAAAATTTTATAACTTAGTCCCTATATTTTTTAAATTTTCGGTACTGACTGGTATATGTCCGATATTTACAATACCGGCTGATATCGACTAGTACTGACCGATATTTAAACCCGATATTGAAACTAATATTCCGGTATCGTTTTTTAACCGGTACGATACGGATTTCAAGTCAATGGTCAAAGTAGAGGAGGATCTACAACGGTACCACGAATGGAAGGAGAGAAAATTGGTCTCTCTCCTCCCCTAGCAATCCTCCAAGTAGGGGCTACAATGTGGACCTACTCCCTTGTTGGTTACTTTTAAAAAAGGAGACATAGTTAGCTCCTCATAAAAGCTTAGACTAAACGAAAGTGGAAGAATTATGGCTTGAAATCAATCTTTATCAATGAGGAGGACTTTTATCTTTTGAAATTTACAAATGAAGCCAATGCCTCGAGTATACTAGAACAAGACCCATAACACATCAATGATTTTTCAATAGTGGAAGCCTGGATTGACTCTTGACATTAGTAAGCTAAAAGTAATCCCCATTTACGATCACTTATATATTATTCCCCGTAAATATTAGAGCACTCCAAGCCTTGGCTATTTAGTGAGATTAATAGGGAAACCAAGGAACTCCCTAAAACCCTAAGGCTTACAAGGCTTAGATGAAGTAAGAGAACTCACTGAAGAAGTCATCTTAGTTTCATACCAATAAAAGCCAACCAAACCAAAGTAGAAACAAATTTGGAGACCAACTAGAAATATGTTCGATATACAGGATTTTAGGGTACTTAATGAAGATGTTTCTTGCAATAACTACATCCAAGACATTAATCAGGATGAAAGAGTTCTGAACAATACTCTAAAAGAAGCTATAGAGGTGATGTAAGTATACAAAGACTATCAAAATGAGGATGCTAATATAGAAATCTCACAATCACCATTAAGGAACTCAAAAAATACCATAAACGTACCTGTAAATAATGTTGGAGAACAAATTTAAGGGTCCAATCAACATTTATAACTAAGAAACAACTTAGGAGGCAAATGATAACTTTTCAGTAAGCAATATAAAAAGATCAAGAAGGAAGGCCAAGGGTAGAGTCCATAATAAGATCTAAAACTAAGTTTTATGTCAATAATTTGGGTATAGTTATGATAAATGATGCCTAGTTAAATCAACTTTTAGATGGTAAAGCACATTTTTTGCAATTCCATATCTTCATATCACCCCCAGTAGGGATCTAAATGGCCCAATCTTCTAATCTAAGACATTCTATTTTAGGTTTAACAACTACTAAATTGATCTTAATGGATATAAAGAAGCAATAGCTAAGAGAATGAATGAAAACATAAAAAGGTTTAAGGCGTTCAAAGTTATGAACAAGAGGAGAATTAATAGCACTTTGGAAAATATAAAAAATTAAGAAACTAGCACTCAAAACAGGCCCAAATGAGAATTTATACAACATTTAAAAAAATTTTACCACATAACTGTATTAGTATTAATAATAAACTAAGATTATATCAAAAATTGAAAGTTTCTAAATCTTTATGTATTTAACATATTTTTACTTCTAAAAATAGCTTTTGATTTTTGCAGGAAAAATTAACTTAAGAATATATAATATTTTTAATAAATTTAAGTCAACTATAATTAACTTTTTACCGAAGGAATATGACAAGGATACATCATTATATTACATATATCTAAAAAAATCAATTAAACAATTTTTTATTATTTAGTTACAGGTAAATTCATGATAGAAAGCAAAGGAATCAAAAAGGAGACGGGAAGTAAGAAGGTCAGCTCGAAGAAATTGGAATGCCTCTTCAATTATGCCTGCTAATATACAAATTTAAGTATGCCATTCATCATTGTACAAATCAAAATTGCTTGTGCAACTGCAGCACGGAAAAATCCTATAATCCTCATTTGCCTAAAAATTTATCCTCTAAATTAACTAATATGAAACTAACCATCTCGATACCATCAATTTAAGATCAGCCTCTCTCTGTTGTACCAAATGATAAAACCACCCATAATGACCTTTTTGTTACTTCCTCAGACAATATGCATCAACAATGATAAGCATTATGCATATATCTGTTGCTATAATAACTCGCTTCGAGGACAAGGAATCAGATGCCATTTAACATAAATCAGAACTACTCTGAACTTTCAAAAAAATGATTCGGACAACATATCCAAGCAGAAGACACCTTGTTACGCAACCAGCAACCCCAGAGGAACAAGACATCCTACCAGCACACCACCAAGTTAGCAGAAATGAAAAAATCCACCTACTTGGGCAATGTCAGTATGGAATCACGTATGGAAGTGCAACAATGTCTGCACACTTCTGTCGAGCCTCTGCCCAGACTTGGATTGCTCCATTAGTCACAGAAGAACCAGTCTCAAGCTTCTTTGACTTGTGATCACTGCTAAGAAGCCATTCCTGGTCACAGCAATCAGGCCATTCATCCATTTTAGGTACAGAAAGTATCCGATTCAGATACTTCAAATCAGGATGTGGTGGTTTTTGATAGACTTCACCATTCTCGTTAGCTGGTGCACTAGCAGAAGATTGCCTTAGTTTGCAATCATTGGTTTGTAGAGGTGTTAAGAAACCATTAATTTTGCAGTCCATAACATTGGATCTATGATTATCAACTAGCCCCTGCTTCTCAGATGTAGGTGGAATAGAAGTTTGGCATTGTTCCAACTTATTTCCATTTTCAATAACCAAGTTAGAGGAAGAGACAGGCCTTGCTAATTTATTAGGACGTTCTCCATTGCCTGTCAAAAATTTAAAGGCCAAGGCAGATTAGTAAGCACAACATAAAATAATTGTTGATGCTTCACCAATGACACGGAACCCAAAAAAACAGAGGGCTGATATAAAGGATGATAATATGTCTACATTAAGTTTTAGTTTAAAACCTGTACAAGAGTGAAATGACTCGTGCACTGAAGAATAGATAGTCGACCATCTAACTATTGCGTACATCTATTCCCGCAACTAGTGGCCCACATCTTCAATTAAGTTCCATTCAACATAAAGTAATAAAGGTGCTGCACTGCACAAAACATGAAAGGACTCACCAGGTAGATATCCATTGATCTCAACCTCCTTTCTTTTCCCAAGACTTTCCTCAACAGCAGAATTTGTGCCGCCCAACCTGGCAGGATCAGAAGATCTAGAAATCCAAAAATCCAGTGAGTCCTTGCTACTTCCTTTCAGTAGGGCGGTACTTTCTTTGAATTTAGCCTGATCATTTGTTGGTTCACTCACCTCCCTCACTTTCGCCTCCTTTTTCTTTTCTTTATCTCGTTTTTTATTCTTTGCTTTTCGATCCTTCTCAGGATCTCTGAATTTGTGCTTGCCACCTTTATTATCATTTTCTTTGTGGTTACTCTTCTCCTTCCTTTCAATTTCCTTCTCAGTGTCCTTCTCCAACAACTTGGTAATTCCTTCAACTCTTTCTTGACCCATATCAGGAAAACTCTGACCAAACGTTTTTTCCACACCTCCTGCATCATCGTGGTTTCTCTGTCCACTGACCTTGCTACGACCTTCATTCTTATCCATGCGCTTTTGTTGGTCCTCAAGTTGGTTGAGGTAAAGGTTATCCAGTGCACAACCTTGCACCTCAACTCTCCTTTGCTCTGCTTCAGTGATCTGATGAAGCATTTGGCTTCCTGACACCCTGTCTTCCTCCCTAATTCTTTTGCCCAGCTCATGCACATACTTCGAGTCATTGATATCTTTATCTGGCATACCGTTAGAGCTGAACTTCTCCCCATTATGAAACTCTGATTGTCCTTCAAGTCTTTGCTCATCATAAACCTGCCTTTTCTCCTTAGCCTTCTCCTTCTCCTTCTCCCTGTCTTTCTCCTTTTCCTTGTGCTTCTCTTTTCTGTCCTTTTTTTCGCTATATTTTTCTTTGCTTCTATCTTTGTTCCTTTTCTCTTTGCCCTCTTTTTTTTCCTTATCTTTCTTGTCCCTTTTGTGCTTCTTCTCCTTGCGCTTCTCCTATAAATAATGTTCTAATTAGAAACAACCCAAACAAAAATGTTAACAGATTAGGAACTAGATGCGAGAATGGTACTATACTTTGAATATGTACAGAGGTTTTGCATCAATCAGAAAATAGATTCTGTAGTACATGATCAGACAGTGTAAAGGAAAGTTGGTATATAAGGAAGATAGTGACCCAAGCACAACAAAATATATACACACAGTGAAGTAAGAACAGCCCACTTCAAAAAAAAAAAAAAGACTTGGGCTCTATGAGCATTGTCTAAGCTAAGGTGAAAGTCTTGACATTTCTTGAGTCCTGAAGGAATATATACTACCTCAAGGACCAAGTCACACTGCTGAATTAATATCTTTGCCTTCAGTATCTAAGGTGACACAGCCAAACCAAGATTCTTACACACAAGTCATAATGTTAGCTTGTCTCCTAAATCAGAATTATCAAAGTATAAACATTTGTATGAAGCTTGGATTTCCAAGAAAATAATTTGGCGAAAATTTATGCCATATCTATGCGGTGGTGTGGGAGAAAACAGAATTAAAACAAATGCTTCAAATTTCCCCCATGAATTGCAACAATTGTCCATAATCAAGTTTTTTTTTTCAAAAATTAAGGATTTCATTGATTTAATATATATAAATATTTTAGAGTACAAAAGGTCGAGGATAAACCAAAAGTCTAGATTACAAAGAGTTGTGGTTCCTAGTGATCATCTACATCTTAAAACCTAAGGGACACTTATGAGACCACATAACCAGTATTACTCCAAGCCCCTTGTCCATAATCAAGTTGTTGATACATCAAACCTAAAGCAATCATAAAAATCTGTCTAATAACTGTGAGATAGAAGACAAGCTAGAAACCTAATCTGCGTTCAAGATAATCCATTCCATTAAGCTGCCATTTTCTGAACACCAAGAACATTTTTCTTTCAGTAATTTATATTTACTTTTGAGGGGCAAAAGGGGAATATAAGCTGCCAACCTATTATGAGATTACCTCAACATTTCACATGAATAGACAAAGATGCAAGGGAATATGTCGGGAATGTGTTGGGCTAAGTACAACCAAAAGCAAGTTAAACCTTCTTTTACATGTCAAGATAACCGGATACTGGATACATAAAAATACACAGGGCACGAGAATATGATCTTTTTTGGCAAGTTCACTAATATGCAGAGTATGACCCGGATCAGAATGAGCCTAATTATATACACAAACAAAAATAAGTTCCTCAACGTAAAGATTTGTAAGTAACAAATGCACAGAGAGCACATTATGCATATCAGTTGTTGCATCCAAAAGAGCTATTTCTCATCTATGCGGTGCTATTTCCAGCTATACAATATAAGCAATAATGGGTGCGAATGTCAAATGCTCTCCATCTCAGAAGCTTCAATTAAATACATAGGCATTTTTAATCAACTTCAATTTCAAGATAAAGCAAATGTGTCTAAACAAAATAAAATGAAAAGAAAAATTCAATCTCACATGTAGTTGCAACATGAAGCTATACACTTCTCTCACTCATTACATACACAGGCAAAAAGATATTTAAGCCTGAAATATTGTCTTCTTGTCCACAACACACTCAAATTTGAAGCTTTTTTTTGGGGGGGGGGGGGGATTGTAACTTATTTATGAAAGAATGTCTATATTATACATCTCCCTAGAACTCATTTCGACTAACATTCTAAAATAGCTAGTTCTTGTTACCTACAGCCCTGGAAATCATCACGATATTACAGCAAAAGGTGGCCAGGCTATCAATTCTAACATCTTACATTTAGACATTTCAGTTTACTAGCAATTAATCTCAAATGATTTCCAACTACTCTAAATTCACATGGTAACAAAATAGTAGCAAACATAAAAGTATAACAGTAATTTTTTATGGAAAGAGCAGCATGAATCACTGGAAAAAGTGAAAACTACTTTAGATGAACACAACCCCAAGTTCATAAATCTCTATGCTGCGTTCAAGTCAATTTCATATTCAAATCTTTTGAAATTTAAAGTGAAAATTAAGTATGCATAGCATGTTCAAACTCCAACCAAGGAAACAAAGGGCATAAAAATAAGAAAAAGCATTTAATAATAAGATGCTCATGGCTTTCTCCATAGACAAGGCAAGGGGAGTGAGTTCTATGCAAAATCTGTATCAGACACGTGTTCTGGTATTGTTCAAATGTGACCTTCATACATTCAGGTTGGTGCCTAAATTTTCTTTAAGTAGTGAGAAGTATGCTTGTAACTTGTAATTTAAGAAATGTGACACTTCTATAATCTGTTAAAATCAATCAGTGAAGTTTCCAAATTCTATGAAACAATTCTAGAAGCTGATTTGAAGCACATTTTCCTTTCCTCTTTTGATTTCTTCCGTCTTCCTTCCTGCATCACCTAGTGGAGTTTCAGTAGTTTCCGGGTGTAATTAGGTAAAGTCCTAAACATTTAACTTAAAATGATGAGATACTGACATGGATTCAAATAATGAGGAATTTCAGAACGGCCAGAAGAATATAATGCAGAGTTGAAAGCAAATCACGCTAGCAACAGCATATTACTAGAGGATGATATTTCAACCTTTGCTAGCAAGTCAGTATCATCAATTGTAGCCTTCTTTTCATATCCTGGAGGAGGAAATGGAAAGCAACGAGACATTGCACGTGAGCTTAGAAACACCAAAGTGGGATTGGTCCACCAAGCAAAAAGCTTCGCTTAGTTTCCTGCACTGATGTTCCAATAAAGGAACAGAACAGCTGCCATTCTCCTGTCCATGCACCATGTCCCTGCAATCATTTCCAGCTTGGAAATCACTCCATGCTTTTCCAATATCACCTTTCAATCCACAATTCACGTATTCAAAGATGGAGATTTTAGGGCGTGCAAAAACTCAAGTCACAACTCAGAATCAAAAATAGAACCACGTGGAGGCTTTAAAATGCCCGATCTTGTTGTACCAGAAAATGAACAAGCTCCTTCAATGTCCAGATAAGTAGTAATGCAAACGAGATAAGTCCATGGGAAATATATTTCAGAAAAGCTGAAGCTCCAGAGCAATTTGATCCTGCTTGTTTGCCACTAGGACACTAGTGAGATTATAACCTGCTCACAAGTTAAACCAATATCAGGAGCTTTACTTAAACATAGGAATAACGAGTCAAGCAAAAAGTGCACAGACCCAAAAACTTGTAATTACCCCCAAGTTCCGAAAGAGCCACTGGTTTTGTTCCAAAGAAAATCACGATAAATCCCCTCTCGAAGATCAATGTGCAAACTTAGAACCACAGCTGTTGATCCCAGAAAGCACTACTTCTGTTAGGTGTAATAGTAATAGAAAACAAAATTTAGCATCCAATTCCCAGTTTCCTATAAAGAATATACTTTCGTAACCCTAATCCCTCAAAAACCACAATTAGGGTTGATTTCAGTGATGATCAGATCAAACCCTAGAACAGACCAACGGAACAAACTTAGGTCAGGCACAGAACCTGCTTAACAAAAACACCTAATTCCAACTTTCCAAGCCATCAGTAAACAAATACATCTGTAAATAAAGTTATATTTTAAAGAAAAAAAGGAAAGCTTTATGAATAAAAGTAACGAAGCTTCAATGGTAAAAACAGAGAAACAAGGAAGCGTTCACACAAAATTTTATTTTCTTTTAGTTTAGGTGCAAGGGCAATGTATAAGTAGATGGATAAGATCCCAAAAAGGAAAATCTATGAAGAAGAAAATGGAAGAAACAAAGGTGAAGAAGGAAATGGAAGAAGCTTTTCAAAGTGTTTCCTCTCTCTTAATCCTCCCCCACCTACCTGTCTGCTAATCTTTGTAATCTTATTTTTTCGTTCCTTTGTGTTTTCAGATCTTCTATCATCAAATCTCAAAAATACCTTGTTTTTAAAATATGGGTTTATGGGTTTATTTGGATGTTTAGTGTTTCCGGAGAGAAGGGGGTTCTGTTTTTATCTCCTCTCTCTCTCTCTCTCTACCTTCTCTCTCTTAAGTTTTCTGAGATGGCTTCTTGGCCAGTCTTAAAAGAAACCCCAAAAAGGGCAAAAGCATGTAAATGAGAATGGCAAAGGGTATTTATAAGCGGCGAGAGGGAAAAGGATGGTGTAAGACGAACGTGTCAATAAGAAGAATCCAGACATTGAGAAAAGAAGGGTATTAGGATAGCCACAGCCACAGCCACAGCCACTCGAGTTTTTATTTACTTACGACTTGGGATTTTGCTTGTTTCCATCTCTCTCTCTCTCTCTCGCTCTCTCTCTCTCTTCCCAGTTTAAATACAGTGGTCACTTAAGAAGACAGCTCCTTTCTAATTTGCGTTCTTATTTGTAACCCTTGAGGACTACATTATTAGGGATGTCAACAGGTCGGGTCGGCCCGGGCCGGCGGTGGCCCGGCCTGGCCAGTTGAAATTTTACGTAGGGCCATTTCGGCCCACTGCCCGGGCGGGCCGCATAGGGCCGGCCCGTGGCCCGGCCCGGGCGGGCCAAAACGGCCAGATGGTGTGGCGGCCCACGGATAGGCCCATGGCCCGGGCCGCCCGCGGGCCGTTTTGGCCCGACAATTTAAAATAAAAATTTTTTAAAATAAATTTAAAAAATTGTTGTTTTATTTTGAAAATTTAAAAATTATAAACTTTTTTATTTTATTTTTCATTTTTACAACATATGTATATTATGCATATATGTATTTATGCTTTTTAAAACTTTTTTATTTTATTTTTCATATTTACATAATATATACATTATGCATATATATATTTATATTAATCTTAAAATGAATTA
>JAOTAY010000004.1:18486374-18496497 GCA_025629805.1 Erythroxylum baracoense
TAGAGTTTGAATTGTAATTAAGTCTTACAATCCTATTCCAAGTGGGATTGGCATGACTTAGACTTTTGCTACAAGTAAGATTAGTTTGTTAAAATTCAGATTAGGTTTATCTTGTCTTAGAATCCAATGTGAACTAGGATTGGGGTGATACATATCATATTAGGAATTAGAGACTTGTCAAATCAGATTTGTTCTAACCTTGTTTCTTAGAATTCTATTAGAATTAGTATTTAACAGGTCTTGGATGTTCATTATGAAAAAGAATTCAGATTATTCAATTGGAAAAATAGAGAGAGAGTTTTCTCTTTGAGTTCTTGAAAGAACAAACCCAGAACTTATCAAAGAAATCCTTTCTTTATGGCATTCACAACACTTCCATTATAACCTTCGTTCAAGTTTCTGTATTCCTTGGGTTTAGAATTTAATATAGTCTAAGTTTCTAGTTTCATTGTTTCTTGGGTGTAGGTTCTTTATACCAAGGTTCTTGTTTTTTTACACAAAGGGTCAAGGTCCATCAAAACCAGATTTGTGTTTAGGTTTCTTGGGATCATATAATCAGATTCTTATGGGTTTTCTAGGGTTCATCTCTATTGGGTTCACATCAGGTGGGCTATTTGGCTGATGTAGCTTATGAAACAAATAATGCCTATGTCATTTTTATGTTCACGCATTTGATAAAAATGTGGTCTTGAATAGAAAATCAAAGCAAAGTCAAGATGTACATGTCATAAAGGTTACATATGTTTCTTTGAATTCAAATACTTGTTCTACTCTCGAAGTTGTTCTTGCTTCCCTACGCAATCTCCACAGTGTTCTCTCGATCTCCGAATCAAGTTGCTCAAGTTCTCTACGAGGAGATCTCATAACTACCATACACCAACACTTTTTTTTTGAAAAATTAAGGTTGCATTGAAATAATTAATAAAATGAGCTCAACCTTCATCAAGGAAAAGCTAATGAGACAATATGTTAATTCCAAGTAATCAAACAAAAGATACCATGTAACACATTACTATCAGTCATTAAACAACTTCATGAAGGACCCAAAAAAAATGATCTAGAGAGCTTCCTTTAGAGGGTAAACATTATTACCCCCATCTAAAGGATACTCTAGAAGCTTCCAAATCAGAGTAGATTTTTGAAATAAGAAAATAAAGTTAAACTAATGAAAACAAATTAAAGAAACATTTAAAATGAAGAAAGTGGAGAATTTGTTAGGAATTTGTTTTTTTAAATCTCAACATATACCATAATTAAACATATTTCATTGATTTGTTGTTCTTTTACCTCTCCTAGAAACTAATAATTGTGGGTTAATGATAAGCTTTACTAACCCTAGTTTTCCTTAGGTTTGTGTTTAATAAAAACACGATCGTTAATTTAACCTACCCACCGGATAACCTAGGATACGATCTCTAGATTCAATTAGGTAGATGCATTATGAATTAGGAAAACCGATTAATCAAGGTAACATCTACATGTGATGGGGTCATTTAACCTAGGTTATGTTATCCCTAATGGTTACGAACCATTAGTCGCTATAAATGAATTTCAACATAACAATTACGAATTATATTGAAATTCTAGCAATAGGTTTGTAATAAAATGATCCAATGAATGCATTCAAATCATCTTTCCACAATACCTAAACAATAGACATAGGATAACACATTCAATTCATAAAGAGAGAAAGAAACAACTAATCCACCAGGTCGTCAGCATTGATGTTGTCTCCGAACCAACATCAAGAAGTTAGCCTTCAATCTTCTCCATCAAGCTCTAAGGATCAGCTAAGAACGCCTCTATCTCCATTGAAAACTAAAAAGAAATGAAGGAGAACACAAGTCTGGTCTCTTCTGTTCCGAAAATGAGTCATTTTGGTCATCACAACTTTTTCTTTTTATAGTAAAAACTTGGGACATGTGGTATGACTCTCACGGTTGTGCATAGCCCCTCATAGGTGTGAGTGGTGTCTCAAACTCTTGAGCACGGGAGTGAGAGTGGTCTCACACCTGTGCAAGTGATGTCACAGTGTTCGCGCCTCATAACGGTACCAAAATAACTAAACATATAACTATAACAGTGGCAAGTCTAAGTTGATCCCACAAAGATTAAATCTAATTACTTTCCTAAATTATTTGTATAAATAAAAAGGGGGTTTTGGTTTGATGCAAATTAGAAAACAAAATAAAACTTGAATACATAAAAGTACTCAAATTAAACAGTCACAAAGTGATATAATTGATGAATGAATTGAAATTCGGTACTTTGATTTAATCTCAACCTAAGCATAATTTCACAGATGTCACTGAATTGTCATCTTTACACCTCTCTTAAGACTATTGGTCCTGAATTAAAAATAAGTTATGTTAATCTTAGTTTTTCCTTAGGTTGTAGTTAATTAAGAAGAACTTGTTAATTAACCATAACTATCTGGAAACCTAGAATAAGCTCTCTAAGTTTATCCCGACAGTCGCATTACAAGTGAGAAAAACAGACCAATCTAAGCAATAATCATAAAAGCTCATGCTAATTAACTTATGTTACATTATCTTTAACGATTTAATACTGTTAGTTTCCACATACGACCTTCAATATGACTATTACATATCACATTCAATTTCTAGCTATAGGTTTTCATGAAAAAAGATTCAATAGAGCATTAAAATCATTCTCATACAATACCCAATCATCCATACAAGATAACATAAACAATCTAAAAAGAGGGAAAGAAAACAATACACAACAACATATGCTTGATGTGCTCCTCGACCTCGATTGCACCTCTGAACTAGTGCCGGAAAAGTTAGCCCTCCATCTACATCTTCAAAACTCTCATCATCAGCCATTCTCTCCATTGCCACTGTCGATGTTGAAGAACGAAGAAAAACCAAAAACAAAAGAGAGAAATATGTTTTTGGATGGGTTTGTCCCCAATGTCCCTTTCTGTCATCACAAACTTTTCCTTATGTAGTAAAATTTAGGTTTAAAGTGAGGGACACCAAGCGATTAAAGGGACACTTGGCTTTCTCACATCCGTAAGTTAACTCTCACAACCTCACGACTGTGTATGGCCTTGCACGGCCATGTAAGGCCCTCTTACGGCCTTACTTGGCCCTCTCACAGTTGTGAGAGATGTTGCATTGGTGTGAGAAATTTCTCACGCCCATGCGATCCAATATATGGCCGTGAGACTTCTACTTTCTTTATTCTTCACTTGACATTCTATCTTGCCTCTTTTTCTTTCAATCATCTTCTTCTTTATGCTCTATGAATCAATAGAATATACAAATTGAAAAGATGGCTTCAATGGACATGCTTTTGGGTCACTTTAGCCCCTTCACTTCTAAAATGTACCTAAGATCAAATATGAACTAAAGTGAGTATCCTAAGCATTTCTAAGGCATTAATCACTAAGTATAGTATATCAGATGAATCAACTTTTAAACAGATATTACACAGCCATGAGACATTACTCACAACTTTGACATCTCTCCAACTAAGTTGTGAGACACCTCCAACCTAGGTTCATCACATTTTGTCTCTTCTTCTTTTAGTCTTCTTACTCTATGAAGAAAATAGAGTATGAATCTTCATAGAGTATGAACATTAAGAAGATGACTCAATGAGATTGTTGATACACAAAGTATTTGGTTCTAATTAAAGCAAACACCACTTGACTTTACTATTCACAAAATAATAACTCATCAGTTGCATGTTCATCCATTCTGTAATGCAAAAAAAGTATATTAAATTACTTTATATTAAATACAGGAAGTAATAGAATAAGTGTAGGAGATAGAATTAACACCCTTCACTTTTCTCTTCATTTCCATCATAATCCGGGCCAAGTAACCTTTTGAATAACATATTATGTTTTGACAAGCCACATTTCCACCATAATCTAAACCAAGTAACCTTTTGAATAAAATATCATATTTTTCTAATTTATGAAAATCCTCTACAAACCATGGAAACTTCCCATTAAAGTATTTCCATGCCTTTGAGTATGGTAGATGATGCATAATGTTATTATCAACGTGTTTCTTTTTATGCCACCTTATATTTATGGTTATTTTTTGTTAACATAAAAGTCTTTATAGTTGTGGTTTAATAGGAAAGTATCTCAATATTTTATACGGTATCTTTTTTCCTTTTCCATCATTCACTTGTTTCCTTGATGTATCCCAAATAGGTCATTTTTGAAGATCTTTAAACTCCTTCTAAAAGATAACACAATCATAATTGCAAGCATGTATTGATATATATCCTAATCCAAGGTCCTTTAACAATTTTTTTGCTTCATCATAAGATTTGGCCAATTTGTGGCCAATTGGTAATACATCTTTAAGCAACTCAATCAACATATCAACAAAAAATTTTACTCCACCTATTGTATACCTTCAAGTGCAACAACTTCACAACAAAAGATAGTTGTGAGAAAATTATAGAAACTTGGATATAAGCCTTCTTGAGTTAATTTCAATAAATTCTCAAAATTATCTTCTGTAATTCTACCAAAAGTATTAGGCAAAGTATTTTCATTCATAGTCTCCATATATTTCCCCACATCTTCTGACATTTCTCTAATTCCATCATCTATGTCATCATTATTATCACTATCATCTACATCATTATTATCATCACCATCATCACTTGTATCAAAACTTCTAGCCTTACTTGCTTCAAAACTTTCTCTATAATAAATTCATTTAGTATAGAATTTATCTCTACCTCAGATTAACAACTAATTATATGCCACATGTTGACTTTGATTATTGAAATTTAAGCAATCTATACATGGACAACAAATTTCATATTCTAAACTAATTTGATCATTTACAAATTTCATGAAAATCTTCAATCTTTATAAGTAATGGGACCATTTTCGATGAGTCATCTAACTTTTTTCCATGTAGCTATACAATTATAAGTAAGTTACTAAATTAGTGAGTGCAATTTAATTTGTAAATAACATAATGGTAAATCAAAATTGACATACCAAGTTTATATTCTATTAAAGAATGCAATTGGTTAGCAAATTATAAAAACCCTATAATTAGATATATGACAACATAATATTATTATAAGCATATGGTGAGAAACTTTACCGAATGAAAAACAAATAAAGTATAGTGTTCTTTAGTTGGATACTCTTTAAGTCCTAATTTATTAAAAGTAACCTTATCTTAGGCCTCGACTCATCCTTAGATAATATATAGCATTTATAATAAGATTTATAAATCTTAAATCCTATTTGAACCTTTAAATTAGTATTTTGGAAAAAAATTATGACATAAACACTAATCCTAGTTGAAGTAGTGTTTAATGACAAAGTGCATATTAATATGTATTTGAAATGATTGATAAAAAAAGTAAAAAGAATAATAGATAAAAGCATATATGTAGGTATATTATTAAAGAAAATTAAAAAAAGGTTATGACAAAATATAAAACATAAATTAAAGCTTATTGACATTAGACAACAAATTGTTATAGTTTTATAAGTAGTTATTTCACATTTTGGTTTAAGTCACAAATCCTAGTTGATACATTATAAAAGTAGTTATTTCATATAAGGCATAAACATTAATCCTAGAATTAGGATTAATGTTTATGTAGTATGTGAAATAGAAATAGGATTAGTGTTTATGTCATATATGAAATAGGAAAATAGGAAATAGTTAAGTTACAAATCATGGGATTAGTTTTTATATTGTAAGTGAAATAAGATAAGTGTTTAGAACACATATTAATAGGAAATTCTAAAATTAGCTATTTCACATACGACATAAACACTAATCTTAGTTGAATTTGGATTAGTCTTTATATCGTAAGAGAAATAGGAAATAGGAAATAGGAAATAGGATTAGTTTTATGTCATATTTGAAATAGGAAATAGGAAATACTTAAGTCACAAATCCTAGGATTAGTGTTTATCTCATATGTAAAATAGGAAATAAGAAATACTTAAGTCACAAATCGTAGGATTAGTGTTTATGTCATATGTGAAATAGGATAAGTGTGTAGAACACACTAATAGGAAATTTAAAAGTAGACATTTCACATACGAAATAAACACTAACCCTAGTTGAATTAAGATTAGTATGAGTATGTGAAATAGGAAATAAGGTTAGGGTTTATGTCATATGTGAAATATAAAATAGGAAATACTTAAGTCATAAATCCTAGGATTAGTGTTTATGCCGTATGTGAAATAGAATTAGTGTTTAGAGCACATATTAATGGGAAATATTAAAATTAGCTATTTTACATATAACATAAACACTATTCCTAGTTAAATTAGTGTTTAGCAACAGATTTCCTATTACTATGTTTTTTTACCATGATTCAAGCTGTTGTTATGTGATTTCAGTTTAACAAAAAATTTCCTATTAATATGTGTTCTAACACTTATCCTAGTTGCTACTATTATATGATTTTAATACAACAATTTCCTATTAGTTGCTATGTGATTTTCTTGGCATGGAAATCCAATGGAATCTTTAAAGAATGTAGCAAAACTATATCAGCTGATGATGATAAAGAACAATTGAGAAAATAGGGAAAGTGGGAAACAAAGATCAAAATGTGATTCTAGCACAAAGAAACACAACAACAAACATGGATATTTACAGAGTGAACAAAATTTCAACATTATCAATTGTTCTATCAAACAACACTCTCTAGAACACAAAAAATGCCTAAACAACACAACCTATAACTTATAAAACTAGTTAACAAAAAATTGTTCTAACCATTAGTAAAAAGGTTGCAGAATATTATCCACAATAGTGCATCTTACACAATTTCTAAAAGGAATCTAAAGCTTTCTCCTTAAAGTTATTCATATTCCTACATAAGCCATTAGTAATATGACCTTAAGGTAGTCAATCCGATGTAGACTTGAAGCTGGAATTTTTTATTGATACAATATTGAAGCTATTCTTAATCTCCAAATTCGCTTATAAACAAGGGATCATAAGCTTTAACAATGAAGAGGTTGAAGACAATCTCTCACAAGTCAAAAGTTTGTGAAGTTAAAGGAAGTCCCAAACATTTATAAGAAGGAAAAAGTATAGCAATTTTGCTAAAAGCTTACTCAATATAGCAATCCAATCCAGACAAAAACATTTAAGCTCACTAGGAAGCTCGAGGAAACTTTATTTTTAGGAAATGAAATAAATTAAAATTAACCACACATCTAGAGCACAAATATTTAAGAACTCTCTATAGCACAAAAAATGACAAAAAAAATGTTGAGAGAATAAATTAAAAGCAAACACTAGAGGGTTGAGAGAAGAAAGCAAATGCAAGCAATGAGAGAAGAAGACAATTACCTGAGAATCACAAAGATGAGAGAAGAAGAACAATTACAAGTGAAACAGACATCATTTAAGCAAAAAACAAACTAAGAAAAAAGAATATAATCACTAAAATAAAACACAAAGATGTTGATTAAGTAGCCAGAACATAAAGAAAAAAGAGGAAAAACACCAAGATGTCATTTGAATAGCCAGAACATAAAGACATGAGAAGAAAAATCAGAGGATTTGAGAGGAAATCTTTAGGTTATTAATCTCAACAAAATGATATCGTTTTAAGGCAAAAAATGATGTCATTTAAATTGTTTTTGGTGTCTTCTTTTTTTTCTACAAACATATTTTCATAGCCAAAAATTTTTGCCTACAAAATTTATTTTATAGTTAGACATAGCTATGAATGTGGAATAGATTTATATCTTAGCTACAAAAAATATTTCATATCTAACAACTTTTTACTATGAAAATTTGTTCCCAGTTGAAACATATCACCAAAGTTATTAGCTACAAATATCAAATGTAGCTTATTCATAAATTAGCTTTTGCTACAAAAACAAATTCGTAGTAAAACTAAACATAGTTAATATTCTAAAAAAACATGTGAAACGTTTTGTTTGTGGAGGTACTGTTACGCTATGATTTAGAAATTTTGTAGCCAAATAGTAACTATTAGCTACGAATTTCAAATCATAATATTTGTTGTAGTGTTATGTTATTACTTTAATATGTTGCTTTTCCTAATGGGTGTTCATCTTAATAGTGTTAGACCTTAGGTATAAGTTTTAGTTTTGGAAGCTACCCTAAGTATAAGTTGAATTGCTTAAAGTGGAATTATACTACTTTATATGATAAAAATACTGCAAATAAGTTGGTGGTTATAGTAAGAAAATTTATGGATGAATTAATAGAAGATAAAGTTATGTACGAATTGATAAATGAGTATAAAGTGTAGATGAAGTGAGTATTAGTAGTTCATACTTGCTAAATCAGGTTATTGTTAATTGAGAGGTTACTTTAGAGCGAGAAGAAATTAGTAGACTTAGAAGAGTTAGACAGATATTTAGAGGAGTTGAGAATTTTACTCTTAATTTTAATCTTTTGACCTAGTGAAAAGTTAATGGAGTGGGATTGTCATATTCTGACTAAGGTTGATACAGAGGTTTTGATTATTTAATCATCAATAGTGACTTTCAAACATTAGTTAAAGGACTTTGAATCAATTTTGATAGTTCTTTTATTTCGTTGAGATCCTCATTTGTTCTCCTAAATTAATTGAGGAATTTAACAAACCTATCCAACATGAAAAAAACATTTAAATAATTTAAGAAATTTGAATTGAGAATTATTTTTAATATAAATACAATTAAATGAGGTATGATGTATCAAACTTATAATTTCAATAATATGTGAATTTCTAAAGTGGGTTCAAACAAATTGAAAAAAAAATATATGGAATGCTATTTAAGTGAGTTGCAAACTTCTTTATGAAAGAAAGTTTTTTTTTTTGAAAGTAAAGGTATTGTATTCCAAATTTAAGGCATAAGCCTTACAAGATGTATAAGGAGACTAGAAGTTACATTATAGGAACAAGTGATTATACAATTAGAGAGCATTACAATGGGATAATAAGCCTAGCAGTCCACTCTCATTCAATAGTCTAGTTTGATCAGCCCCCATTACCAGAATTCCCACCTTAAAGCCACTTCGGTTGAAAGTATTTCCTTCCTTAGACATAGTCCAAAATCTTCCTTGATTTTTCCAAATGTGTTAGCTTAGAATTGATCAATGCTAAGTTGCTGTGATTTAAACTTCCTCCTATTCCACTCCTACGAGGTCTCATAGATTCTAGCATAAAAAGCTAGCTTAAAAAGTTTAGAGATCCCTTTTGGAAGCTTACAGATAGCCAGTTGATTAATCAGTTCATCCCAGTAATCACTGAAGTCACTGGTATTAAATACATTCTTATTTTTCTTCATAGTGATCTAGTATAAGAGCACAAGAAAATAAGTGGTTACTAGAAGTGAGCAGCATAATGAGCATATGTAATCAGTAGGGTTTTCAATCCTGATTCTATCTATAGTTAACAATATGCTCCACCATATAAGCCATGTAGTAGTAGCATATCTAAGATTGTTTCCAGGAAACCAGGGAATTTTATACCATTGTTTCATAAGTGTTTGAGTCTTAAAGAGCTTCCTTACTGACTTGGTAGACGACTTCTCCAAAGCATAAGGTGCCAAGATTACTCTATCCCCTCTATTTCCTTCTGGTCAATAGTTAGGTAGAGCAGCTTTTAGCTAGTCAAAACCTCTCATGTTGATGCTCCAATTTCGATCAGTTATCAGATCACTCACCTTGGCTTTGGGGCTTCAGCATATCTTTCGAGTGAAAGAAGTTAGGATGCAGGTACAGAGGGCCCAATTGCTCTAATTGTCAAACTAAATGCTGGCGTTTTTCCATTTTCCAATAATGCACTTAAAAGCAACAAGAACTTTCCCTCTCATCTTCAATAGGTTAATCCATAGCAAGTTTTTGTATTGATCACCATTCCATAGGAAGTTTCTCAACAGCTTCTCTATATTCATTAGTATCTTCCTTGGAAGGACTAGGTGAGAGATCTAACAGTCTGTTTGGTTACTGTCTCCAATATGCAGAGACGAAACGAGACGGAAATTTAGAGACGGAACAGAACAGAAATTGGAGACAGTGAGCTGTTTGGTTATAATGGACAGAACAGAAACAATTGTCTCCGTCTCAAGAACAGAAATGTGTTTGGTTGCAGGGGACAGAACATAAAAACA
>JAOTAY010000004.1:18507718-18524637 GCA_025629805.1 Erythroxylum baracoense
TGAGCATGAGATGTGTTTTCCTAATTTCTCTGATTTACCACACTTGGACCCGTTTCTCTGGTCCGACCCGTTCTATGAAAACGGGATGTTACATATAATCCTAAGATCCAACTTAAAGAAAATTTTTTGGGGAAATAAGGTCCAATTTATATAATTAGCTAAAAAATCAATTTAAAACTAAGTAAAATAAGATAATTAATAATAAAATTAAGAAATATTCTTAAGAAAATATATTATCTTTTATACCCATTGATTATTAAGAGACATTTAAATCATTTATTTAGGCTTTTTTGAGTGTCTACCTCTTTGAGAGTATTAGAAATAGCAGAGTTGTAAAATTTTAGTAGTTAAGGCAATAAGGTCGGTGGCAAAGGAGTACCTATAGGATTTCAATCGATTCTCATTATATACCCCACACCTATTGGCTACTATGAGAGATAAGATAAAGAGGTTTATAAAAGGGATTCAAGTTAGGTCAACATACCCAGTACACAAGACTCCCTACTTTGTGAGGTCTAAGGAGGGTCATAATGTACACAACCTTTCCTTTGTATTTTTACAAAGAGGTTATTTCTGTGATTTGAATATGTGACCTTATGATCACAATTATATTTATAAATCGTTAGTAGTGCCTCTTATTGGATGTTTAGTTGAGACCATGATTGGAGTCAAGATTATTGTTATGAATACTGTATAGGTTTCGACACCGAATTTTATTCTGGAATGATATTCTATCAATATTGGGTATTGTCTCAATAATTTTTTAAATTTATAATATAATCTCTTAATTTTTTTAAAATTACAAAATGGTCCTTCAATATATTGTACTACATAATTTATAATTTTACATCAACTCTGTCTCCAAAAATTATAATAATAGAAATTTAGAATAAAAATAATTTATTTATTTTAGTAACATCATTTTTTACATTTTTTTACATATTTCATATATAAAAAATAACCACAGTTAATATAAAAATAATTTAATCATCATACAAATATAAAATTAAGAACAATATAAAGTATTTAAAATATTACAATTTCATCATAAAATAAATAATAATTACATCTAAACATCAAATAAAAAAAATAACAAACATCCATGGCTTTCTAACACTTACAATTTACAATAAGAGCTCGTGTTGAATAACCAACTAGAAGTGAAAATTGAAATAAAAATATTTACAGTTATATTGCATATATAAAATTCAACATCCATATCAAATGTAGGTGAAATTAAAAGAAAGGAGAAACAAAATCTTAGAACTTCATTCAATCGAATGTCCGCTAAAACTACATTGACCTTAATTCTCATTTGATATAAAATCCTCATGATTGAAAGGAGTCTCATCATCACTATCATTCAAATTCATTGCACCAAATGACATGTAGGTACTTTCCCATCTAAGATTATCTTCCAAGTCACTCTCTTCTATCAAACCCGGTTCATCAAAAACTCAATCTACCAAAAGATCGATATTATCAATGCAAATTGGATCTATTGAACTATTTGTTCTATTAAGAGTCCTAGTAAACAATTTATTAAAAAATTAAGAAATTATATCTAACTTAATAATAATAATAACATACCTTTCTCGAAGCTTTAAATTGTATCAAACAAAGACCAACTCATTCAATCTTTTGTGCTCCAATATATTTCTTCTCTTGGAATGATGAATTCAAATGTGCTTCAATTCCTTTCACACCTGTTGCACTCACATATTGACTTAGAATTTAAATTGTAAAACTTTGTAATTCTAGAACACCACTTTTGAATTCGTCCTTCCAAGGAACTCAAAGTCGTAAGACAACAAAAGTAATGCTATAAATAAAATAAAGTGATGATTAATTTTTAACAAGTAAAAAAAGTGAAAAAATCTGGATTAAGTTTGTCTCTTTGACAAATAGCAATTGACATCTCAAATCACTAGAAGCCTCTTTAAAAATCTCCACTTGTAAGCTAGGAGATCTTGCATCGTCTCATGGGCAAACATTGTTGTAATAGTTAATAACATTCTCTTGTTAACTTCAGTTTTTTTTTTGTAAAACTTGGTTTGAAATAGATACTAGGATTCAAAAATGCCCTAGTTGCAACCAACGGAGAGTGAAGTTGTCTTTTTCATCTCCCGTTGATGATTTCAAAATAAGGTATGTATAAAGAAGGTCTATTTTTACCTCATTCACCCTCTTTATATCATAATAATAATAACCCATTGTTGCCTTTTTATTACTATCAGCCAGATAAAGTACCCTTATCAAAGGCTCACAAGCTCGGTTGACAAATTAACATGGGGACTAAAATTCACTACCTTAGGAACTTTGTTGGAGCTTGAGAGGACTGAGGAAACTGAGAAAAATGGGATGAAAGAGATCCAACCTTTTGGAGTTGTGAATCCAATGGCGATAGACAATATGACTCAAATACAATCCAATAAGGAGGAAGGGGAAATCTTACTGACTGGAGACAATGCATCCCAGCTGAAAGAAAGTAGTCAGATGAAGGCTCCTCTGCAAAGTAAGGAGACTAATGAGCCTGATGTTGCAAAACCAGCAAAGGAAAGAAAGGACACTGATGGATAGGTAGGAACAGAACAATTTAGAGTATATGTAATTGGAGAAATTAAAAAGGAAGCAATTTCTATTTCTACAAAACCAAATGCTGGACATGTGGACACAGAAGTGGAGAAAATGGAAAAGAATAAGAAGCAATCTAATGGTAATCAACTAGTTGGTTTGAGGACTGAACAAGTTGTCACACATATTTTCTAGGGAAAGACAACTCTTGACAATTTCAATGCAGACAATATGGAGAATCTAGACAATGGTGCGAATGATTTCACTCCAAATATTTGGAGCATTGTCAAATGGATTGGGCCAATATGCTGACTCCAGTTGCAATTGTTGAGCAAATTGAGAATCAGGAGACAAGGAATATCAAACAATCAAAGGATGACGATACCACACTAGCTGTAGGTCATGTCCTAGACATCCCTGGTGATTTCTACGTGAATTCCAAATCTGCAAAAAAGGAAATTTGCTAGGAAGAGAAAGCAAAATCCTAATTACTAGATATGGTGAATAAGCTTTCCTATAAAGATGAAACTTCAATGGTGCCTATAATTATTTCCTACTATTATCTATTATACAGATAGTCATACTATCTTCCTTAGGGAGTTTTTGTTCTTGGGTCATATTGCAATATGATGGTAGGTTTAAAGCCTTGAACTCTTTATAACATCAATTTAGTTTAATTATAATTTACATTCTTTTTCATTTTTCAAAAAAAATCTACAATCTATCGTTAGACCTAGCATGCTGAGATGTAACCTACCTATCACTTGTAAACATTTGTCTCAATTATTTCTTTATCACAATAAAATGTTAAAGTGATAATAAATTTTTTGCAAATCTTGTAATAGTAGGACGAGAAAAATTCCTACTATCACTACAACAAAATATGAAGTTTAAAGACACAAAAGGTGGAGTTTTTAGATGCTTTTTCTTTGTCGATATTTTTCACTTTTAGACAGTTTTTTACGCCCAAAACTCCTATGTTTTTTAGTAAAAAATAAGCTTACAATTTGCTTTGTGCATCTTTTTTAAGATCACTCACATTCATATTATTATAATAAATTTTACAAATTAATTTAAAATATGTATCTACATATTATTATAATAAATTAACACTTTTATTAATTTATTACACAGTACTTACACATGAAACCATCCAACTTGTAATTGCCACTTTGATTTGAAGTATCAATATATTTATTCCATTATTGCCCTTGAGGACTAACTAGATACCTAGGAGGGTACAAAGAGTCCAAAAGGAAACGAAAGAACAAGCTACATTATATAGAAACAAAATAGGATAACTCATTAATCCAATAGAAGATAATCCGTATACAAATTGTCATAAATTCCCTTCAAAATCTAAGCTAACATAATTCGTGTTTCATAATAGACCTCTCACCAAACATTAACCAAACTCATGGCATGGTTGTCGTTACCTGAACAGTACCTCCCTCCCTGCATCAATCATCATGGAGATGGTGGGATCTTGAACATCTATAAGAAACAATGAAAGGTGGTATCTTGAAAATCTATATATATAGATATAGAAAATTACAAGATTATGGCATTGCTATAAAAACAAGACGATGAGTATTAATAATGCCATTTCAGATTGCTTGAACCAACAACCTACATATCTGATTCAGCAATGAGACAACAAAAGCCAAACTCTCAAGCTAATTCTAGTTGAAAACAAAAAATTGAACATTCTACTTTAAAAAATTAATTCTTGAACCAAATATAAATGTAAAAGAAACAAAAAAAAATCAAACCTGGTCCAACTGGGACGTGTGGACAATCAAAAGGACTACCAAGGAAGTGTTGAGGAGAACTAACCTCTAACTAAAAAAAGATGCAGTGCAAGGAACCTTTTTTGATTCAAGTTTCCCATTTTATTATTAGGCAAAGGAAAAGAACAAACAAGTATTTGACTATTCTTGATGATCTTTGAAATTAGAGCAAAACAAAATGGCATGGATAAAAAAAAAGTCCACAAACTTTTAGTGTAAAGAAATTTCTTTCAAAACACACAGCTGATTACATTATAATCAAAGGATATAGCTGTATCAAGCAACAATTTTGAAGCCAGTCATAAATTATTACCTTCCGCATACCTTGAGAAACATTGCAAACTGCCTCTGCAGGGAAAAGAAGAAAATGTCATGGTCAAAGAAGGCATCAATTCTTTCTATTGTAATAGAAAATATGATTAAAAAAACACCAAAAATCTAGATAGACTGCACCATAATCTGAAAGTAACTCAGTCAAAATACTGCACAGCTCACACTAATTAGTTTAAGGAGCAAGATCATCAACACAATTCCTAATTTTTCCCCATATATACTACTTTAAACCACAACAACTATTCTATATCTTGAGAGAACATGTCCAAGTAAACCATACGACATCATGATGCATATAAAGCATCAACTCCAGAGGTAGAAGCACAGAGCAAACTAATAGATTTTTTCCACTCCAAGCTCATTCGAGATTCCAATGGCTATAAAAATTAAAATAAGATGTCAACAATGTATTACCCAAGTTTGAAATGTTGGGTTTCACTGCAAGAGTCAAGCCCAAAAGACAGTCATTAGTGTCCCCAAAGATTTAACTCAAGATTTGGCTTCGCTCCTGTGGAGTTGAAAGAGAATGATATAGAAATCATCAATAGACACACTTGGCATGCTTATTGCATTAAAATTTGATTTTAGAGAACTTACCTATGTTATCAAGAATTAATTCTAGGGGATCTCGAATTGGAAAAGAAACTCTTGTACCCACCTATATAAGAAATATTGGTAAATGGAGGATCAATAAAAACTATGAAAATTAGACTTTCAAGCAATATTTACATGGAAAAAGGGAATTTGGAGTGACTGATCAGTAGTTGCCCTCTTTAATGGGTCCCATGAACATAATTTCTGTAATAAGGGAACGAGTGAGAAAATGAAATACAAGAAATAAGTTGACAGCAAATGCAAACTTTCTACTATAGGAAAATTTGTTAAAATTTAAGCTGTATCAAGACCCACCATGATCAATTCAATAGAGTGACATATTTTGTGTAAGGAGGCAGCGACAGAACTTCTCTAGCTAGTCCAAAGTCATCAATTTTTAGAACATCTTTTGTTACCAGCAAGTTCTCTAATAGAAAATTGAATTTGTTTAATTTGTCAACAGGATCTATAAGATTCTCATTAACATAAAAATATAAAGGAGAATAGTAAATCACAAGCCCTCCCACCTGGTTTTAAATCTCGATGAAAGTATCCATTTATATGCATGTGATTCAGCCCTTAGAGCACTTGAGAAACAAAACATCGTATCTCTTCCTCTAAGAAAAGCTTTTCCCATTCCCTCATTATTTGGTACAAATTGTACTCCTAGAATAGTGGAGGAAGAAATCAAGGATTTGCATATGACAGAACATTTAGGTACTTTTAGAGCATCATACTTATAAGCATGGAGTAGTATCTATTTCATGTATCACAGAAATTTTATCTAAACACCTTGGAATAACCTTACATGAAGACAAAATTATGGAAAAATTATGCATCTTCTTTATTCAAGCTAACTCCAACTAAAATGTTAAGCACATAAATGAAATATTACTGACCATGTATTCAAAAATGAAGAATAGGTCTTTGTTTTCCCTGACAACCTCTTTTAACTTTATGATATTGGGATGATTCATGCTACGAAGGGCCTGCGTAAGAAAAAGCCTCAGTGTTTTAATAAGAAATGATATAATGTAGATTAGTAAACAAAGATTACAATAGGGATACCTTAACTTCTCGTAAGTTATGCATTCTTCCCAGAAATAGAACTTTCTCTTCATTCTCTTCAGGGCAACCTAAAATCAAAGTAATGACCATGCAAGATTTGAATGTCATAAAATAGAAAATCAATGACAAAACAAGAGATCGATTTAGCCTCAGAAATCGAACAAATAGATGTTCTTTTATACAAAGATGATCAAAATTTCAATTTAGTTTAGAACAAGTGAGAGTAGTATGTTTATCTCTGGTACTTAAGTCGCCCCTTCCTAAGTAGAAATCAAATAAAATTCAAAGCATAGAAAAATAAAGAAATGAAGATCATGTTTCCATACAATTTCATATGTATCTGTATTGATGGCCTTAAACACACTACCACATGTGCCATCTCCAAGCTCTTGCAACAATTTATATCTGAGGAAGTAATGGAAATTTTATCAACAGAATTGTGATACAATGAATAAGAGGAAGACAAAATTTGTTAAATTCAAGTCCACTTCGTAAAAAAACACACCTTTCCATTATTATAATTTTAGGAGTCAAAAGCCAAAAACTTGTCAGTTGCTTTCTATAAACCTCTTGGTAGAGGTGTCTACTCTGTCAACAGAGTGCGAATTATAAGATTGCAAAAACAAATTAGTGGTAAACTGTAGCTGGTTATGTACAACATGGAGAGGAATCCAAATCTCACCGTAGGATTGATTATAAATAAGCCAAAATGTTATAAATTAATTTAAAATACAGAGCATAAAGTCGATAATTAAAAAAACTTACAGTTGGTAGAGCCAAACATGGTAATCTACAATCAAGGCTTAAAAGCAGTTGATCCTAAAACCATTACAGTTACAAGACTTTAAATTCAAAGTTAACGTAAATTAGGTAATTCAACAAAAAAACAAAAAGAAGAAGATGCGCAACATTGAAAATTATTGAAACAAAATAAGAATTTTGCAGGTATGAGACAGAAAAAAACAGAAAACTTAGGGAACAGAAACAAGGGTGGATCTGATCAGTGCAAAAGTCCAAACAACAATTTCTAGAAAAAGCAAACAAAAAAAAGACAAACACGCCAGAGAGGGAGAGAGAGATACCTGTAGATAATTGAATCTGAAGACCAACTAGTATTCAGATTCAATGTCCTTTCTTTACTGACCTCACATTTTCGCAGGAACCAAACAGCAAATTAGAACATCATACACACATAAATACACACATATAAACAACCATAAGATCAATAAGAACATAGGCAATAAAGCGAGAAATCAGTTAACTAACTGGAGAAGTGGTGGAGAGGCCCGCCATATGCCAAAACATCTCATATTGAATAAGACCAACCCACCTCCAGAAACGAATTCGTTCCAAGATCTGAAAACCCTAAGTTTAAATAATCTAGAACCCAGTAATTGATCAATGGCAAAGCTATGAAAATGGAAACCCTATAATCGTGAAATCCGTGACAAATTAAAACTGATATCTGTATTAGATCGACGGAAACACAAAGCGATGGATATAAAGAGAAAAGAGGGAAGGAAACAGAAGAACCTGGAATAGCGAGAGAGGAGTGCAAAAAATAACTAATAAGTAGTTTCCTTAGTTATGTATATATAAGTAAATGGGCTTTGTTTGGGATATAACTAATAAGTAGTTTCCTAAGTTGTGTATATATAAGTAAATGGGCTTTGTTTGGTGTTATATTTATGGAAAATGTCCTGAGGCCCTTTTCTATTTATTTCATTTATTAAGTAGATAAATTAAAATGTGATAAAGGTGCACTGGATAAAGGGTTGGTGGAGGCCAACCATCGATGCTTACTCATGGCTTAAATTTGGATTAGGTTTTTGATTTGTTACTATCCATAATACTTATGACCACTAAATAAGTTTCTATGGCAAGAATAGGATACGTAGTCACAAAATATCGAGAAATTAAATAATATTATTTTGTTAATTATTTAATATAAATTTAACATAAATGAATAAAATAATAAAATAATAGAATTTTAAAAGTTTTAGACTCTTTTTTAAGACAAATTTTGCTGTCTTAACTAAATGTCTAAAAACTCTACAAATTTTTAGATTATTTAAGACAATTATTAGATGTGTCTAGGCATAAGTGTCTAAAACCTTCTTATTTTGGTGTAGTGTTTGGTGTCAATTTATTATACATATATTTAAGCTAAATTAAGTTTGATAAGGCTCAGGTTATATAGGACTGTGCTCGTTAGAACTTACAATTAACTGCACGCATGTAGACATGGTTTATATATAGGAAATATGTAATCCTCATTAAGTGAGTGATTAATCAATAGAAAATTAGTTGCTCTTGACTATTGAAGTCGTAGGCACGCTTAATTGACCAAACTTCATTAAAAATTTTCTTATTTATTATTTTCATTTCTTTCTTTCTTTCTTACCTATTATTAATGGATACTCCTTATTTATTAATAACTAGTAATAAAGTGCAACTTAGTTATTGTAAGTTGGATGATAGAGAAGATCAACATTTTATAGAAGATTAACTATATGTTTGGTGATTATTAATGATCATCATTACCAAATAAGAAAATTTTTAATTTATAAAAATATTTTTTATTATTTATAGTAGTGATAGCCTACTGACCATCAAGTGGTTAGTACCAAAATCTTTCCTCCATACAATATCAAGTTCAATGGCTTATCAGGTAACTATTGCTGTATATCTTTTTTGTCGCTATTCGTATGGCTGTCAGCCCATTATCATTGATCATTTATAGTTGATAATTTACTTGTTAGCAACAAAAGAATGAAAACTTGATGATAATTTTTTTTAACAATACAAGTAATCTAATCATTTTACAAATGAGTATAAGACGAAGAAAAAAATATAAATGTAGGATGCATAATTAATTTAACTATTATGTATCTATAATAAAACCTTTTCATACATGATTTTATTAGGACAATGTCTGCTTTCACAAAGTAATCAAGTGGATGTTTATGATATTTTTTCACATTTAGAGATTATCTGGCATAATTTTTAGTGGAATTTGAAAGATGTTGAGAAAGGAAAAAAGGAAAGATACATAAACAATGTGGATATATTTTTTATTTATTCCAAAACACTAAGTCTATAGTCTTATAATTAACATAAAGTAAAAGTAAAAGTGGGTCCAATCCATTTTTAGCGTCCACTATGTAATAATATAGTGTAACAACTAAAAGGTAATAGTTAAAAATTAATAAGATAATGACAGTAACAACATTTTAACTTTAACGAAGCAAGTTTTAACTTAGTCTCCTGCACTTTCCCTTGCTTCAAGGTTGGTGACTCCCAATGTAATTTCAAAAAATAATGCCTAGTATGTGAAAGTGATTTCGTAAGGATATTTATCATTTGTTCCACTAGCTACTAGATCATGAATGAAGTGTATTTTGTCTAGCTATATATGAAATGCAAGATTTTTACTCATAACAATTCATACTTTTTTGTCACAGAAAATTTTGGTAACATTGATTTGTTCTTATTAAAGATCTACTATCAATCTCTTTAGTGAAACTAGTTGACCTACTGTTATGTTGCTACAATATATTTCACTTTAGATGATGACAAAACTACTATCTTTTAGTTTTTTGAACTCCAAGAAATAACACCAGAAACGTGGAAGAAAATATAGCCAAAAGTATATTTTTGTCATCTAGACAAACCGACCTCGTCAGTATAGCCAAATAATTTAAAATTTAATAGTTTTAAATACCATATTTCAAATTAATTACTTTCATTAACATATTACAAGATCCACTTTGTTGTTCCAAGTTGGTGCCTTGTTGGGTTTTTTCTACGATGCATAAAGTACACATATTTTATATTAATTCCCTATATTTTGATTAATAAAAGGTTTGTGTTATGGATTATAATTATATATTTTGAGTTTTATGAAGTAGATTAGAGATTTGGATTAAAATATGCTTAAAACTAGAAATTTAGCAAAGAAAGAATAAAGATGCAAATTTCGGAAAAGAATGAAAGTTTGTACAAGAAAAGTTCTAGAAGAGGTCTAAGGATAAGGCATGCCCACACCTTAGTTGATCTACTCCAAAAAAGAATAGACTTGATTAAATGGATGAGACCCTTTTAAAGTTAACAATGGTTGGATAGTCGAAACTTCCAAAATAATATAGATTCTCCAAACTTTTGTAGTAGTCGTAGAATTAGGTTGAATTCTTAGAGAACTAAATACTAGCTTCTGAATTTCAATAAATAAAAGTAAATGGGGATTTTTTAATTAAATAACTGACTAATTCAAATTAATATGAAAACAAATTAAATCAACTGAATTTAAAAGTGAGAAAGTCAAGATTACCAAACTCAGATTTAAGGGAAAGATCTCATCTAATTGTAACATTGATCATTGGTCTAAAAAGAATTTTTTTCACGATCCAAGTAGTTAGTTTGAAACATATTAGGATAATTATAATAAGTCTCAAATTTTTCTAAAATTAATTGGTTCAAACCTAGTATCCAAACCAAAACTTACCAATCATTGATTGAGTGTGATAGCATTCTATATCAAATAAATAATAACAATAAACTTCGTGAAAATGACTAAACCTTAAATTAAATAATCGAGATAATTACAATTAGTCAACTTTGTTTTCTTATTTATCATAAATTAAATATGAAAATTTGGTGAGTGTCAAATTAAGCAAAAATAATTAACTTACTTAGAATACTAACGTAGCAAAGTGGAGTAAGGTCGTCTTCTTAGAGAATTGTGGTTTATCTCTTTTAAACAATTAAGTAACAAAAAAGGAGTTTGAAAATTATTTAAAACGCAATATTAAAAATAAAAAATGAATTGATTTGAAATTCAATGAAACAGACTTCTAATTAATGGAATTTATTTCCACCTTGATTCATGCAATTGGTCCTTGATGCAAAAACAACTCAACTTATTTATGAATAAATTGGTTATAGTTATTAGGAACATATTTATAATAACCAATATTTCCTTACTTTGTACAATAATCACTAATAGATTGAATAATTACTGCCTAATTGAAAAACAATCCCAGGGACAACTCGTAGGATAGCGTTTCCACAGCTTTAAGGTTTAGAAAGATCTAATTCTAACTATCAAACTCAATAGATGGTTTATTGCAATCAAATTAATTAATTCCACGACATATATTAAACTTCTTAACGAGGAAATAAAATTATGTTAATTGCTACTTATTAAAACCAACAAATAATTACGGATTTGTCGTTTTAATTAGCAGTAGATTATTTCAGGATTATTAAATATATACATCTATTCAGTAAAACCCAAAAACTATCATAAAATCACTAAATTCAAGAAATAATTAAATACCCATACAAGATTGAATTCAATAAAACGAATTGAATCTCACAGTCAATTTAGAATAAGGTTTCAATATAATCCTCTAACTAGAATAAATAATTAGTTACAAGTGATAAAGAAAAACGAACCCATGAATATTATTATTCTTATGCAAATAAAATCTACAGGAGAAAATGCGTGAGTGGACAACAACATTATTATCGTCTTGAAAACAAAAGGTGAAAACAAGACCAACGTACATCTATGCCCTCCTTCATAAGACGTCCTCCAAAACCTGGTCCAACTGTCGCCTATTTTTCCAAGTGAGCCACCTACGAACTGCCTGTCAAAAAGTCGTCCTCTCTTCTCCAAAAACACAGTCCTATTCTTTTTAAAAATGAAAACCCTGTGCATACATTAAAACACTGCACTCTTAAAACATCACCCAGTCCACTGCGTTTTTGGATTGTTTTTATCTCCTGGGTGCTGTCATTTTATCTTTGTTATTTACGCTTCTTTTACTCTGCGTTTTGCTCTTCTGGTGTCGTTTTTGCTGCTTCTTGAGGTCTGCTATTGTTTGTCGTTTTCTGCTGGGTGTTTCTTCTTCTGTTTCTGTCGTTTCATTCTTTCTGCTCTTTACTAATGCGTTTTAATCCCTCTTCTCTAGCTGCTACATCGTTTTGCTTGGTCTGGTGGGCTGCTATGTGTTTTATTTCTTGGCTGTGTCGTTTTGCTGCATTTTCTTTCCCCTGCTGGTGCTGTGCATTACGTACGTTTTTATCCTTCAGCATCTTCTCATCTTTTATCTGCTGCCGTTTTCTTCTCCTAGTGCATGCTTTTGCTACTTTTCTCCAAAATAGTTACACATCTCTTAACCTCCAAAAACAATGTAAAAACACCATAATTATAACAATATTAATCCAATATGCTCCAAAAATATCCCAAATTAATATGTAAATTATTAACATATCAAAATTTATAAATAACCTATTGCTACTTATATCAATCCTTTACGATAATTATGAATAACTAAATTCATAGATAGCGATAGAATAATCAATATTAAATTAAATTGTTAAATTAATTAATATTGATCATTCATGAAATATAAGAACTCCAAACAAGAAACACTTGAAGTAAAGGATGAATAAAAGTTAAGAACACAAAACATCACAAGATTACAACTAAAATATCGAATCCCCTTGAATCAAAACGATTGAATTTAGCCATACATGACTTTTGCTCCAATAACAAAAATAGAAAAAAGATAAATAATTGCAAAGATGTAAGAAGAGAGAACCTCTTTCTGTTGTGAGAAACATCTCTTTTATAAAGTTTTATGATCTAAACCTAATCTAATTCTAACTTTCAAAGATGTCTATCTAAAACAAATTCAAATTCAAATATCTACATCATAGGGATAGAAAGAAGTTTCGCAATTAAACTCGAACTCTTCAAATGATGAGCCTTATCCATTATAGTAATCTCTTCGCCTCTTCCAAAATTCGTGATTATCATCAATAGAGTCTCAATTTGATGCAATATCTACTTTTTATCTCCTAAAATAAAACAAATATTAATTTTAATATTTAAGCACCAAAATAAATTCAAAATAAAGGAGATAATATCAAATAATACATAAAGATAAGATCTTATCAAATGAGCCTTAATTATTTTTGTCCCTATTTTAATCTATTTAGGAGTTTTGATTAGTATGGCTTGTTTTGGTATGATCCTAATGGAAATGAGATTATTTAGATTTAGTCTTGATCTTAGCTTTTATCCCTTAATTTTAAGAAGGTTAGATAGGTTTTTTTTTATATACATTAGGTATCCCAGCTTCGCCGAACTAATCCTAAGTCCCTAAGACCCCACCTCCATAGCCCTAGAAGAGGTAAATCTGGAATCTCAAGGTCCCTCAAGTTCCTACATAGCCTGTACACTTCTACGCATAAGGAGTCTTCACATATTGATTAGTTATTTGCTAATTGATCACTGCTCCCTGGTCAGCATCAGGTTCCCATCAGCCCTAGGTTTTTAGTAGTTCCAAACTCCCACACAACGAGACGTCCGTAATTGATTCGACCAAGGAACATTCCCAAGGGGCTAGAGGATCATCAATACGGAAAATTTCCTCTCTCCCCCTCTTCCTTTTGGTGACTTGAACTCAAGACCTCCTACAAATGAAAGACTTAAGTGAAGAGTTGAAACCCATTGGGCTACTCCTACTTATCGAAGATTAGATAGGTTTTGAGATTATTCATAGAAGAGATGTACAGGAGCCGACTGTCATATCTCTCTCTCATCTTGTCCACTATGTAAGTACTAAAAGATAATGGTTAAAATTATTCAGTATGTAACAAATACAAGATAATAGTCAAAATTTAATAGGATAATGATATTAAATTTTTTTAACTTTATTGAAACCCTTGTTTAACTTAATCTCTAACATTTCCCTTAGCTTCAAAGTCGGTGACTCTTAATACAATTTGAGAAAATCATGTTTAGTACATGAAACTAATTTGGTAAGGATATCTACCAATTATTCATTTGTCTCACACTTGTTTAGTATGACTATTTCATTTGCTACCAAATCAAGAATGATGTGATAGAGAATGTTGATGTATTTAGCTCGACTATGAAATGTAAGATTCCTACTCATACTAATTGATGCAATATTGTCTTGAAAAATTTTGGTAGCATTTATTTTTTTTATTAAAGATATGCTATCAATCTCCTTAGCCAAACTGCTTGATATGTTGTTGATGTTGCTGCAATATATTCTCCTTCTAATGATGACCAAACTACTTTCTTTTGTTCTTTAAACTGAAAGAAATAATACCACAACTAAGGAAGAAAATATAGCCTGAAGTACCCTTTTATCATTTAGACAACTTGCCTAAGCCCAATTATTGCTAGTATAGCCAAATGATAAAATTAATGCTGCTTTTGAATACTAAATTTCAAAGTTAACAGTTCCGATCATATATAATGTGATCCACTTTTAATAATTCCAATCATATATCATAAGATCCACTTTGTTGTTCCAAGTGGATGCCTTGTTGGGTTTTTGACACCATGCATAAAGTACACAATTTATATTAATTCCCTGTATTTTTTATTGATAAAAGCTTGTAATTATGGATTATAATTATATATTTTGTGTTTTATGGAGTAGATAGAAGATTTGAGTCAAAATGTGCTTAAAAGTATAAATTTAGCAAAGAAGGAATAAAGATTCAAATTTTAGAAAAGAATGAAAGGCTGCACAAGAAAAGTTTCATAAGAGATTTGAGCATAAAGTAAATAAATGTAATTAAATAGATGAGACACTTCTAAAGTAAATAAAATGGACGAGACACTTCTAAAGTAAATAGTCCCTAGTTATTTTTGTCCCTATTTGACTCTACTTAAGAGTTTTAATTAAGTAGGACTTGTTTTGGTAGGATAATACCAGCGTAAGTGAGATTCTTTTGATTTAGTCTTGATATTTGTTTTCATCTATTATTTTTAGGAAGTTTAGATAGGGTTTTGGGATTATTTATAAATGAGAGATGCAGAAGCCACTATCCCATCTTGGTTCATTTTAGTTTTTATACATTATGAAAAAGTTTCTTTATCTTTTTGTTATGTTGTTTTTGAAAATTATATGCAATTAAATTCTCTTTTTTTAGTTAAACGTTAATTGACGCTTGATTCTTCAAGAATTGTGAGATATAATTAAATATATATTTCCATTTTTTGAAAATGAAAATGAAGTCAAAGGTTAATTGACGTTTGATTCTTCAAGAATCGTAAGATCTAATTAAATATATATTTCAATTTTTTAAAATTAAAAACGACATCATTTTACTTAAAAATATCAAGTTTTGAGTCAAGTTGGATCAGATAGCTTGAACCTAAGCCTAACATGAAGCCCAAAAATAGAAAAAAGCCCTAACGAGGCTAGAAATTTGGTCAACTCAAGCCAACCCGAGCAATTTTTGCCAAGCCTATTCTTTACTCTTTTTATTATTTATATATCTTCTGAGATTATTAATATTATTGTTTTGTTTGATTAATGTGAAAAGACCTATTGTTTAACTATCAAAAGTAATATATTACCAATTAAGATGATTAAATTTGTAATTGTTTAGTTGTTCTAAATTTCTATTGTTTAGTGGTGAAATAAAAGGATTTAGCATAAGATATTCAACTCATGTTACGATATATAATCTACTATAAATAAATTGAGCTTGTGTATTTGTTAGCTATAAGTAGTGGACTCTCTAGTTTTTAATACTACGTGTTAAAATATATTATATATATTTTATTTAGCTTTGACATTTTAATTGGACATATAAAATCTTAATTGTAGTAGGATTTAAAAATTGTGGTTGTCACACTTATGTTTGTGAAAGAATTCTACACTGCATTGGAGTCTATCATTATGATGATATTGGAATTAAATTACTGCTGGATTTGAGAATTTTGTAGATTGATGAAATTAAAAAGATGAGGTTGTTGTATGTTTAAATTGAAGTGGGACGATTATTGTATGAAAGATTTGTGCATATCTTGTATTTACAACCGAAGTCAATTGATTAGGAAATCAACACAACAGCTGGGGTGTGCGGTAACGTTGTCGAGATGAGCGTGCAGTAGCTGGAGTGTGCGACACTTAGGAGTTCACGTGTGTGTGTGTGGCATTGAAAAAACGTGAATTGTAATGGTCAACAAAAAAAACACATACGGCTGCAACGTGATATGTTAAATGAGCTGAATATACGTATGTTCGGTGAGACAAAATTAATTGTGCAGTGAGTGTAGTGATGGTGCAGTGAGTCTCTTCATAGGTGGGTCCGTAGGTGGGTCTTTAGATACAGTAGACGTGAATCTCATGTGTGAGGGCCATTAAGTGGGCAGTGGGTGTACCGTATAGGAAGTGAGTTCTTTTATGGGCTGGTTATACTTTGGTTGGTGAATGTGTTATCGGTGCAGTTGTAGTTTCGTGTTGGTGTTAGGGAAGTTAATTTCGGGCCGGGCCGGGGTCAACAGATTTGGCCCTGTCAAACCGACTCACGGGTCGTGTGGGCATGGCGAGTGGAACAACAAGCCGGGCCATGACCGGTGGCCCGTGGCCGGTGAAACTGTGGGCGGGTCGGACCACGGGCCGGTTCAACCGCCCCGCCCCGCCCCGCCCACTACTTTATTAATTTAATAATTTTTATATATTAACTTAATAATTAATAATTAACTTAAGTAAATTAAAA
>JAOTAY010000004.1:18578586-18600458 GCA_025629805.1 Erythroxylum baracoense
AATTTGAGGCTTTGAGAAGCAGTTGAGGTTTATGTTTGTGTGTGTCTGACCTTGGATTTGGATGAATGAGGGTGTCTGGAAAGAGTTAAGTCTGCCTTCAGTAAGGAAGAAACTAAAGGAAGAACACAGACGACAGGAATCGTCTGTGCTGACGCCACACTGCAGACGCAAAGGAAGATATAGAGGGAGGGTATCGTCTGTGCTGACGTCACGTACAGACGCAAAAGACAGACTCACTGAACATAGACGCAAGGGATCGTCTGTGCTGACGTCATATGCAGATGCAAAGGAGGAACCCAGACTCATGAAATACCAACGCAAGGAACACAGATGAGTCATAACACAAACGCAAGGAATTGTCTGTGATGACACATCATAAGACAGACGATAGGAAGACAGACGATAGAAAGACAGACGATAGAAAGGCAGATAGTAGAAAGACAGACGATAAGAGAGGGGTCAAACCCAGATGATGAAAGTCAACTATAGACGATCAAACTCAGATGAAAGAACTTAGGCCATAAGTAAACACAGAGGATGGGCTAACCATAGATGATATAAAGAAGTTAAGTCAATATTATTGAACCGTCATTTACTTGGAATTAAACAAAGACTTCACCAATTAAGGATCAAGGTGTTCTCTATTGGAAATAGCTCAAGCCTTATGATTTTCTGCAAGAGTTAGACTTCAGAAACGAGGTTCAACAAAAATTCTCAATGACTCATAAAAAATGAAGAAAAGTATACAACAATGGAGAAACAACACCTTTATCTCGAATAACATCAAGGAAGAGTATGATCATAACATGCCAATTATGTAAAATACAATGTAACAACATGATTGAATGTTCTTTAAAGGAAAGATTCCAAGATTCTACTTTTGGTAAAGCTTCAGAATAAAGAAGGAAACAAAGATTAAGGTATTATTAAGGGCATGGAGCTTATGTTGATGAAGAGATTAGGTTTCTTATATAGAGTGTAAGTCATCACTATACTGCATCACATATAGATCCTTTTGGGTTTATTACTTATATATTGTTCCTCCTCCTTAATGTTAAGAGGAAGAACCAACTAGAGTTACTAGTGTTGAAGTGAAGAAAGAAATGGCAACGGCTTCTTAAAAAAAGTGACAAAAAATACTATCGAGGTTGTGCCATCTATCCTCATTTTCCTTATAGAGTACCAATAAGAGTTGAATATATACATCAAGGACTTAATGTAAAGTCAATTATTGATAGTAAAGCAACTTTAACAAGTAGAAGGAAGATCATCACCCTTTTATAATTGTAGGAGATCAGAGTTGCTAAAGAAAAACATATGAAGAAGAAAACAAAAGGATATAAATGTGGAAATAAAAGAAATATTTATATTTATCAAGAAATATTTCTTAAGAGAGAAATAAAAGAATTGATAAGAGAAACTATTAATATTTATTATAAATTTTTATAAAGTTTAAATTCACCAACATCTTTATTTAAAATTCAAAATCACATATATTTTGGTCGAGAAACGTTTATAAATATAACTATAACATTTATAAATAGTTTGGAACTTTCACAAACATAATAAAACTAAATTATGCTACTTATTTTATCAAATTTTTTAAATAATGACAAAAGAGTATTGATATATATCTTATGTTATGAGAAATCTAATTTAAAAAGCTAATTCAATGTACTAGTATTACCTCCTTATTTTTAATATAATCAACAAAATACATGAAAGATAATGTTCAAATTAAATTTGATTAATGAATTAAGTATTTTATTTCTTCCTTTAAATATGCAATGACACTTTCTTTGTATAAACCCTTAGAAATTAAAGGCATATGCAATATAAAGTGCAAAACTAGTATATACCAAAGCTCATTTTTCAAGCATTCGTCAATGAACTATGGATGAGCTATATTTGCAAATTCAAGATCAAGTTTGAATAAGAAATTGTTAAAATATACTACTTTATTAACTTTTTGGGTGTGGCATGTTTAAAGAGATATATAGCTATCCGGACCTGATTATTAAAACTTAAGATATTTTAAGAGATTACTAATTGCTAAAATCGAAGTATTTTTAAGTAAAAAACTAATTAAGAAATACTGCATCATCAAGTTTTGCATTACTTGAAACCTTATTTGCAGATCCGTGTCCATTACAAGGAAGTGACTCTTTTTCTATCATTGTAAAAAATCAAAACTCACAACCAATAATAGAGATGTGTGATGCTTCAATCAGAAGCAAGTCAACTTATACTTTAAGTTTTCGTTCTTCACCTATTAGAGTCTCAAAACTCCAGACTTAGTTGGTTTGCCATTATCAATTACATAATGCTTCTTATAAGATTAAGGGCCAATATCCCTTCTTAGTACTGAAGTTAAATTAAAAAACAAAACAAAAGACAGAAGCATTAGCTAATTAGAGACTGCAAAACTAATATCTCTTGAGGGAAAAATCAAATCTATGAAGTTCTTTAACTCTTAGTTTTTAAATAGGAGGCTTTTGGGTAGCTAATTACTTTGCTTTCTATTCTCTTATTTTTCTGCTGGAACTTGCAATATGTCTTGAAATGTTGTTGGAAGCAATCGAATCAATCAATTTACTAGTGGAATGCATCCAAAGAAAGTAATGCAATAAACCCAAATTTGATACTTCTATTAAACACATTCATACCTTAATTCAGCAAATTCCGTAAACTAACCACATTAATACCCTAATCAACACATCCAGTTCAGCTAACCTAATCAATTCACCAATTCATATATACCCTAACAATTTAGGAAATACATACCCTAATTAACACAATTGACAGACAGGAGAGACTCCGGACGGCGACGGTGACGAGAAGAGAAGTAGACGACAAGGAGATGACGACGCAACAATAAGAGGAGACAGTGAGATTCAGCGGTGGTGAAATAAAACAAAAAAATAAAGGAGAAAGGGAGAAGGAAGGCTCGGGGGTTCTTTAACCCCTAAAAACAAACGACGTCGTTTGATATGAAACCAAATGATGTCATTTTTGATTTTTTAAAATGATTAATCTGAATTTAATGACGGAACGTAAAGACCGTCAGCAAATAACTGACAGAACATAAAACTGTCGGTACAAAATCGATGTTGTGTAAATTCACCAACGGATACATAATCTGTCGGTAAAATTTTGAAGCTATTTAATTACAGGAAGTGTCCTCGCCTAATTTATTGATGGTTAAGACAAGTTCGTCGCTAAAATCTGTCAGAAAATTTATGCGAATGTTTTCCCTCCACCTTTACTGAAGCTAATTTTGTCCGTCGCAAAATGGAATTTTTCACGACAGGGTTACCGACAGATATTGATTTTCCCATCTGTAATTAGCTATGGTATTATATCTGTTGGTAATTTTTTGTCGCTAATGCATGGTTTTCTTGTAGTGCTTTATGGCATTGATGAATAAAGTATTCCAACCTTACTTAGATCACTTTGTTGTTGTATTTATAGACGATATCCTGGTGTATTCGAGAAGTAGAGAGGAACATTATGAGCATTTGAGGTTAATTTTACAGATAATGAGAGAGAAGCAATTGTATGCCAAGTTTAGTAAGTGTGAATTCTGGCTTGATCAGGTGGTGTTCTTAGGTCATATAGTATCTGGACAAGACATACAGGTAGACCTAAATAAAGTTGAGGGAATGATGACATGGAAAGCACCTAGAAATATGCCAGAGATTCGAAGTTTTCTTGGGCTAGTAGGTTATTATAGGAGATTTGTTGAGGGGTTTTCATTAAACTCAGCCCCTTTGACAAAGCTTTTGAGGAAGAACATACCTTTTCGATGGACTAATGAATGTCAAAGGAGCTTTGAGGAGTTAAAATATCGATTAACTATTCCATCTGGATCTGGAGGGTATGTTGTTTACAGTGATGCTTCACACTAAGGGTTAAGGTGTATTTTGATACAATATGGTAAAGTCATTGCTTATTCTTTGAGATCGTTAAGGCTTCATAGGTATTATCTGGTTCATGATCTAGAGCTTGCTGCAGTAGTATTTGCTCTGAAATTTTGGAGACATTATTTATATGCTGAAACGTTGCAGATGTTTACAGATCATCAAAGTTTAAGATATTTGTTGAGTCAAAAGGAACTTAATATGAGACAAAGGAGGTGGATTGAGTTGCTTAAGGACTATGATTGCATGATAGAGTACCATCCAGGTAAGGCTAATGTTGTAGCTGATGCATTAAGTAGGAATCTAATAGTAGTGTAGCACAAATTTAAGCATTGAGGTTACCAAATCTAGTTCAAGTGAGAGCATTGAAAGCTGAGCTAAGTTTGGCGCAGAATGAAGATTATTAGCTATGTTTAAACTTAGACCAGTATTACATGATAGGATCAGAAAAGCTCAAAGTAAGAATCTAGAATTTGTGAAAATTATAAAGAAGTTAACACATAATATGAGTTTTGAGTTTAAGTTGAGAAATAGTACATTGTGGTTGAATCAAAGATTATGTGTACCAGATGTTAATGATCTAAAAAAGAAATTTTTAAGGAAGCATATATAATAGCCTATGCTATGCATCTTAGTATTACCAAGGTGTACAATGCTCTGAAACAACATTTTTGGTGGCCAAGGAAGAAGAAGAAAGTGGCTAAGTATATTGCCAGGTGTTTGACATGCTAAAAAGTTAAGGCAGAGCATCAGGCACCAGTTGGGAAACTGTAGTCATTAACTATTCTAGAGTGGAAATGGGACATGATTACAATGAATTTTATTATATGTTTTCCAAGAACTCTGAGGCAACATGATGCTATATAGGTTATTGTTGACAGATTGACAAAATCAGCTCATTCTTACCTATTAGATAGAATAACACACTACATCAGTTAGCTCGGAGATATGTAAATGAGATAGTGAGGTTACATGGGATCCCAGTGTCTATTATATCAGATCGAGATCCCAGATTTACTTCTAGATTTTGGGATAGGCTATAGATAGCATTGGGTACAAAGTTAAATTTTAATATAACGTTTCATCCTTAGATAGATGAACAGAGTGAGAGGACTATTCAAACTATTGAGGACATGTTTAGAGTGTGGGTTTTGGAGTTTCAAGGAGCGTGAGATAAGTATATAGCTCTCGTTGAATTTGTATACAATAATCATTATCATAGTAGTATTAGTATGGCTTCATATGAGGCGTTATATGGTAGAAGGTTTCGAGCACCTTTGTACTGGGATGAAGAAAACCTAAGGATTATTGAAGGCTTAGAGTTGATTCAAGATACGGTTAATAAGGAAAATTTGATATGTAGTAGGATTAAGGCGGCTCAAGTAGGAGACAAGGTATTTTTGAGAGTGTCATCATGGCGAGGAGTGCTAAGGTTTAATAAAAAAGGAAAGTTAAGCCTTACGTATATCAATCCTTATGAGATTATTGAGAAAGTAGGTCCATTGGCTTACAAATAAGCATTACCACCAGAAATGACTTAGATTCATAATGTATTTCATGTTAGTATGCTCAGGAGATATCAGTCAGATCCAACACATGTATTACCGGCACAGGAGGATGAGAATGCAACTAATTTGAGTTATGTAGAGAAACCAATTAAAATAGTTGGATATCAGACTAAACAATTAAGGAACCTAGTAATTCCTTTGGTTAAAATCCTTTGGAGAAATCATTCGAGAGAGGAATCTACGTCAAAGACTAAGGAGAACATGAGAAAAATTACCCTCATCTGTTTGATCAATTAGGTAAGAATTTCGAGGACAAAATTTCTTAAGCAGGGGAGAATTGTAATAGTCAGTCTCTAAAAATATTGAGGGCTAGAGTGTTAGAATACTAAGTCATATGAGTTACATCATTATAGAAATAATTTAGTGTATTTAGGCAATGATTTTATGATTTCATTCATATGCATAATATTAGCATGCACACATGAATTATGATTCAGAAAAAAAGTGAAGATTTTATGTGTACTCAATTGGCATGTTCCTAGTTCTGGAAGTTTCAAAATGATTGTGACACGATTAGGCATTTCTAATGTATTGTATTTTGATTTACCAATAAAAAGAATTGAGTGAATTAAAAGCCTCCCTAATCTCTTGTGCTGAGACTTTAGCAATAAGAGAATTTGAAAGGTTATTAGGCAAGAAATGAGGGAAAAGATTTTCCACAAACTCTTTGGAAGAGTGAAGAACCTTTTTTGCCCTATGGACCCTGAAAGTATTTAAGAAACTGATCTTGGATCTCTTCCATATTGACAATCTTGTTCCCATTTCCCACTACTAAGGAATGGATGTTGTTGCGGTTTCTGTTAGCAAGGATTGAGTTGTGAAAAAATTTTGTATTCCTATCCCCTTCTCTGAGCCATTTGATCCTAGAAGACTATTTAAAGAAAGATTCTTGATCCTCTAGAGCTCTAATTAACTCCTTAATGGCCCGAGCTTCCTTTGCAAGCAGAATAGAAGTCTGAAGTAAAAGTCTTATTTGATCTTGAATGTTATTCAGATTAGCTTGACAATTCTCTACTCTAACATTTAAATTACCTATCTGGCCAGTATTCAGGGATTTAAGAGCTTGTTTAACCAACCTGAGCTTTGACACAACTCTAAATATGGGAGTACCCTGAACTTGAGAGGACCAAACCTCCTCTATTTTTTGAAGGAAATTGGGCTGAGAGGCTAAAAAATTTGAGAACCTAAAAGGAGATGATCTCTTCTTCAAGGTTGCTAAAGATCTAACCACTATTGGAGAATGATCAGAAATGTTTGGATTAAGAAGGACACTATATAAATTGGGAAACCTAGAGCCCCAAGCCGAGTTGATGAGGGCTCTATCTAATTTCCTAGCAATAAAGCAATCTCCACCTTGTTTATTGTTCCAGGTACACCTAGGCCACTGGTATTTAATTCATACAAGGCATTGCCTTCAACACACCTCCGAAAGTCACTCATCCCATTCATAGCTGAGTTGCTTAGAGGATTTGCCTTATGGTGATACAAAATAGCATTAAAATCCCCTGCTATAATCTAAGGAAGATTAGCTACAGAGAGTTTAATATTTGACAGGACTGACCAAAGATTCTTCCTATGGTTGAGGTTATTGGATCCATAAACACAAGTTACTAAGAAGGAAGAAGGACAATTCCTAGGGGAGATCTCTAAGTGAATCAGCTGATCAGTAACCCTTAGAAATGAACATACAAAGCAATCAAGATTCCAAATTAACACAGTCCTAGCATTCAAGGCATGGTCTACATTATTGAACGAAAGCCATCTATGAAGTAAAGAGGAACGAACATTATTCATAAAAGAAGGATATTTAATCCTTGATTCAATCAAACAAACAAAAGAAACAGATAATCTCTTAATGTAAGCTTGAACTGCTAATTGTTTTTGTGGGTTGTTTAAACCCTTAACATTCCAAACACCTCCTACTTCTGTTTCCTCCTAGATTTCCTGCTTTTCCTAACAGTAAAATCCCCCTCTGGCCCCTCCCATTATACTAGGACTATTAGGAATCAATTCTAAAATAGGAGAGGAAGGAACTGAACTTACTTGGTTCTCAGCAAGGTAGTTGGAATCCTCGAGGTCTCCACTCAATGCTTCTTGCTTCTAGTGATCCTTAATAGGTGAAGGCAAGCTATGAGTAACTGGTTTTGTCATCTTAATATACTTCACCATCTATTCAGGTCCTTTGCCCTTACATTGCTCAATTTGTAACTCTAAAGTGTCAATATCCTTTTGATTTGGATCAGTCTTGTCTGTGATTAACCCCTACATAATTTCTTGTTGAGTTGAACTATTCTGTTTAGGCTCCCGTCCTTTCTCCAACTGCTATTATAATCCAGTCTCAAACAACCTCCCTGTAGGTGCCCATTCCTTCTTTTGATCTTGATGGTCAGGCCTCCATTCTTATACAATCCTTATTTCCTTAAAGATTATTGTCCCTTCAACATTGTAAGTAGCCAATTGGAAAGAATTTGGCCAGTTGCTCTCTATCTCTAACTCCACACACATTCTTGCAAATAATATCCTAGACATCTTTGCCATTAGTGTATCCATTAGGAGGGGATGAACCAAGGCACTTGCAATTCTTCCTAACCTTTTCGTGGTCCAGTATTATACTATTATATTATAAAACCTAGCCCACACCAAGGCAAGCCTAACTTCTTCTCCCCCCCCCCAATTCAAGCTCCACTTTCTCATAAATAAGGGCTTTCCTTAGATATGCCAAAGGCCCCTTTCAAAGACCATTTTCAACCCTTCCTCTAAATCGAACTTAACTACAAAATTATTTGAACTTGTAATTAATGTTTCCTTGAGTCCAAACTTCACCTATGATTTTGCTAGTACTCTCTGAACCACAGGGAACACAAGATATTTGCCAATAAAAAAGCTTATCAATGCTAACCTGAAATGTGTAGCTCCCTTCTTAGCTAGCTCTGGAGGGGGGGTGATGAAGATCTGGTCCTCCTTGACCTCCGGGGGATAATAAGTTAAAACTTTATCTGCTGTGGAGTCCACCATTCCATCTGACACTACTGACTTCCATGTTCTAATATTCCCCAAGGTTTTGATCTCAAGGTTATTGAGGGCAGTGTTAGGATCAGTCTCCTACTGACTTACAGAAATGCCTTCCACTATTGGAGATTTTGTTACTGAGGAGGTTTGGTTAGGGATGAGGGGATGGTTAAGTTGCAGAGAAGTGGTGACGATGGAGTTTGGGTCAATGTTATGGTCATGGGATCGATTAGGGATTTTAAGGGATGACTTTTGATGGGATAAAGGAACGAGGCCAGGTAAAGGGGAAAGAGGGGTTTGGGGATGGGTAGGAGCAGAGGATGAAGCCATGGTAGAGGAGCTATTACCCATCCGTAATCTCAGAAGTTATGGGTTTCTCAGGTCGCCGCTCTCTCATCATTGGTCTTAAAATTCTCATTCACATTTAACACCAAGATTATATGTCAATAGAAAAGAGATTGCAAAAAGAAAATTGTATTTCTGGTTAGTTCTTCATTAACAACTTAAACCACCAAAAGATATTTCCAATTTAAGATTTTAACAAAATTTCATGCTGAAGTACACAAATACAAAAGAAAAAATAATTGATGTAAATTCCAAAATAATTCCTAAAAAAGAAAACGAATATTGGAAGAATTGTTGCCCTGGGAGAGATTAAAAAAAAAAGAGCCTTGAGCTATTGATCCATAAGCTCCCTTTCTGAAGGCTTGTGAGGGAAATTGCTCAGGACTTCAAAAAATATCTAAGATTTCAAAAAAACATTATTATTTCTCTTAAAGAAGCTAATAAGGCTTGCCTTGTTAAAATCTTTGAAGATACCAATATCTATACCTAAAAAAATAGATAATATAAAATAAGTTAACAAATTATGTTCTATATATGATTCCTTACTAAATTAATAATTAAATACGTGAAATGAAGGATTGTTACTTGGAAACATGTCTTAATGGGAGAGAGAGAGAGGGGGGGCATTTTTTGGAGCTCCTTTTCTTTTTTAAAATAAGGAAACTAGACCTTAAATCATTAAAAAGATCAAACAAAATAACCTTAAAGAAATGGAGATGTAAATTTGAACTAAAGAAAGCCCTAGAAATCTCCAACACTTTTCATGAAAATTTTTAAGGCCTAGAGGAATTTAAAAGCAAATGCTGAAGGCACTATAAAGAGAATGAGAGAATAAGAGAAAGTTAAAGTGAGAGAGAGACCAGAGAAGTACCTGAGAACTAGAGAAGCCTACCATAGGCTAAAGTCAAAATAGAGGTACAAAGTTTCATATCCAAAATGATGAGAGAAGAAGAGGAATCAAATGAACCAATGAGAGGAAACAAGGTGGTCAATTAGGATATCAACTAAAAGAAAATGGCATCATTTAAATGATTTTTAGGGCTTTTTTCACTATAAAAAGATTTTTGTAGCAGACATAAAGTAGCTGAAAGCTATAATTTGAGGCAGATTTATGTTTTTGTAGCTAAACATGTTTTGCTACAAAATTTTATTCATAGCTAAAAAATGTTGCTAAAAGTTATTATTTACAAAAATTAAACGTAACATATTCAAAAAGAACTTTCATTATGAAACCAAATTCATAGTGAAAATAAACGTAGTTAATAGTCTTCAAAAAAATCCACAAACTATCAATTTATGAGATATTGCTTCAATATGCTACGATTTAGAAAATTTATAGTCAAATACTTACTATTAGTTACGAATTTCAAATTGTAGCAAAAAAATGGAGCTAATAGTCATATTTGTTATAGTGTATGTGATCTACCTTATCACAGCTAAAAGGTTATCCTTAATGTCTTTCACTTTTTGTCTTTGTCAATTGGGTAAACTGCATCTCTAAGTTGTGAATAGACTTATTATTTAACTAAATACTTTTTAAAGCTTCTCTAAATTATCTAATCTTTTTAATTACACCCCCAAAGATGATATAAAGTACCTAAGCATATATTCCTTATTATTGCCCTATAAAAGTGTGATTATAAAAATTAAGGTCTTTTATTATATCTAAGATGTTCCTATAAGCTTGTCCACTCATACTCCATGCTCTTTCCATAAGGGATTTGAAAGGTTCCTCTAGCCAAAACTATATGTGTAGGAATAATGGCCATTTACCACTTTCTTTTGTTTATAGGTAGCCATGTAGTTCACCTCTTCGTAATATTTTAAAGTTGGCTCCTAGTTCAAATATGCATATAAAGAATGCCCATACATGCTGCACTAATAATGAACCTCTTTATTAATCATATCATAAGGTTATAAACATCTTCATTTAATTATATACATTATCTACATATGATGTTATATCCAAAATGTTTGAAACTTTACAAAGGGATGCTTTCGATTTTTACTTTACCAATTTGATAAGCAAGTTCCTTTCTTAAGTCTTGTTAATCTCCTTAACATATTTTCTACTTTTTATGTAAATAGCCCTTTGCACATTAGTGTCAACCTAGGTATGACATATTAGGGTGAGTGATAGGTTGATATCTTACATGTTATATGGGGCTAATTAAATTAAATCAAATTCAAAACACCTAAATCATTGGATTTCCTCATAATAAGCTCTTCTTTATGAGTCTTTTAGCTAGACTTCTTACTTGAGCATCTTATTCATCATCAAGAAAATGGATGTTGTTAATATCTTACTTAAGTTCAGGGGAGTCACTTCCTAAATTTAACTTTAGTCAATGTCTATTGCCTTTGAATGTGTCTTGGTCATAATACATAATTTCTACACTCCTATAAGGAAAAATCTAGGTAATAATGAAGGGTCTTAACCATTTGGACTTAAGCTTATCCAAAAGTAGTCGAAATTCAAAATTATAGAAAAAAGCTTGATCTCTCAGCTTAAACTCTTTAATATGCCTTAGTATTGGTCATACCTTCTTTTTGCCTTCTCGTTTGGTATCATTCAATTTCTATATACTATATTTCACCACTCATCCTACTTATTGATTTAGACTATACGTTTTCTTACGCAAGTTTTTGATCATATTAAAAAAGAAAATATATAACCCAAAATGCCTTATGCTTAAGTTCTATTGGTAAATGATAGGATTTCCTATAAACTAGCCTATATATTATAGTGTTACTTAGTGTCTTATAAGTTATCCTATAAGATCATAGAACTTCATTTCACCTTACAGGCCAGTCTTTCTTAGATTGATCTATAGTTTTTCTAATATCCTCTTTAGTTTATCATTATTTACTTTTATGTGGTCACTAGTTTATGGGTACGAATGAGTAACAAATTTATATGTGAAACTAAAATTTTAATGTACTTTCTCTATCACTAATTATAGTTCTAAATGTATTAACATGCGTAAGTAACTTTTCCAGGAACTTAATAATTTCCCTAACATCATTAGTAGGCAAAACTTGAGTCTCAACACATTTTGAGACATAATCTATAGTAACTCGAATATATTTGTTACCAAAGTACGCAGGAAACAAACCTATGAAATCAATGTCCCATATATTAAACAATTGGCGAAAATTAATACTATTTTGAGGCATCTCACCCCTATAAGAGATATCACCTATCTATTAACATTTATTGCAATAACCCATATGCCTTCGAGATCTTTAAACAATGAAGGTGTAAGGCCCCAAATTATACCCTAGTTGGAATGTTACATGTTTATGAAAGTATATGGATGATAGGTGTTAAAAATTATGATATGATTGAGAATTGCATATGACCTGAATTTTGGTTTAATGGATCATACTTAGTGAATTGGAATTAATTAACATCATTAGAGAATTGAGGTATTAAAATGTACACTTGGACTAGGAAAATTGTCAAGTGGCAAGGTAAGTTGCTACATGTAAATTAGAATGACTAAGCCTATCAGTTATTGACAATTGGCATAGTTAATGTATTGAAATTTGGCAACATTGGTTGAGTGATAAGTGCCCTAATCAAATTGTGGCATTTGGTAGCATTCGTTAAGTAAGAAAAATGCCTTAATAGAAGTGTAACAATTGGTAGCTTAAATGCAAGACATAGTTGATAAATGCAAAGGAGACATATGCCTTATGGTGGCAGTGACACCTAGCGTCAAATGAGTCCAACTAAAGTAAAAGTGTTTCTGATAGTTATTCTTTCTCTTCTTACTCATTCACCACCAAAACTATCCCTCTCCTTTAGCTCTAAAATTTCTCTACAAGTTCGTGCATTATCACACCAAATTTTTAGCCAAATATTGCATCAAGAAAGTAGATTATGTTATCTTTTATGTTGTCTTCTTGGTGCTAAGATTTGCACCTTGATTTTAGACTTGTATTGGTTGTTTGGAAGGCTAGTTTGGCTTGTTCTTTGAAGTTAAAAAAGGTAAAGGAATGTTAAACTTTATTTCATGTTATAATATTAAATGTTCGATGCTTGAATTAATTAGAATATGTGTTAAGATGGTGAGAATTGAATACTAGAAAAATGATCTTTGTATGATAATTTCTAGTTTAGTTTTGATGTGTGGAAGATATTGATTTGTAAGTTACTTAATGAATGATTTTTGGATTAGTTCTGGACATGAAATTGATGTGGAATTGAGACATGAATAAGGTGGAATTGAAGTTGAATTGATGAACTATGGTGAAGGGGTGTTGAAGGTGTAAGACGTGAGTTATTTGTAGTGGTTCCACCAAAAAGACCTCAGTATTTTAGCCATAACTTAATATGTAGATATCCAAATAGGATGATTTTAATTTTAGATTAAACTAAATACATATGTCTACAATTTTCATGAAGGAATAGAATTTTATTTTTGTCTTTAAGGGTTTTGAAATTTGGCTTGAAGTTGAGTACTGGTTATTGTCCTTGTTTAAGAATAGTCTGTGGTATTTTGGGTATAACTCTAGGAATAATAAACCAAATTGCATTAACTTTATTTCATTAGAAAATAAGACACAGAGGAAAATTTTTAGAAGAACATAGTGTCTAGAAATCTCAGTTTCTATTTCAGAATGGCCATACAAAATTGACCCAAAAACTTGTCCTCAAAAAAACTGAAAATGGGGTACAGTCGTGCATCATACCCATTTTTAGCCTAAACATGAATTTTTCCTTACAAAAATGCTAATGAATATCCTCCAAAATGTTTTTTGTATCACTTTAATTTAGCAAATTAATCTAGTTATGGAATGTTAATTGAGGTAATAACTTAAACAATGTGTGATTATTTAATAATGCGTCAAATGTTAAAATGTAAGGTATGTTCAAGATGAATGTGTTCTTAACAATACAAATGTGTTCCAAGGGTTTTATATGATGTGAATCGAATATGAATGTTTGTAAATTGGAAATTTCTATGATGTTATGTAATATGTAATGACTTAATTTTTCATTGATATATTGATGCAAATGCTTATGTTTGTAAGGCATATTGTGTTTGATCAAAAGAGAGTGAATATGTTCAATTTGAAAAAAAATGTAATAAAGACATACGTTATATACTACATTACTTGCTTGTTATTTTGAAATCTAAAATGGATTGTTTTAAAACTATTAAGTCCTAGTTGTGGATAAATAGGCATGCCTAGAAGGGTATATAACTGCTCATTTGACACTTTAGTGTCTCCTAATATTGACACTTTGGTGTCTCCTATTACCAAGACATAAGTCTCTCCTGTTCTGTGAAACCAATCATGGTATCTCCTGTTCTAGTCTCGTTACCCACTATTGTAAAAAGGATTAGCAGGCTAATATGTTTTGTATTATGATATATGTTCAGTTTTGATATAAACAAGTTCTGAATTGAAATAAGATAAATTCTGATATCATATAAGATGAATTCCGATATGATAGAAGTTTTGATTTTTTTGGCACAATTATGTTCTGTTTGAGACTTGTGTGTTATGTTCTGAAGTAATGACATTCTATTCTGATATTTATACATCTTGTTTTGTAATAATGAATCATATTATTGTAACATCCCGTTTCCATATTAAAGGTTAGAACCCTAAATTTCTGTAAATGAAAAATAGCAATGAGAGATTAGAAAAATGCATTTCATTCTCATGCATAATATTAGTATATACGCACGTGAATTTGAGTGTTTTGCACACATTTTAATGACTGTTCATGCATTCATTTGACATTTTCCTGGTATAAGTGATATTTAATGTGAATTATGGATTACGTGTCTAAAAAATTGAGTTAGTGTGTATAAATAGTGATTTAGAATCCTTGGTGAAATTAGAAATTTTCTGAAATTTTTGGTAACTTTTAGACTAGGAAAAATGCCAATAGTAGTAAAATTGATGAATAGTACCAGAAATAAGTGTTAAATGGCAGTGAAATTTTTTATAAATGAAATTTGGATTTAATGACACGTGTCATTAAAAATTGGGAGAAATTTGGATTAGAAATTAGAATCAAATGGACTAGTTATTACAGATTGGACCAAGTAAAGCCATAAGAATAAGACATGCGGTAAGTGACATGTGTCATGCCACTTGCCACAAATCCATTCCATGAAACTATCTAAGTGAAAGACCATCATTTTAATTGCTTATATTTGTTTCCTCCTTTTCTTCATTTTCTTCATTCTTCTTCTCTTCTCTTAAAGCCACGACATTCTTCTTCTTACAACCCAACCCCTTCATGTTGACTTTCGTCAAAATCCTACACTACCACTTAAAGATCCTTGTTATCTCTTCATCTTGTCACAAGAAGAACCTAATCACTCCTTCATAAATGAAGATGATCATGAGATATTTTGGAGCTAGGGTTTCTTGGAGACTTTTGAAGAAGCTTTGGGTAAATCAAGTAAGTAACATATTAATCTTCATGGCTTTCTAAAATGAAGCATATTTGATGATAGTTTAAGAGGATGAATGATTATGAAAAAGATGTTGAAAATATATGTGTAACATGGGTGAACAATGGACATATCCATGTCTTGCTTTTGTGTTGATGGCTAATAGATTATGGAATGATATAATGTTGGATTAATAGAGTAACTGGTGTTTTATATATTTTGGAGCGTGGGTAAGGAAATGAACACATTGACGTCTTGTTTCTGTGTTTATAATGATCAATATTTTATAAGTTATTGTAGAGATGAGTTTGAAATAGAAAGATCATTAAAGATGGTGCAGGAAAAATTGCAGAAATTTTTGATAGATAATGGGTTTTATGTTCTGTTTTATTGGTGTATTAATGTGGATCTCTTTGGGTGTTTTAGAGATGAACTAAAATGAGTCTAAAGCTAAAGAAAGGGAGTAATGTAATGTCTTGAAATGGGAAGAATTAAGGTGATAGTTAGAAGTGAAATGAAAGTAGAAATGAAGTTGAAAAAGTGCAAAAAGTTAATGATGGATGTATATATGTATATGTTCTGCTTTTTAGTGTTCATGATCAATGATGGACTATGATCTGTTTATAGATGATATTGAGTTGAAATGAAGTTAAAATGATGGGTAAATGATAAGTAATTAAATTAGAAATGATAGACCAAGCATAAGGTGTTGAATGTAGTAAGTAAAGAGATAGAAATTTGGAAAATATAGATACAATTGGATGATTTTGCGGCAAGGGTCATTTAAGTATGCTTTTGAATAGGACTTCGAGTTCTACAACTTCTATGAAGATCCTGAGGAGAGATTTTGATATCTAAAGGAGTCAAATTTTCACATTTATGTAGGTGTCCCGTGAAGGTCCACCCAGCGGATATTATGTCCCTTTAAACAGACATGAGCAGAGTTGGAAAGCTGGAAAGCCAGAGAATGTCCACCCAGCAGACACCAAGTCCACCCAACGGACATTTACTGGCTATTTGGACTAAAATTGCTCCTAAAGATAACATATATAGTTATATGTCCGCCCTACGAACATAAGGTTTGCCTAATGAACCTAGACCAAATGAAATTGTGAGAATGAAAAAGTGAGATGAATGAAAGTGATCTTATGAATGCTAATGAGATTCAAAGGAAATTAATGATGAGTATTAAGTATAGATGAATGAGAATTAGGTATTATGAGAGCATATAATGCTAAAAAAGAAACGACGAGTAATTGATTTATGATATTAGAATAACCAAGTGTTCTTGAAGTGTAAACCTAAGAAAAAGTTAGACATATACAAATGATAAGATTTGAATGATCAAGAGGCGTGATTAAGGAAACATATAGTCAATATGAGCATGCATTATACATTACATATATACATATGTATATAATTAAATGTTTGACTATGCAATTAATAATGTGTGTGCAATATGCGTATTACATGATGTTGATATACAGGATAGAATGTTCGCATCCAGATGTTTCCAGATCATGGAAGCTAATGCTAATCTGGAGCATACTATGAGTCGACCTAGATGGTCTCCTCTAAATTAATTGTTTGTTTTAATTTCTGTATTGAATTATTATGTAATGTGACTGTGTTGATTTTAGACATTGAATGTTCGAGGCGTTTGATGCATGAAAATATTTGGAAGTGCTCATTATATGTGAATTTCACTGAATAAGTGATTCTCAACTTAAATGTTGAATGCCAGACCAAGTTTCGATGATAAAAGTGAATGAGAATGTGAAAGTGAATAAGAATGTGTACGATTGAGCACAATTAATTGATTGAATACATGTGATGCATTCCATTACATGAATGCATGATAATATAAAGGCTGTTGTGACCAGAGTAGCAACTGAAAAAGAGCTTAAAGCTTAGAAAGTGAAAAGGAGCTTAAAGCTCATAAAGTGATTAAAAGCCAAAAACTCACTATGTAAATTGAGCCCTGTATCTCCAAGAATAAGGGATACTTATTAATAAGCCCGGTATCCACAATGGATATGGGACAGTTACAGGCACTCGGTCAGAACAATAACAATTAGAAGTGAATCTCATAGGCATTGCATATATAATTAATATGTATGTTTTAAATGATAGAAATGAACTGTTTGACTGCTCTGAATGTGAACTGTGAAATAAGTGATGAAAGTGTTATGTGATGTTATATGATTATTGGTGAAATGATGTGCATTATATGCTAACATGAATTGTATATGAATTTAAAGCATGAACTATATATGTTATGTGATATGAGTGAGCCATCGAGGATGGTCCGCTCACTAAGTTCGCAAAACTCAACCCAATATTTGCAACATTTTTTAGGCTTAGAAAAGATTTCCAGTTAGTCAAACTGGGGTTGAGCCATTGCACTTGAGTAAGAGATAGAGGTTGGGATCTGTTGGCGTCTGCATATATTTTCTGTAAATTTAGTATTAAATATTGTATTCTGCAAGCTTTATTTACTGTATAAATGAATTATGTTTGTAATAACAGTTGTGATCAAATACATTTTGATATTTACAATAGGCTTAAATGATTATTGAAATTCCGACAATGTGTTTAATGTTTGATCAAATATGAGTTTGTAATAACAATTGTGATTATGATCTTCATGAAAAATGGGCCGATTTTGATTATTGGTTTTCAATGTTATGCGTGTGATGTCTTTCGAAAAAAAATTCAATGAGTTTGATTGTTTGACTGTTCTAACATGCCACCCTAGTAGAATATGTTCTCAAATGTCGTCGGAGTGTTCGGGAATATGCCCTATGAGAGTGGGGTGCTACAATTATGTTCTGAGATACACAATGTTTAGATTGCTCTATAATATGAACAATTAAAGATTGTTAGTGATATGATCTGATTCTGTACATATGAATGCTAGTTAGAGACAGTCACCAGTTTATATCTTGTTTAGTTATTCCCCACTAAGCTATATGCTTAGCACGGTGGTTTTGCCTCTGTATAAGTTCTAATAAAAAGACTTGAGACTGGGAAAAAGACAACTACAGTGACAAGAAGATTTTGTTTTGTTCTGGAAATGTTCAATTTGTTTTTGAGTTTTTTTTCAATGTAAAGAGACATGTTGTATCTTGTGATTTGTTTAATGATTTGTAATAACCTTAATACAATTTCGATTTAGATTTAAGGCTGGTCTATAATAAGTACCATATGTATGTTATGTTCTGAATATGACCTAACCATTAATGAATGAAATGTATGTTCCTTGAGTTTTTGAAAATGTGTTAGTATGTTTTGGATTATTTTGGTTATGTTTTGTGTAGCATCTGCATATTCTCCCAGGGGGTATGTTAGTGTTACATCGTTTGGTATCAGAGCATGGTTTAGGCAATTCTGGTTTAATCGGCACTTAACTATTGCTTATACGTGGATATAAGAGTTATGTTTGGTCTAATGTGGTTTCTCCCATGTTTTGATTATAGAATTAAATATGGAAAAATCTCCCGAAGCCGTTGATGAGGTTGCAGAGAGTAATAATCCTAAGCGATCTCGTCCATCTATATCTTAACCCTCGGGGGTGAATCAAGATGGAATACCACCACCTCCACCTCCAACTCAGGGAGAGGCTTTAGTTAGGCTGTAGTAAGACGTGATGACTTTGCTACACCATATGACGACACCCAAGGCTCTAATTGATCAGTTGCGAAAGTATAGAGCTGAGCAATTTACTAAAACATCTCTGGAGGAGTCTAAAAGAGCTAAATTTTGGTTAGAGAAGGTGAAGAGGGTGCTAGATGAAATTAGTTACCCACCAGATCAGATGGTGCACTATGTTGTCTCTCTTCTTTATGGAGCAACCCATGAATGGTGGAATTTTGTTATGAGAAATCCTTAATTACTGGAGGTTCTGAATTGGGATTTCTTTTCTCAAGAATTTAAAGCCACGTATATGATGAAAGCTTATAGAAAGGAGACGTGGAAGTAATTTCTGAACTTGAAGTAGAGAAACCTATCTATTGATGAGTACAACAGAGAGTTAAATCGACTCAATAAGTATGCACCTGAATAGGTACTTACTGAGGAATTCTGGTGTCATCAGTTTGAGGATGGTTTGAATGATTCGATCAAAGAGCATCTGGTGGCAATTACTCTCTTGCAGCAAGTGAGTTACCATCAGCTGGTGCAAGCTGCTATTAAGATAAAGAAGCAAGAGATGGTGAAGAGAGAAAGGGCTCAGCGAAGGGGCTTTGTTTGAGGAGTTCAGTCCTTGGGTAAGTGAAGTCATGAAGGTGTTTCCTCTACACCAAAATTTACTCAGAGATTTGTAGCTTAGGCAAGGCGAAAAACTTTCCCTCATCGATTGCTTCTGGTAGGGGTTCTTCTGTGGGCCGAGACATCATTACGGTACTTGTTAGAGAGCTACGGGTTCGTGATATCAATGTGGTAGCACTGAGCATTAGATAGCCAATTGCCCTATGAGACACCCTCATACATCACAAACTACTAGAGAAGCTTCTCATACTAGAGAAGCTTCTCATGCATCTGTTGGAAATAGAGGACCCGATAAATGTCATAAAGGATTTGGTTAGATTAGACCTAACCTAAGTACTATATTAGAAATTATTGATCGACCTACTGTGCCATCTACTATAACTCGAGCTTATGCTTTGAAAGTTTATAAGGATTAGGATGCACCTGAAGTTATTGCAGGTACTGTTTCTCTCTTTAACTCTAAAATGCATGCTTTGATTGATCCTAGATCCACTCATTCTTATATCTGTGTCAAAGATATTTCTAATAAAGTGATGCCTATAAATTAGTTAGAGTATAATATTCTTATGACCAGTCTGGGTAATATTGTGTTAGTTAATCAGGTTTATAGAGATTGTCCTGTTATGATCCAAGGATGTGAATATATAACGGATCTTATTAGATTGCCTTGTTGTGAATTTGATTTGATTTTAGGTATGGATTGGTTATTCAAGCATCAGGCAGTGGTTGACTTTAGTGCTAAGACAGTTGTGCTTAGGAAGCTTGATCAGCCTGAAATAATATTACATAGCATCTGCACTAGTTCTCTAGCTAATGTGGTAGCTACTATGCAAGCTCGAAAGTTCCTTAGGAAGGGATATAAAGCTTATCTAGCTTTTGTGTTTGATTCTAATAATGAGGGTGGTAAATTGCAAGATATTCCAGTGGTGAATGAATTTTCGGATGTATTTCCTGAAGAGTTACCAAGACTCCCTCCTAAAAGGGAACTCGTGTAACACCCCACTCCCGCAAGACACGTGCCCGACATCTTGGGTGATATCCGAGTCCGTACCTCGCGTGGGTGGCATGCTAGAGCACTCAATCATTCAAAATCGGTAAAAAAAAAATTTTATCGAAACAACAACAAACATATGCGAAAATAATAACCAATTCGGGCCCACTTTTATTCATAAACATTTTCCATCAACACAATACAATCAATAGAATGTCAATAGCCAATTGGGGCCCAATTACAAATACAAAACACTTTAGTCATAATATCTTTACATTCCACCATAAAAATCATTGTATACACATTATGCAAAAATTTCATAATACAGTATTTTACAGAAATCGTGGAATACAAATTTATACAAAAAAAGGAAAACACAAATGCAAATGCGAACTGATCCTGACCTCTATCCCTTACTTGAATGCTGTAGGGATACTCCTGTTTGCCTAACGGGGTATTCTTCTGATCCTAAAAAAAATTATTTGCAAATTTTGGGTGAGTTTTGCAAAACTCAATGAGTGACCATCATCGATGGCTCACCCAGTCACATAACACATAAATCACATTCACATCATTTCACATTTTGCAATCAATACAACAAATCATTTGTATTATACATATGCAGTGTGCATGAGACCCATTTTCATTTATTACTTTGTTGTGATCGAGTGCCTAAACTGTCCCATATAGGGCTCATTGATAACTGTCCCATAGAGGGCTCATTAAACGTTGAGCCTGAGGCTTTGAATCACTTTTGAGCTCGAGGCTCATTTTCACTTTTCACTTTCTGAGCTTTAAGCTCTTTTCACTTTTGATGGCTACTACGGTCACAACTGCCATTATATTTCATGCATTCAGGAGATGGAATGCATCACTCACATTTGGATGATCTCATTCAATTACTTTCTCATATCATCGGACCTTAGTCCGGCATTCAACATTAAATTGAGATTCACACTTTCATGCATATACAAAGGCACTTTCAGAACACATTTAACAATCAAATTACATACACTTAGTTCATCCAATTCACATCCAATGAGCACTTCTATATTTCATTCATACAACACATTCATCAAACCTTCTGTCCGGAAACCAACACAGTCAATCACATTCACATAATCATTCAGAAATCAATCAATACCTGAAAAGCTTTAGGTTGGAGGAATTCTTAAAAAAAGAAGTTTTAAGAAGGATAAAGACAAGGACAGTAGCTTGTCTTTTAAAGGCAATAAAGATCTTAACTAGCTACGACACCTGTTCAATTCTTATCTACTTATCCACTTCCCTTTATCCAAACTCACTTAAGTATAATTTATACTTAAGTTTATGACTCAGTAATACCACT
>JAOTAY010000004.1:18600558-18615447 GCA_025629805.1 Erythroxylum baracoense
CCTGTTCTGGGAAGCACGTCGCATCAAGCGTATCTCCGTGCCTCTCTTCCTTCGTCTCCTTCCTCGATCGATTGATCTTTAACTAGATTTTCTCTCAAATTTTCAGTAGAATCTCACTCTTTTTGCAGCTCTTGGCTCTCTCTCTCTCTTTCCTTTTTTTCTTCTCACTTCTATAACATCATATTCTATTTATATCTTCGAGGCTCCAAGTCAAATTTGTGGTCGAAACGGTCCAAAAATTCGTCCAAAACTTGAGTTTTTCTGTCAACTCGATGCAGTGCACGATCGTGGCCCTGTCGTGGCTAGCACTTTTTCCTTTCTGTCACAATCATGGCCTAATTTGATGCTTTTTGTCATGATCATGACTCTTGGTGCATGATCGTGGCCTGGTTGCTTCTGGTTCTTCCTTTTTTGTCTTTTTGGCCTGAAAACTTTTTAACTCTTCACGTTCTTCTCTATTTACCCTGTAACACTAGCAAACACATCAAGGTACCTAAAAAATATACAATTTAAGCTCAATGATTCAAACTAACCCATAAGAACACTTAAACACAAAAACTAACCTAATTAAACCCTAAATGCATACTAAACACTTGAAATGACATTAAAACACTTATCAAATCTAACCCTAAAACACAATACAAATGACAACTATCACCTAACCATTCACAAGCTTAGTAGAGTATTAAGTAATACATTAGTTAGGATCCTTGTGAAAATTTTACCGAGATGAGTTGAGTATATTTCTGCCTGTGGATTATAGTGTCTATAGTGCTATTTTGATTCATGGTTCTTCCATGTATTTAGAAAAAAAGAAAGAAAAATAAAAAAGAAAAGAAAAAGGAAGAACAAGTGAGTAGCATCAATAAGTGTAGAATATTAGTTATAATTGTATAGCTTAGAGTTATGTTTTATTATCCCGTTCTATACTTTTTTTACTTTACTAATGCTTGTGCTTAACCCTTTTTCCCTCTTTACCCACTTTAACCCTTACCATATTACAACCTTAAACAAGCCCTTTTGATCTATTTATGCATAAAATCATTATAGAAGAGAATTGGTGTATTAGCAACCCTATGGTAGTATAGTTTCCTATAGGAAGTTTGAGCGAAACACTAACGGTTAAATACTTGAGAGAAATGAGTGAAAACTATAAGAAAAACTCATTTCGCATCTTTACTTATCTTTGAGTGACGATGTTAATTGTTGAGTTTGCTTATGTACATCAATGAAAGAGTAGTCATGATATATGTATTAACTTTATATTTGAGTTGGTTTAAATTTAAGGGATTGTATGCTTTGATCTTTGTGAAAATGAAGCGATAGAATTAAGTGGTTGTATTTATTTTCCTTAAGGACAAGCAAAGATTTAAGTGTGGGGATATTGATAGGTGTGTATTAGTCTATATTTTTCTATGTAATTGGCATGTGTTTTCTTACATACTTGTTGATTATTGATGTAGTTTAGGATTCATTTTGTATATTTTTGTTTAGTTTGATTTCCATTATTGTTCTTTTGTGTTTGATGTTAAATTAGGAAAATAATTGACTATTTTTATGGAGGAAGGAAGATGGAGCAACTTGGAGGTTGAACTAGAGATCAAAAAGGAAAAGAAAAGAGGAGTCCATCTGTTACCAATTCCCATGATCGTCGGAATTATGCCAATTCCCACGATCGTAGGAATTACAATCCGAAAGATTATGCTGGGCTTTATCAAATTTATGTTTTTCGGACTATAAAAGCATAATTAAGCCTCCATCTTCAAAAGGAGGATGAAACCCTTATGTAGAAACACAATCCTTGAGTGAAGAACACATGTTTGGAGCCTTAAGGAAGGATTGAAGTCAAGGATCATCATCAAGATTGGAGAAAATAACACACCAACACCAAAGTTTCCAGATTTTGGCAATGAAGAGAATGAGTTTCCTTATTCAAATTTTTATCAATTTTACTTCTTCTATTCTTTATAAAATGGTTTATTTGAATGTTGATGATGTTATGGAGGCCATGAGTGGCTGATTTAGTTTTAGGGAATGCTTTTGAAACATTTTGTTAGAACTCCTATTTTATTGAATTGAATGAAGTTATTGATGATTATTGATTTTAATTGTGTTCTTGCAATAAATCGAAGGAGTTAGTAAGATTAATTGTGTAGGATTGTACAACGAGAGTTGGCAACCTATTGACATACAATCATCATGTCAATTGATTAGTTAGAAGAGAGATTTTGACGAAGTCGGTTGATCACCCATAGGATAGTTTAATTATTAGTTAAATCAGTAGAGTCATTGAGTAGGTTGAGAGATCGTCCAATTAATTTCCTTTAATTCGATTAGGGATAATTAATTACACCTCGAGAGAGGATAATTAATACATTTGAAAATCTTCGGCAAACCACAATTCAATTAATGAAATGGGAAGGAGACAAAATAGGGAAAAAAGTAATCTCTAGTATTTAGATTCTTGAATTCCAATTTTTCTGCACTTTGTTATTGTCCATTGCTTTGTATTATTCTTTAATTTTAATTTGATTTTCCAGATTATTTTCATTAAACAATTTCGTTTCTTAAACAAAGTTTTGTCTAAATTAAGCGATATCTGGGCATCAATCCCTATGGGATTGATATCCACTTTTTTTAACTATAAGTCATAACCCGTTCACTTGCAGTTTTTGAGTGTAAAATAAGTAGATAGGTTTTACCATCAACACTTATCAATTAGCTCTTCCTAGAGAGTTGGCCAAATTATATGATGTTTTTCATGTTTTGATGTTGAGAAGATATTGATCTGATGATACATATAAGATTCCTATGTAACAAATTCAAGTACAACTAGATTTGACTTATGAAGAAGGGCCTGTGTCTATTTTAGCCAGAGAAGTCCAACAACTCAGGAGCAAGAAAATACCTTTGGTGAAAGTACTCTAGCAACACCATGGACTCGAGGAAGCAACATGGGAACCAGAAGAGACCATGAGGACTCAGTATCCTCAACTATTTTGATCAGGTACAAATTTCGAGGATGAAATTCTTTTATGTGGAAGAGAATTGTAAGGCCCCAAATTATACCCTAGTTGGAATGTTACATGTTAATAAAAGTACATGTATGATAGGTGTTAAAAATTGTAATATGATTGAGAATTGCATATGACTTGAATTTTGGTTTAATGGTTTATACTGAGTGAATTGGAATTAATTAACATTATTAGAGAATTGAGGTATTAAAATGTACATTTGGCCTAGGACAATTGTCAAGTGGCAAGATAAGTTGGTACACGAAAATTAGAATGACTAAGCCTATAAGTTATTGACATTTGGCATAGCTAATGGATTAACATTTGGTAACATTGGTTGAGTGACAAGTAGCCTGATTAAATTGTGACATTTGGCAGCATTCATTAGGTAACAAATAGCTTAATAAAAGTGTGACAATTGGTAGCTTAAATGCAAGACATATGTGATACATGCAAAGGAGACATATGCCTTATGGTGGGAGTGACATTTAACGTCAAATGAGTCCAGCTAAGGCAGAAATGTTTCTGCTGGTTATTCTTTCTCTTCTTGCTCAATCACCACCGAAAATATCCCTCTCCTTTAGCTCTGAAATTTCGCTACAAATCTGTGCATTATCACTTCAAATTCTTATCCACATATTGTATTAAGAAAGTATATTATGTTATCTTCTATGATGTCTTCTTGATGCTAAGATTTGCACCTTGATTTTAGAATTGTGCTGGTTGTTTGGAAGGTTAGTTTGGCTTGTTCTTTGAAGTTAAAGAAGGTAAGGGAATGTTAGACTTGATTTCATGTTATAATATGAAATGTTCGATAGTTGAATTGATTAGAATATATGTTAAGATGATGAGAATTGAATGCTAGAAAAATGATCCATGTTTGATAATTTCTGGTTTGGTTTTGATGTATGGAAGCTGTTGATTTGTAAGTTACTTAATGAATGATTTTTGGATTGGTTTTAGACATGAAATTGATGTGGAATTGAGAAATAAATAAGGTGGAATTGAAGTGGAATTGATGAACTATGGTGAAGGGGTGTTGAAGGTGAAAGATGTGAGTTATTTGTAGTGGTTCCACTAAATAGACCTCGGTATTTTAGCCATAACTAGATCTGTAGATATCCAAATGAGATGATTTTAATTATAGAATAAACTACATATATGTCTACAATTTTCATGAAGGAATATAATTTTATTTCTATCTCTAAGGGTTTTGAAATTTGGCTTGAAGTTGAATACTAGTTGTTGTCCCTGCTTGAGAATAGTTTGTAGTATTTTGGGTATAACTCTGAGAATAATAAACCAAATTGGATTAACTTTTTTTCGTTATAAATTGAAGACATTGAGGAACATTTGGAAGAACATATTGACTAGAAACCTTAATTTTAATGTCAAAATAGGCATACAAAACTGAACTGAAAATCTGTCCTAAGAAAAACTAGAAATTGGGTACAGTCGTGCATCATATCCATTTTTAGCATAAACATGAATTTTTCCTTACACAAATGCTATTGAATCTCCTCCAAAACTCTTTCGGGTATCACTTCAATTTAGCAAACATATATGATGTTAATTAATTGAGTAGAAGTTAATCTAGTTATGGACTATTAATTGAGGTAATAACTTAAAGAATGTGTGGTTATTTAATAATGTGTCTGATGTTAAAATGTTTGGTATGTTCAAGATGAATGTGTTCTTAAGAATACAAATGTGTTCTTAAGAATACAAATGTGTTCCAAGGGTTTCATGTGATGTGAATCGGATATGGATGTTTGTAAATTTGGAATTTCTATGATATAATGATTTAATGTTTCATTGATATATTGATGCAAATGTTTATACTTGTAAGGCATATTGAGTTTGATCAAAAGAAAGTGAATATGTTCAATATGAGAAAAATGTAATAAAGACATACGTTATATATTACATTACTTGTAATTCTGAAATCTGAAATGGATTGTTTTAAAACAGTTAAGTCGTTGGTAAATAGGCATGCCTAGAAGGGTCTGCAGCTGCTCTTGTGATACTTCTGTGTCTCTTGTGACATTTCAGTGTCTCCTAATATTGACACTTCGATGTCTCCTCATATTGACACTTTAGTATCTCCTGTTATTAAGACATGTCTCTCCTGTTCTAGTTGTCGTAGTCGTAATCGTAGTCGTAGTCGTAGTCGTAGTCGTAGCAGTAATCGTAGTCGTAGTCATAGTCGTAATAGTAGTCGTCTTTATAGTAGTAGTAGTAATAGTTGTAGTTGTGATAGTCTAGTAATAGTAAGAGTAGTAATATTAGTAGTAATAATAGCAGCAGTAGCAGTAATAGTAATTATAATAGCAATGATCGTAATAGTGGTACTGGTCGTAGTAGTAGTAGTAACCGTCGTAGTGGTAGTAAAAATAATAATGGTAGTCGTAATAGTAGTAATAGTATTAGTAATAAGAATTGTATACATATCGAAATTTCAATAAAATCATATAGTAGTACTATAATAGTAATGGAATCCTTCAAAATCTGAAATGGTGATTGCAAATACCATAGCGGAGACGGGGTAACAGAGAAGATGGATAAAAAAAGAAGTAAAGGGAAAAGGCAATGGGACTGACAGAGCAGCCGCGTGACGCGTATTGTCAAACTAAACGCGTATAGAAAACAAAGACGGGGCTGATGAAGAGTAAATAATAATATTAACAGAAAAGGACGATGACAGGTGTGATGATGTAATTGGCGCGTAAGTTCTAGACGGCCCGTTGAAGTAGGACTCTCGAGAGAATCTGGGAGCTCTCAACTATAAAAGGAGGTACCCCACTCGTTTTAATTACTTCATGGTTGGTTCACTCTATTGAATTCCTTGCAATATATACATATATATATATATTGTAGCTTAACCCCAGCCACAAAGCCCATCCTCTCGGTTTTGTCGGTTCCTTCTTACAGGTTTGCTCTCTCCCCCTCTCTCTCCTTCCCTGTATCTATTTTTCAGTTTATTGAGGTTCTTAAGAATGTGAGATCTAGGTTGTGGCTTGGCTTTGCTCCTGTGATTCTTGGATTTCTTTGAGCGTTTTCTTCGCTCGGACTGAAGGTTGCTCTGTTCGTAATTTCTGAATTAAGGCTTCCTTTGTTGAAACTTGTGATATAGTTGGGTACCGAAACGAAAGAAAAAAGGGACTTGTTTTGGGATGATTTCTGAATGAACTTTTGTTGTGCTTGCCAAGGGAGTCTTTTTTTGTCGAGGGTGTTCTGTGTTAGCAAAGTAGGAGCTTTGAGGACTTTTGGCTAGTTGTAGTGTTGTTTGCGATTATATTGGTATTCAACATTTAAATTTGCCTTTCTAATTCCTTGTCCTACCGGTATTCATGAACAATTGAAATCTCCTGCTATTGGAAACTTCTCTTTTTGGCATTCTTTTGCAACATGAAGATGCTAGGCTTTGCTCTACGTGGCTTGAATGTGATGTCTAATTTCATTTGTGACAGGTTGTCTTCCGTTGTGTATAATTCAGCAGGGACCCAAGTTCTCTCAGGTTTTGGCTGGAAGAAAATGGCCGAGGTATAAATTTCATGCGTTGTCCTTTTCCTCGTGTTGTATTTACTGGTTGAATCGACACCTCATTTACATACTGGTCACAGGAAGGGCACAGGGTCACCTTGAATGTGTATGATCTCAGCCAAGGATTAGCACGGCAGCTATCCATGACATTTTTGGGGAAGGTTATTGAGGGTATTTGGTAAGTCTTTTGTCCTTGAGGAATTGAAAGTTGTTTGACATGATTATACCTCATTTTTCATCTCATGGGCAATAGAGTATTCTCCACTCCTTATGTGGGTGCGTCCCTGTTGGCATTATTGTCTGGCTTCAATATTTTCCATTTATTGCCTATGTCAGCTGTTCTTAGGTGTTGGTACGATAAATTGTAGGCATTTTCCATTCAAAAACTATCACCTAAGCCATAAAGGTAGAATGTAATGAGGGTGTATACAGTTTCCACGATTCATGTCATATTGATTAATTTGTATTCGGCAGGCACACTGGAATTGTGGTGTATGGTAATGAATATTATTTTGGTGGAGGTATACAACAAGCTCCAGCTGGAACAACACCTTATGGTTCACCTATTAAAGTGGTAGATTTGGGTGTCACACATGTGCCGAAGGATGTATTTGAAATGTATTTGCAGGAAATTAGTCCCCGGTATACTGCAGAGACTTACAGTTTACTTACTCATAACTGCAACAATTTCAGTAATGAAGTTGCTCAATTTTTGGTGGGTGCGTCAATTCCTGATTACATTATTCAGCTCCCTAGTGAAGTTATGAACAGCCCAATGGGTGCTCTAATAAGTAAGTACTAGTTTTTCTGATCTGTCCTTTCTGTCATTTGGCCTCTCATTATTAATTGGGAGAATTGCTACCTTAGAAGGGTGAATTATGATAGAGTAAATATTTTCACTATGATGCACTACTTTAGAAGGGTGAATTATGATAGAGTAAACATTTTCATTATGATGCACTGCAGCAAATTAAATTTGTGTTTAAATATGTTGTTTCGATAAATTTTGTAGATTTTGAGTAAACTGATTTTTCACTGGATTGATTTTTGAATGTCGTGATGAACTTGGTCCCTTGGTTGTGGCGGTTGATGCTAATCAATAGTGATTATCATATGAAATCTTAACATATTTGAACCTCTTTGATCTTTTTTTTAATTTTATTTTTGTTGTAGTGCCCATGATACAGAATCTAGAGAGGACACTAAGAGATGGAGCTGTCCCACAAGTTCCACAATTTAGACCACCTTCTGTGGTTCAACCTTCACCCGCGGCAACAGCTACTGTTGTTAAGAAACCATCGGATAATAATGAAGTGAAATCTGAAGATCCTAAGTCGGATGAGCCAAAGACATATAGGAACTCCATGCCACCTGCTGTCAAACCTGCAGTAGTGAAAGAGAAACCCACGGTTAATGGTATTACTGAAGATGCTCTTGGGAATGCACGGAGCAAGGTTCAAGAGGAGATTACCCGAGAATTTGCTGCAATCATGACTACCGGTACACTGAGTGCAAGTGAGGCAGCAGCTCTTGCAACTAAGAGAGTGATGCAAAGATATGGGTATTTAAATGTTGCAGCAGCATCGCAAAGTTAAGAATTCATCATCCCTGGATGCTCTGAAGACTTCTGCCCTGTGGTTTTGCACTCACTTAACCAAATCTTCACTCATTTCTTTTCCTTTTTCCTTTTGAAGGTTCGTAACAACAAAAGTTGACAAAAGAACCTTGCTTCATTTACATTTAAGGGCTTATATTACATCTCATTGTGGGAGGACCATGCGTACTCCCGCGCGTTGCTTATATATATATATGCATATCAGGGATAGTTCGCCTGAAACTAATTAATCTTCCATTTCTGTGTGTTGACACATTTGGCATTAAGTCTCAGTTTAGTCGATTTTATTAGTCCACATACAGAATTCCGGTGCTATATATTGATGGCATGTAAGTTTTGGTTAACGCATAACCAGACTGATAACGGTACACATGCTAAGTTTTTGGGTTAGAAAATTAATACTTTGGTTCATTTAATAAAATATCAAAAATTATTTTAAAATTTCAAATTGTAATATTTTTTAAGAAAGTGAGAGAATTTCAAAATGGTGCAAAATTTGGAAAATAATTAAGGGTTTCGTTATTTGGAGTTATTTCGCCAAAGACTTTATTTGTGCACAAGAGAAATAGTTGAGACTTTCAAAGGTTCAAAAATTTTAGATAATACAAAATTGGTATGTGCCAATAGTAGCAAGTAGTTATAACGTGGAAGTTGAAAACTAGTAAGAGGTAGTTAGAATGTGGTAGTTAAAAAACTATAGGAGCTAGTTAACATAAAATACGATTGAGTTAGAAGTTAAGAAGTTACTTGATAGAAGGTAGTTAACAAGAAGTTATGAAGTTATTTGAGGCAAAAGTTTAGAATGTGAAAGAAAGAGCTTCAAATACTTGCAATCTATACTCTGACTTCTCTCTACTTGGAAATAAGTCTAGTAGTTCCACCTTGCACATACAGCTACTATAAGGTGGTAGAGGCTTCAACCTCGTTGGAAGGCCTTCCCCAGGCCTCCAATATGATTATGGAAAAAGTTGAAGGAAGACTTCAGAGCTCTTTCTAGGGAGTTGCTTCTACTAAAATATAGAGATAAGAAAACAGTGCAAAATCCAAATGTTGGAAGAAGTTACGAGGATCCTCTCCTAGTGGGAGCTTGGAGGAATAAGTTTTCAAACACAACATAACAAGGGAGCTCTTAAGCATTACCAGAATGTGATCAAAGATGGTGTTATTTCCCCTCTTGTGGAGCTGCTAAAGGTAGGTGCTAAGGCTTGCTCCACAACCTTAATAGGGTTTTTCAGGTCCAAATGTCCTGCATTCCTTATTGTGAATGCTTGGGCAAAAGCTAGGTGGAGTAAAAAAGGGTTATCAAGGTAATGTTAAGGGAGGATGACATGATTTTAGTCAAGTTTTCAAACGATTCCAACTTAAATGAAATTATTGAACAGGGTCCATGCATATTGGGGATTAGCCTCTTCATTCAGAAGTGGAGACCTGGCTTGGAGCTTGATAGGGGTAAGGTTGATGTGCGCCTAATGTAGGTTAACTTCTATAATTTTCCTATGGAGTTATGGACTATTAAGTGGTCGAGTTTTTTTTCTGCTCCTTGGGAAAGCCATTATGTATGGACTCTCAAACTATAACCATGGAGATAATTTGCTATGCTAAGTTGTGTATAGAAATAAAGAGAATTGCTCCTTTGCCTGATAGCTTACTTGTTTTAAGATTAAGTGAATATAGAGAGTTAAAGAAGACTGATACACACATTTCTTACCTTTGGAAGCCTAACAACTCCTCCAAGAAAAGGGTCCCCATTGGTAAAGTTTTTAAAACTTCCTGGCATAAAGATTTAATGGAATCTGAACTCAACAATACTCCTCTAGGATAAGACATTGCAGGTGACATTAAAGTAGGAGATGAAAGGCCTACTAATAATGCTGGTTTAATCAACTTACATAGCTTGGTGCAAGTAGAGGAATTACCTCAAATTGATATAGAAGATGAAACAATTGATGAAGGAGTATGAGTAGAATTGATATAAATTCACAGTAGAATTGATATAAATTCTCAGCAACTGGAGATTCCTCATTTTGAAAGGAAAAAGCTTTAGGCAGTAGCAGTTTATAAGGAAATGCCCATGGAGAAAACTGGAGACGAAATAAATGCTATCACTAGTGCAGGTATTGAGGAGATTGGTTCTGAGAGTACAAAGGTAGATAGTAATATTTATGAAGTATAAGTCATTCCTAAGAGAGTAATAAGCTTAAGGTTGTAGCTAATCATAATGAAATGATCCTGGAGAAAACTAGAGATGATATAAATACCATCAATAGTGAAGGCATTAAGATGGTTGTTGCTGAGGGTAAAAATGTAGATGGTGATATTCCTGAAGTAGAAACCGCTAATCAAGTAAAAACTAAGGAATTTTGAGTGCAAAATAATAACAAAGGTAAAAAATCTACTAGGAAAAAGGGGAAACTAAATTCCAAAAACAAAGCGGATTGTTAATACGTGTTGAATGCACCCTAAAATAAACATAACTCTGGATAACTAATTTTATAGCAGTGGTGAGTAAGGATCATATCTACAGAGAGTGTGTCTAAAGCTTTTACAATGAAAGGAATCATTGTTTAGGATATGGGGTGTTTTAGTTGAATCAAAAGACAAAATAAAGTAAAATTGAGCTAACAAAAATAATTCAAATTAAATAGTGAGGAAATGATAAAATTGATGAATGAGTTTGGAAGTTGGTTCTCGAATCAATCTCAACCTACACACAAATAAGCATACTTCATTGTCCTGTTATTCTCATACCTCTTTTAGAAACTATTAATTGTAGATTACCAATAAGCTTTGTTAACCTCAGTTTTGCCTTAGGTCGTGTTTAGTTAAAATAAGCTCTTTAACTAAACCTAGCTATTGAATAACCTAGAACGTGCTCTATAGATTTAATAGGACAGTCGCATTATGAGTTAAAAAAATAGATTAATAAAGGCAACAACCATATAAGCTCAAGTTATTTAACCAAAGTTATGTTATCCCTAATGATTCAACATCATTAGTTTCCACAAATGAATCAAAAACACAACAATTACGTATTGTAGTCAATATTTTAGCAATGGGTTTTCATTAAAACAATCACAAATGAATCGAAAACACAATAATTACGTATTGTATTCAAGATTTTAGCAATGGGTTTTCATTAAAACAATCACAAATGAATCGAAAACATAATAATTACGTATTGTATTCAAGATTCTAGCAATGGGTTTTCATAAAAACAATCTAATGAACATATTTAGATAATCTTTATATAAATATCCAAATCAACAGATATAGGATAACATAAATAATCCCTAAAAATAGAATGATTCAACATTACAAAATGAAGAAGCGCTCGAATACGATGCCCAACGTCGATTTCACCTCAGTATCAGAAGAAGGAAGCTTAACCCTCTGTGGATGTCCAAGAAGTAGGAGTTTTGTTCCCCCTCTTATCCTAAAAACGATCCATACTTGTTTGGCTACTCAAATGTTGACTTATAGCAAAAAGTAGGGATCTGGGGAACGGTTGGGTGCATGACCATGCATTGAACCATGGAAACCAATTAAAATGCCCAATTCATGAATGCACACAATTGTGCAATTGCATTGCATAATATATTCTTCTTTGTATGACATTTTCTTATCCCATCATCACTCTAATCCTTCTCGTTCTTATTCCATAATGACAATTAAGTTTGAAATTAAGATAAGCATCTAAAGGAATATGCTTTTAACTCATTTTTGCTTTTGAACTTCCAAATCATACCTAATACAAAATATGAAAAAAAAGTGATAAGTGTAAATTGCATCGTGTTTTAGGGTATAGTTTGATATATATTTAGCCGTTAATTTAATCATTTAGTATGCGTTTAGGTTAGAATTGTGTTAGTTTGTTAATTATTTATGTTTTAAGTGTTTCATGGGTTAGTACAAAGTCTTTGAGCTTAAGTATAATGTTTTTGAGGTACCTTGGTGTCTCAAGGTCAACATCGAAGAACGGAAGAGCTTTGGAGACATTTGGGCCAAAACAACAGCCCACGATTATGACAGAAGGCTTACGATCGTGGCTTGAATGCCACAATCGTGACTGAAGACTTAGATGTGAGCCACGATCATGGCCTATATCGTGTAGATGCATAGACACTCATAAACGTCAAGTTTTGAGGGATTTTTTGGACCTTTCGGATCCTAAAAAACCTTAGGGTTACCCAAAATATAAGAGGATATAAAAAGAACAAGAAGAGGAAGAGAAAGAACTTTTTGCATCAGCCACCTTGAGAAACTTTAGAGAGAGAATATCGAGAGATAGAGGGAGGGAAGAAGGAAAAGAGAAGAGGAGAAGAAACTAACTCAAAGTACTTCCTAGATCAGGAGGTTTCCCGATGTCGTTGCTTCTAGTCATCCATTTTAGATTGTATTTCTTGTTCTTTTTCAGTTTTATTATTGTATAGAATTGGATTGAACAGTGGATGATAGGATCTAGAATGTCGAGGATGTTCTAAACTCACCTTTAGAATTTTATTCTTAAATTAATGAGAATTCAATTGTTTATGTGATTACTGGATATTGTTGTGGTTTGATTCTGCTATTACATAATTCAATAATAAACTAAGAGGGTGAATTAAATGAAAAACTATTAAATTGGACTAACTAGAGCTTGGTGATTTAATAAAAACCAAAATTAAATAAGATCGATTATTTGTGTAAAGAGAGATCTGGTATAGGTTTCTGATAGTTTATTAGAGCACGTTAAAACTAATTAAGGTTTTTGATAAGTAGTGAATTGAGAGATTGCAACCTCCATAATCTGATTAGGGTTTACGATTTAGGGTTAATGGTTATAACTCGAGTGAGAGTAATTAACCCTAGGATAGTCTAGAACCAACAATCCAATAATTCATAATCAGTTAGGTTAAGTATTAAGGATAGGGAAATTTTCCTTTCTCTCAATTGGTAATTTCCTTCGGTTGATTCGTAGGTGTGTTGCAAATTACATAGTAATTAGTATTTTCATGTTTGATTCTTAATTTGACTGATTGAATTAAATTCTTGTATTAGTTTCGTTGCATTTTGAATTTTTGTTAATTGTTTCTGGCATTAGATTTTAGGATTAGATTAGTTCCCTCATTGTGGGATTGACACCTTTGGTACTATTCTAACAAACCGTGTGATTGTGGATTATTGAGAGTTAATAATTAAAACTTACAACCAAACCCCAATCAAGTTTTTGGTGTCGTTACTGGAGAGGTGATTAGTTTAGTTTTTTAGTCTAAGGTGTTTTAGTTATTTTTTAGTTTCTGTTCTTTCTTTCTATTTCTAAATTCGTGCTCTTGCATGAACACAAGAGTTACGAGAAATTCAAGTCATACAACTGAAACTTTAGAGCTAGATATTAATCGATTAGAACGAACAATTAAGAAAACTCGGCGAGAAGAAGAAGAAGAAAGCGCAAAAGCAACAATGGTTGAGGAATTTCAGCAAGATTTTAATCATAGAGCGAATCAAGGACGTTAACAAAGAACCCTTATGGATTTCATGAGACCAGGGTTCAATGTGACTAACCAAGGAGTAGCTAGGCCACTCATACAAGCAACCTCTTTTGAAATTAAACCAGCCCTCCTAAACATGCTTCAATAAAATGTGAAATTCTATGGACTAACCAATGAAGATCCCGATGCACATATATTAAATTTCCTTGAAATCTGCGATACCTTTCGGTACTGTCAGATGTCAGAGGATGAGGTAAGAATTAGGCTTTTCCCTTTAACCCTAAGAGATAGAGCAAAAGCTTGGTACAACTTCCTTAACCTAGCCAATGTCACCACTTGGGATCAACTAGTTCCTACCTTTTTAGACAAGTATTTTCCCCTTACCAAGACCACGAAGATTATCAAAGAGAATACCAACTTCCAATAAAGTGACAAGAAATCGATTTATGAAGCGTGGGAATAATATAAGGTCTTGCAATGAAAATGCCCACTCCATAACTTACTAAGGAGTTCTTGTAGCAAACATTTTATAATGGAGTAACCCCACATACAAGAGGCACGATTGATGCAGCTTCAGGAGGATCACTAATGAGAAAGACGGTAGATGAAGCAAAAGAGTTGATAGAGGAGATGCAAGTAGTAGCTACCTATAGATGAATGAGCGAAGTAGATAACCCACTGCCTTTCTGAGAATAAAAAGGAGTTATAGTTGTTGATCAAATGACTGAGGTCTAAGAAAAAATTGACAACTTAACTCGACAACTCAACAATATGAAGACTTCGTCCTCAGCTTTGGTAAAAGCTGTGCAACTAAAGTGTGTGAAGTAAATCACACGTTAGTATAGACTTTAAGTTCAAGAAACTTGATACACAAGAAGGGGGGGTTGAATTGTGTATCCTTTTTGTGAATAAAGAATCTTACTAAGAACTTCTCTTTCTTGTTAAAAAGATATCACAAAGTTTATCCGCAAATTATTACTTAGGTAAATCGCAAGTAACTTTTTTATAATTGTTTAACAACAAAATAAACTAAAGTAAAGAATAGAGAATAAACACTGCGATTTTTATACTGGTTCACCCCAAACCGTGGGCTACGTCTAGTCCTCAGAATTCGTCTAAGTGTTTCACTATACTCCAAACAATTCCAAGTATTCTTTCTTCCCTTCCAAAATCTCTTCAGGTCTCTTACAAAGTATTCTTTCAGCTATCTTAGCCTCTCCAGGCTATCAGCCTTTTCTTTCTCTCACTA
>JAOTAY010000004.1:18630238-18649221 GCA_025629805.1 Erythroxylum baracoense
GAGCATGAGGTGTGGTAATTTACCACACCTGGACCCGTTCTCTGGTCCGACCCGTTCTCTGGAAACGGGATGTTACAATTCCATTGTCCCTCAAGGTGAATTTATACATTGAAAGGAATTTTGTCTACCCAAATTAAGTTGGTAGTTAGGAGTGAGATGTAGCAAGTTTGAGGGGATATTCCATTAGCCTTTAAAGATGATTGAATTGACTTTATAGCTGGTAGGAAGACCATCCAAATATTGAAGAGCATATGGAATTTTGATTAGAGGGCCATTACTAGTCTAATTATCAAACCATAAAAAAAGCCTAGTCTCCATTTCCCACCTTACGGAAATCGAGATCTCTAAAATAGGGAGTTAAGGACCAAAAAAAGGAGGATTTTAAAGCAATAGACCAAAGACTAGCTCCTTTAAGTATATAGCTATGGAACTATCTGATCCATAGTGATTTCTTATCCAATAAGATGTTCTATAAGTTTTTGATCATGGCTAATCTGTTAAAGGTTCCAATAGAGGTTAATCTCAAACCTCCCTCTTCCTTTCTTTTGCATACCTCTAATCACTTGACCTTTTCAAAGTGATTGTTCAAGTTTAAATTCCCCCATAGAAATCTTCTAAATAGCTTCTCAATGGTTTTATTGACTCCTTTGGCTAAGGATATGTTAGAAGACTAGTAAACATAAATATACAACAAGAGTATTTATTTACAATTAGTCTAACTAAATATCCCTAATTACATGTTATATAATCATGTGAATTAGCTAAAATCAAGGATAATATTATCAGTGAGATAAGATAAGAATTAATCTTATAATGGAAAGATTATTATTAACACTCCCCTTAAACTTAAGGTGTTATAGAAGATGAGAGCTTGAGTTTGAAACTAGATTTGAAAAGGGCCAAAGTGGATAAGACTTTGTGAAGATGTTAGCATATAAGACTATAAAGAAACAAGAATAAGTTGTATAGTCCTTTGGAGAACATAATGTTAAAAAAAGATGAAAATCGATCTTGATGTGATTGATCCGTTCATGAAAGATATCATTATGAGCAATTTACATAACACTATGGTTATCATAATAGAGAGGAACTATAGACGAGAAACATACACCCCATGTCTTGAAGCAACCATTATAGTCAAAGCAGTTCAGAGGTATCAACAATAAAAGCTCTATGTTTTACTTCTATATTAGATGAAGAAACATTTATTTGTTTCTTGTTATAAGAAGAAAAAAGAGATGTGCCTAAAACGAAATAGTATCCAGTGTTAGATTGATGGTTCATTAGATCCCCAGCCTAATCAGCATCAAAATAACAACATTCGTCGGTAAAGTTGGGACAATTGCCAACAGTAAAAGAACTCCCGTCGGTAATGTTTGAACAAACTTATCGACAAAAAAGTGTAAATCGTCGGTAATCACAAACTGAATAACCAACCACTCGCCATTGGTAATCACAGATGGAGTAACCAATGGTATGTCGTCGGTAATCATAGACGAAATAACCAATGGTATACTGTCGGTAATCACATACGGAATAACCATCAGTAATTTTTTAACAACTTACCGACAGAAAAATGCAAAACCGTTGGTAAATTTACCGACAGAAAGTAATGTTCCGTTGGTAAATATACTGATAGTCAACCACAAAATATTCTGTCGGTAAATTTACCAACGAAACTTTATTTTCTGTAGGTAAATTTACCGACGCAACATTATTTTCTGTTGGTAAATTTACCAAAGATTTACATTTTTTTGATAATTTTAGCAACGAAACATGATATTTTATCGGTATTTATTAGTTACGATCATTTTTACGACGCCTTTGTCAGTCGGTAATATCTGTTGCAAATATTGCATACCGATGGAAAGTTAATATTTTTCGTCGGTAATATCCATTGCAAAACGACGTTTTTCTTATAATGACACACTTAACTTCATTTTCAACTTTACTTTGTCTCTAAATTATCATCTTACTTCTTCTCATTTCAAGACAATACACTAGCCTTTTCTTTGACTTTAAACTCATTCTAGTTCATCTCCATAATAACTTATAAATTATGGTCTTTATACTCTTAAAAATAGAACACAACATATATATATTCGTCCATCAATTTACTACACTCATCCCTTACACAAATTAGGTCATATACACATTTGTTCTTTTGTCAACTTTGAACCCTCATTCTAATATCATTTTTAACTATCAATCCATAAAACAATACATGATCTATTATTTGTCATTACATGAAAATAGAACATGAAATCATCCATTTGCTCATCAAAGTTTCTACACTCTTTCTACATCATTTTAGGGATCATTCTATCTCAAAAACATCTTTACAATAACTCATAAGTCATTAATCATCATATACATAAAACAAGACATTTATATGCTCATTTCTTCACTCATGGTTCAACATATATACTTCACTATTTTATGGTCTATCAACTTCTAAGTATCATCAAAATAGTTCTCTTTATCACAACCCATAATCTATTATTGAGCATAACCACAAAACATAACATCAACATGTCATACATTCATCAACATTCTAACATATACTCAACTCCTTTATCATGATCATTTACCACTAAGTTATCATCATATATGTTTCATTTAACAAAACAAGAAGATTAATAATAATACACTTACTTATTTAACTCAACTCTTCTCAAATCATTACATAGCCCTAACTTCCAAGCCTTATACAATCATCATCATTTCAGAAGGAAAGGTTAGGTTTTCTTTGTAACAAATGATGAAGACAATAAGGGTCTTGGAGAAACAACTGAAAGATGATGGTAAAGTTCACAATGGTGAGAGTTGAAGGTATCGTGGAAATGAAGAAGAAGAATGGAGAAGATGAAGATAGAAAATGAAGAGAGAAGAAGAAAGCATCAAATGAAAATGAAAGACAAAAGATAGTCTCTCAAATGAAAAAAATATCGTGGATGGTGTGTGGCTAGGAAAGTGACACTTGTCACTTGCCGCATGTCACCACCTTGTGATTTCCAATGGGTCCTCTTTAATAACCAGTATATTTGTCTCCAATTTTTGATCCAGTTATCTCCCAATTTTCTATGATACTTGCCGTTAATTCTTAATGTCACTTATAAAAAATTTCTACTACCATTTGATATTAATTTCTACTACCAGTTATCAATTTTTCTACCACTTGACATTTTTCCTAGTCCAAAATTACTCATAATTATCATAAATTCTCCCAAATTTCACCAAAAATTCTAAATCAATAATTTCAAGACATTTTATTCTCTATTCACATTATAATCAATTTAAGAACAATCATTTATACCCTGAAAATGTCAAATGAATGCATGTACAGTCATTAAAATGTGTGCAAAACAATAAATTTCACATATATATGTATGTTAATATTATATATGAACATGAAATGCATTTTCTAACTTCTTCTTGCTATCCCTCATTTACATAAATATAGGGTTCCAACCCGTAATATGAAAATGGGATGTTACATGACGTGTCTGATTAATGAGGGGCCCTTGATGCATGGCAATGCCACGTCAGCAAAGATAACGATGAAACTAACATTGGGTTGTAATTGAAAAAAATTGAAAGTTTGGAAATTTTATTGCTACTTTTTAAAGTTCAAGCTATAATTAAAAAATTAGTGAAAGTTTGATCTTTTTGTGGTAATTAACCCTTCTATATAAAATCATAAAAAATTCTTTATTTAAACTTTAGAAGAACTAAGGAGTAATTGAGCTATCATACTCATAATAGATAGATCATTTATTATTAAATAAAAGATAAGTATCACAACGATTTAAGTTTCTCATCCTTATAGAAATGAGTGGTTGCGTATTTGAGGGTTAATTAAAAAAATTTTATGGTGTAAAATATTTGTTAAAAATTATAAATTAAGGTCAAACTTATATTTTATTAAAAATTTTAAATATCAAAATGTATTTTCTATCTTATTAAATAATAATTAGAATATTTTAACGAAGCATATATGAAGGGAATACCCAAATATATCTCTTACACTTCACTAACATTTGAGGAAGGCAATTTTTATGTAGAATAATATTATTTATTTCTAAAGCCTCTATATATAGATATTGTTGTAGAATGATTATAAGAACATTGAAAATTTCATATGTGATCAATAAAATTCCTTTTCAATAAGACCTATTAGGTTAATACTTCAATTTATTACCTATAAATTTATTTTTATATGAACTTAGATCATGAATAATTAAAATATGCTTAAACTTGCAGCATATTGTTTTAGCTTAAAAGAAAGGGTAAAGTACATTTTAAATATAAACTTTACCTAACTTTGCAATATTACTTATAACTATTGATAAGTGTAAATTGCATCATATTTTAGGGCTTATGATAGGTGTTTAGCTATTAATTCAATCATTTAGTATGTGTTTAGGTTAGAATTGTATTAGTTTGTTAATTATTTGTGTTTATGGGTTAGTACAAGTCTTTGAGCTAAAATATTATGTTTTTGAGGTACCTTGATGTATTTTCCAGTATTTCAAGGTCAATATCGAAGAAGAGAAAACGTAACTACGTTGCTTAGATCATCTGCATCGGAGGAGTTTCAAAAGACATTTGGGTTGAAACAACGACCCACGATCCGGCCACAATCGTGACAGAAGGCTTAGAAGTAGGCCATGATTATGGCCTACGTCGGACATATGCGTAAACGCTTACAAACTTCAGTTTTTGAGGGATATTTTGAACCTTTCGCCCCCCAAAAAAGCCCTAAGGTTATCCAAAACATAAAAGACTATTTAAAGAACAACAAAAGGGAAGAAGAGAGAGCTTTCGACATCAGCCACCTAGAAGAAACCCTAGAGAGAATTCACCGAGAGATAGAGAAAGAGAAGAAGGAAGAGAGAAGAGGAGAAGAAGCTAATTCGATGTACTTCTCGGATAAGGAGTTTCCTGACGTCGCTACCTCCCACCATCCGTTCAGATCATATTTCCTGTTTATTTTCAATTTTATTATTGTATAGAATTGGAATAACAATTTGATGATAGGATTTTTGAATGTTAAGGATGTTTTAAACTCACTTTCAGAGTTTTATCTTTGAATTAATAAAATTTGATTGTTTATGTGATATTGGATTTGTTGTGGTTTAACTCTAGAAGTGCATAATTCGATAATAAACTAAGAGGGTCAATCGAATGAAAAATGATTAAATTGGGCTAACGAGCGTTAGGCATTTTATTGAACAAGAATTAAATCAAATTGGTAAATTATACAAACAGAGATCTTGCATAGTTTCTAGTAGTTTATTGGAGAACTTCAGAACTAATTATAGTTTTGGATATATTGTTAATTGAGAGATTGTTACTTCCATAATCTGATTATGGTTTATAATTTAGGGTTAATGGTTATAACTCAACAGAGAGTAATCAACCCTAAGATCATCTAAACCAACAATCTGATAATTAATAATCAATTAGGTTAGCGTTAAGGATAGGTAAAATTCCCTTTCTTTCAATTGGTAATTCCTTTAGGTTGATTTTTCGTTGTGTGTTGCAACTGCTAGATCATTATTATTTTTGTGATTGACTCTTAATTTGATTTAATTGATTGAATTGAATTCTCGTTTAGTTTCATTATATTTTGATTTTTTGTAATTTTTTCTGGCTTTAAATTTTAGGATTAGATTATCTCTCCTCGTAGGATTGACACCTTAGGTACTACGCTAACGAACCGTGCGCTTGTAGATTATTAAGGGTATTGTTAAAACTTACACACATCAACAACTATAAAAAATATCAATCAAATGCTCAAAATGTTAAATTGTTACAAAAATGACTAACTACTATCTCTATCATTAACGATGCTGACATAGATCGCATCCCTTTATAAGTTAACAAAAATGCATCATGTAAATATAAAAATAAAAATAATTAAGAAAGGAAGAAAAGAGTTAACCCAAATTGCCACAAACTCCAATTCCTCAAAACCCTAAGTTCAAACTAGATGTTGCTAATGCCATAAAATTTAAGCAGAAATTTGGCATCCACAAAGTATATCATTGATTTTAAGTATGACAAAGAGCTTGGCGATGGATAAATGAGATCCGTTAACGTTTGAAGCATTGAAGCAAAGTAAAACGAACAAGCCCATTAAAAATTCTACATCTTGTGGCTATTTTGTTAAGCCAATGCTAAGAGCTCAGGGATTGAATCATACTCTATTGAAGACTATCACTTTGAGTTTGTAGTAGCTATAGGAGTTATCAGCATCACATTGTTTTTATTGTTGAAGTTGATATAAGTTACTTTTTTTATCTTTCACCAACTGTAATTTCTCTAAAGATTGTGACTATTCATTATAACCAAAATGGCAGCAACTTATAAGAAGCCTCTTTGTTGCACTTCGAAAGAAGAAATGAAATGGAAGATTATTGTTTGCTATAGACTTAGTCCTCTATTCAGTTGAAATAACATCAACATGTATATAGAACTTTTGAATGAAATAACTAAATTAGAAATTGTGATCATTAATCAAGTTAATGCCTAAGCAATCAAGATAAAACATTGAGATTTTTTAAGTATGTTTTGACCTTTTAGAATAAGATTTTTCAATATTCTTTACATGTCTATACTTTTTATGCGAAATCATAAAAACTATTATCAATTGTAAGGTTCATATCTCACTCATTTCTATGAATATGGTATTAGTAATTTTATTTGAAAATAGTCTCTTTGTTAATTAGAGATAAGATTGCGTATTATTGAATTTTTCTAGACCTCACATGTCAACAAGATTATTTCTGGGAGTTGTTATTGCCCAATACTAGTAAATTTATCTCTTATTCATCAATTATTAATTTTTTTGTTTACTCTTAAATATTTCACTTTCTTTTTTATTCCCTAGAAATGTTTTTTGTTTTTAAATATTTAATTATAAATTATTTAAATGTTATATATGTATTGATGTGTAAAGTGACCAACAGATCCAGTTTGTGACTATTAATAATTGAAAACTAATTTCACAAAATTTAAATTTTAAAATGTTAAATATTTAATTAATATTTTTATTAAAGTGTATTAATATTATAAATTAAGATAAAATTGATTCTACATATAATTTAGCCTTTAAAAAAAAAAGTTGGTGAAGTAAGGGCGCGGTTTGTCCTTTGTGGCTACCTCCCTAACAAAATAAGGTTATAAATAGTACATTAAAGAAAACAAACAAATAAAAGCCAAAGCTTCAACAAATCTGTAAAACAAAATCGTCAACTATGGCCTTCACATCTCAACACCTTAGCTGCTCTACGCTTTCTCTAAAATCGTCGTCTTTTTCTTCCACTTTATCCCCTCTTGATAACCTATCTGTAAGCTGTGTGCTGCCATTTAATAACAAGAAGAAGTGTATTGCGAACAAGACATATAACGTCCTTGGCATCAATGGGTCAGCAGCTGGATGCCGTCCGATCTCGCTTCGAGCTATGTCTTCTTCTTCTTCTTCGTTTGGGTCTAGGCTAGAAGAGACTATTAAGAAGACCGTCTCTGAGAACCCTGTGGTTGTTTACTCCAAGACTTGGTGCTCGTGAGTTGATAATTGATTCTAATTAACCATATGTTAATGCCTTTCCTGTTTTACAATGCTCTTGATGTGAATTATTTTCAATTGAAGTGCAATTATGATGTAGAATTTGTCTTGAAGGTATTCCTCCGAAGTGAAATCGCTGTTTAAGAGGCTGGGCGTGCAGCCATTTGTCATTGAATTGGACGAACTGGGTATTTCAGCTTCCATTTTACTTCCTTTCTTTATTCTGAATATATAATTTGTTTGTAGTCGTAAGTATCAATGATTTTATTTTATTTTTGTTTGTATTTTTAGACGTTTCAATTGGTAACAACAGAGTGTAATTGTTTTCCCATTTAGCACATGGAATCTTGCGTCATTATACCATTTTCCTCACTTTGTGAATATGAACTTACTTCTTAAATCAGCAAGCTTGGCGTGTTTGAACAGTTGCTTATATTTATTTATTTATTGGAAACCTCTTCAGGTCCACAAGGACCTCAGATGCAGAAGCTACTGGAAAGGCTTACAGGACAACATACAGTTCCAAATGTATTCATTGGTAGGTTCCCTTAGCATTTTAATTGGTGTTTTTGGTCGGATATACTTTTCCAATCATGTACAAGTATAACTGTGATCTGGTATTCAAATTACAAGTAATTGTTGAATAAGCTATTATGGTCTACTTTTGTTTCTATGCTAAGAATCACAGTTTTGAAAGAATAATAGATTACTTGGAGTTGGATGAGAACCTTGAATTACAATTCCATTTGATAGGCCAATAGCATATTTCGATTTGGCTATGTCAATTCTGGTTATGCGCATCCCAAACAGAACATGAATGTGATTGTTTTAGATAATTGAACACAGAGTAAATGCTGTTATTTTTGTTGTTAAATTTCAGCAAAGTAATGGCACTATTTTTGTCGTGAACAGTATGCAAACCAACTTTAAACTTCAATGCATATTGATGAATAACGTATTCCATAGGTGGAGCATGTCATTCACAGTATGTGTGAATGAGATTAAGATGTTACACAGAGGAAGTCTCAAGGATCCCATTATTATTTGGACCCAAAGTTTTCCAATATTTTGTTTCCTTAGGGTGCCTGCGTTGTTGCATGAATCCAATATTACAAACACGGATTCAAATCAGTTAGGGTAATTACGTCTTGCTGTTCTCTGAATATTGTCAGATGTAGATACTGGAAATCGACACAAGGGTTCTGGAGAACTTGTTATAGCTATCAAGCTTTTATTTCTTAGCAACACTTCTGTTTGAGTTAATATGTTAATCAGATGGATAGTATAGTATCTCTAGTTTGAACAAGAGTAGGGAAAATTGAAAATTCAAGCAGGGAGTGAACTCGGGTTATTTGATTTAATTGAATCACCAAATGTGTTATTTGATTGACTTCAGAAGTAGTAAAGATATCAGTGGCCTTGGATAGAAAGAGAAAATTCAGATGGTTTATGATTGTTTGAATTGAAAGAGCTTTTACTTACAGTCCCAAGTTCTGATATTAGACAGTTTATGATTGTTTCAAGTGGCACTTTCACTCACATGCTTTGTTTTAACATACGTCATTGGGTCTTCATATTTCTGTAACTGCCAGTTTCTTGAAAAACTGATTAGATATGTGTGTGTGTGATAGAGAGAGAGAGAGAGAGAGAGAGAGAGAGGAAACGGTGATTTGATGGATTCAGGTGTAAATGGAGAGAGTGAGGCCTAGATGAGTCGAGGGATTCTGGGATTTCTATGGTCTTGTAAATAATACTGGAGACTTAAATTCACTTGTGGAATTTCTATCTGTTTTGATCATTTTCAGTTCTTCAATAAATATTTTCCCCTTTTGCTGTCTTATATTAGTTGGAAGTTTCTTTGATTTGAAAGGTCTAACTATTTTCCATCAAATTCTCAGGTGGCAAGCATATTGGTGGTTGCACGGGTATAATTATAAACTAGTTACTTCAGATTCATCTTCCAACTGCATCTTATAATATCCCAAGTCCTTAGCACTTTCACTGAATTTCAGTTCACCTTAGACACTCCTTGATTAAACTTTCTTTTGCTAATCATTGCACTATCGTTGCTTCCCAAATTCGTAAGTAGTTAGCAATTTCCTGACTTCTGAACACTCTAGGCATTGAAGATTTTCTTTATGGATAACTCAGCCCCAAAGACCTGGGGGTCAACTGATTGGAAACGTCTCTTTGCCTAACAATGTTTTACGTTTTTACGCAGATACTGTGAAGCTCTACAGAAAAGGGGAACTTGAACCTTTGTTATTGAAAGCTAACTCGAAAAGTACTCAGGGTTAATCTTGTTTGTTATTTAGTGGGAACAATATGATTCTCCAATGAAATTCTTGATATAATTTGGGTTTGTAAGAGAAGTACCATGTAGATTGTCCGGCGGGTTTAGATTTTGAAGTCATCCATGTGGTATATCTTCTTTGGAGATGTATAGTCAACTCCTGAAACTTACCAGCTACGAATTTGGCGGTATGAACAAAAATTTTTCTATTTCCTTTTTGGAGCCCCCTGGAGAAGTCAGACAACTTTGTGGCTCCAAAAGCTATATATATATATATATATATAGAATCAAGCATAAATTAGGTAGGAAATTGGTGAAGGGAAATGGTGTAATAGAATTTGGTGAAACAAAAGAATCGATTTTCTGGAAGGTAGTTTTAAATGTCTAAATTTTCTATTTCAATTTTGTGTCTTAAGTATCTCTCTAGACTTAGTTATGTTGGTGTTTTTTTTACTTTAAGTTAATTTTTAACTTCTAATTTTATTTAATATTTTGACTGGCTTAGTTTTAGTTTGTCGTTTCATTTTCAGTTCGTTCGTTTTGTATGTGATTGAAAAAAATTAAGTTGAATTATTTTACGTATTTATTGTTATGGTATATGGATACCATATTTTCTAAAATAAGATACCTAAAAGAATTAAGTGAGGATACATAATCTGTCTTATTTTATTTTATTAATTTGTAATTTTTCACAAAATTAAAGAAAACTAAACGAAGAAGAAAATGTCATTAATGAAAACCATTTTAATTGTTGGTTTCATATTTTTGATATTTTTATTAACTAGATTTAAAATTACTTTTTTTATTTTAAAACTCTTGTTCATTGTTTCAATACATTTGTAATTTAATTAGTCCTTAAGCTTTATTTGTGTAAATTTTAGGTTAAAAATTTCGGTAATGGTATTTTGATTTTTCCTATATATAATTACTTTATTTTTTATCTTTAACCTTATGTCTAAACCTTTATTCTCTTCCAACCAAATGGTCGAGGTAGACCTCTTTAGTTGTCCTCCTCTACTTCCTTACCCTCTCCACCTTATGTCCCTGTTGCCTTCCCTCCTGCTCTCAACTCCTTAAGGTTGTCTCCAGCTCTGTTCCTCTGGTCCTTAGGTTGGTCCTATTCCATCAACTCCTTCCTTTCTCCCTCTTAATGACCTTCTAATTCCGTCCCTTCCTTCTCCATACGATCTTGGACGCAAGTGTTGAGTGATTGCTCATACATTTCCTCTCTAAAGTAATGTCCTCCTCCTCTAAAAGTTGGTTACAGTATAATGTCTCCCCTTATGGAACTTCTTTATTAAGTTATCTCTAAATGGAATTCAACCTTAATTGGTTTTTTAGACAAAAGGCTTGCCTTCCTCCATTAAGCACATGGGCTTATAAACTCTGAAAGAACTCTAAATTAAAGGAAGTCTTGGTTAATGAAGATAACCTCTTCATATTCAAGTTTGAATTGAGAAAAAAATGCTCAAAAGGCCCTAGATAATGGCCTTTGACATTTCAACAATAGGCCTAGCTTTCTTTTGAAGTGGAAACTAAGAATTCATATGCCATTACTCAAGTAAAAGTAGGTTCTCCTTTAGATCAGCATCCATAACGTGCCTTCATAATACTATATTACTTTAGGTTTCTGCCAACTTGCAAGATTTATTGGAAAACAATAGGAATGGATAAAACCGTAACAAATATGAAGGGAATAAGCTACGCTAGAATTTATGTGACTATTGATATTAATCAAGAGCTTCTATAAGCTATCCCTTTAATGAAGCTCAATGAAGTTGTCTAGCTTTATGAGGATTTTGTTTCAGTTTCTTATCAATGGAGGCCGTAAGTTTATCACTAAGGTAAGATGTAGAAGCCTACATGGTAGAAAATTTCAAAATAGGCATTATTATAAGCTTATAGGAATTAATATTTCATATGATAAATATATTCTGTATGAAAAAATAGATGACGAAGCTGGTAATCCTTGTACTGATTTGGTTCTTCCAGATTACAATTCTTAATTCCCTTCACAGACATGAACTAATAATGGGCAATGAAACTGCTTCTCATAAGGTTGATGGTACACCATTGAAGTCAAGTTTAAGGGAATCTTAGATTGCAATCAGCACTAATCTAGAACAAGCTTTCATTTTGGCTATAAATGTTAACGTTTATCCTTCTATTTGTGAACATTGCAAACTAGCCATCTCTAGTTCCTCCAATCCCTAAAGTATTACTTAGTTCCTTCAATCCCTAAAGTATTACTATCTCAAAAGTTAAAACATAAAAGTTATAGAACTCTTTCTTGTATTTCCAACGCATCTTGAATCACTTCAATTGGAACCCAGATGAGAGGGTTATGACCAAACTCTGGAGACATGTTGAAATTGTTCAGTTCAATGAAATTAGCTTCATTTTGCTCCTTTAGTCTCCATACGCCACCTAAGATGAAATATAAAATATGGGTGCATGTAAGCTCAAAATATGTACAAAATGCTAAGTATTTGAGAAGAAAAAAATATAAGAAAAATGCACTTATTATAACATTTCATTTTCTTTCATGCTTTAGGTTTAGAATATTAGTTTCATACATTCCAATGTCAAAATTGATATGTTAGGCTTCATAATGTTGGTAATTATCAAACTCAGGGTTTGTGTTTTTTGTTTTTCTATGTTTTTGTTTTTGAAATTTCTATTATATTTGATTCATCTTGTTTGGAATATGTTTTCTTAATGTCCTTAGGAATTTTGATTATTAGAATGCACACTAAAAGGTGAATAAAGGTTTATAGATATGAGTTTGATTATTCTTTCATCAAGATTTATTATTCATATATTTTTTGGAAATTTGTTTATGTCTCTAAAATTTAATTCTATTTGATCTATTTAAGTTGTATATATTTTGTTTTGTTTTGTTTTTAGGTGTTTAATCCATTTGCATTATGAAAAGTAAGTATATAAGTATTTATAGACTATGCCTAAGTTATTTTTATTTGTTTATGATCTTGGGCCTTTTTAGTATTAAATGTAGACCCAAATCCATTAAGCCTAATTCATTGTTTAGACTCAATTTGATTTATTACTAATGTTTTTGAATTTCTTAAGAGGGTAGGCTGACTTTGATTCAATCTTACTTCATGTTTCAATTTTCAATTCTAATTAAAGAGTTCAACAAAAAAGTTGTCCTTAAGGTTAGGCCTAAAATTCCTTGTTTGATATTTTATTTATTTATTTGATTTAAAAATAAAATGAAAGCTTACTTAGCTCCACATTTTTTAAGCAAATTAGGAAAAACAAGTACACGAGCCTTAGCTTAAAAGGGCTACATAATAGGTGATTATTTTCAAAATTAAGTTGGATTATGGGCGTGGCTTAAAAGAACCACACTTAAAGTCCAAGATAAAATTCAATTAAAAAATATATGATGTTTTATTCTTATGTATTGTGAATGTTTGACCTTAAAAAGAGTGAAAAGCCTAACTTTCTATAAGAGAAGTGACAACTTGATGGTAAATAAGAATAAAATTAAATAGTCCCATTTTCTAAAATCTCAAACCAATAACATTTTCTTTTCACTTAAAAAAGAAAAAAAAATAGATTGACTACTTAATTTGATTTTTTATAAGTTTATGCCTATAGGCTCAACATACTTTTCAATTTGTTTTCTTCTTTTTCCCTTTATCTTTGGACTGTTCAATTTCAGCATTTAGATCCCTTTCATCTAATAAATAATCAAACTTAAATCTTTTCTTAAATTATAAGATCTCTTTCGGTAAATTTTCATGCACAATTCAAAACCATTCAATTACCTATCTTTTTGTAGGTTAAATCCATCCCATTTCTTTCTCTTATTACACATGGAAATATTTTCAACATTTAAAAATAAAAGATAAAAATTAACAGTTTTTTTTTAAAGTTTTATGAAACATTCGAGGCATCTTTGGGTGTTTTTTAAATATTAGGTAAAACTAAAAACTTCAAAGCGTTTAACCACACATATTATTGTAATTACTCTATCTACTTTTAAATTCACACCAAAGTTTATTTCTTCTTAAAATACTTTAAAATTTTAAAACTAAAATTTAATTTTTGGTCCCATTTTTGTTAAGCACAACTAGAAAATATCAATAAAAATTGTCCTACATGAGCTTTGGTAAGGCTAAGCCTTAAGTCCTAATATGGTCAAGGATATGCTTTATGGACTCTAATAATTTATAATGTAGGACTTCTTTTCTCCACTTTTAATCTTTCTTCATCTTCATCTTCATCTTATGTCTTTCATTATCTTTTTTAAGAAAATAAAGAATTATATTATAGCTCAAAGAGCTTCATTGTGAAGAACATACAACTTGAAGTCTCAAAGCAAATCAAAAGGTTAACTATCACCTTAACACCTATAAAGTTGCTTAAGACCAAAACTAGAAATTCCTAAATTTCCAAGAGAGTCTTCATTTCACAAGATCTATTCCTTAAGTTGCTACTATCAAATAAACTGAGATTTCATCAAGATTGTGATGGAACCTCACATAGTTAACTCTTTGTCTTCCTCCAGTACAACTAACTCTTACCGTTAACTCTTATGATCTAAAGTACCAATAGGTTGTTTGAAGTACACTTGTACCAACTTTACTGACTTCCTTTTTTAGTATAGAGGTAATATCCAATTGTTGATAATAAGTGAGCTACATCTAAGGTGTATATGATAAATAATCAAGTGCAATTTTATCCTACCAATCACATCTTTAAGTAAGGTCTTCATCTGAAATTTTGGTTAGGGAAAAGAATTTGATTGCGCTCTTGCCATACGCTGTATACTACATAACTTAAAAGATTTTGAAAACCATTCCATCTTATAAGCTTGTAATCTTATAATGACAATACCACTTTATTATGTTTTGCTAATTTCCTTAAGGAGTATAAAGATTGTAAAGATGAAGAATGTTTTCCCAAAAGTATTTAAGTAATAGTAGCTAAAGAATATATGGTCCAAGCTTTCATTATGTTGTTTACACAATGTACAAATACATGAAAAGTTTAGATATCTAGTTATACAAATACATGAAAAGTTTAGATATCTAGTTAAACTATTAACTGTACTTGGCATTTCCTTAATAGCAATCAATAAAATGAATGAGGCTCGAGGATGAGTTTTAATGTACCATAATAGTTTGTGCCAAATCATTTTTTAAAATATGTGACCTTAAAAGAGATTTGTAAGATAAGTTAGTGTACATGCCTGTCGTAGTTTTGTTCCAATGTGTAAAATACTCCTTATTAGAAATAATATCCATTCTCAAAATTTGATTAATCACTAGGGTTTTAGATAAAAATTCTAATTTGTTTATTGCCTAACTCATCTTTAAGAGTGTTATTGCATAAGATAATATTCCTCAAAGTACGCATCTCTACAAACCTAACTAATGGACCATTTTAAGTCCAATTACTATACCATAAAGAAGTGCTAACCCCATTTCCATCCTTGTACTTGATTTCATTATTATCTTTTCTCTTAGCTTAAGAATATTGACCATGGTTTAGGAAGAACTTGCTTTAGGTTGAATGTTTCATAAGCTGTCATTCCTCATGTAATAAACATGTGTGCATCAGGCAAATAGAGCTTGTTTATCATTAAATATTCTTCAAATTATCTTAATTATTAGAACATTATTGGTGATCTTTAATGGAATTATCCTAAACCTCTTTCATTTCTTGGTAAACATATATCAGTACATTCACCTTAGCTATAACTTTCCTTATTGATTCTTCTGACTGTAGAAAGTTCATAAGCATTTGATAATGTTGTTTAGAAACATTTGATGAGATGACTAATAAATTTGGAAGTTGTTTAGGATTGATATGATGCGTTGAGCTCTTCTTGCCAAAAGTAAACTCTTGTTGGACTGAATAGAAATTCTCCCCTAGATTTTTCAATCATTAGTTTATATTCTCTATATGTTTGTCTTTTAGAAGAGAATGGAATATCCAAATAAGTTATTGGAGGTTTCTAAGACTCAATCCTATGAGAGAGAGAAAGCAAGCTACATAATGCTATACATTAGAGGAAAGATGTTTATAACTTTTATCGTTGTTAATAAAGAAGCTTGAGAGCAATTTAAAGGTGTTTAAAGCTAACATAAATAAAGAATAAAATTAAAACATTTGTAAACCTAACCTAATAAGTTTTAATTTCCTATATATGGAATGAAACATAAATTGTTTCTGTTTGGAAATGACTAAATTAATGAGCCTAGTAAGCATCACCATGCTAAAAGTGAAAAGATAAGATGAAATAGTGCCTTTACCTTAGCCCCTTGCTTACTTAAAAGGTTTGGTTTGTTCTCTATTAACAATAACACTATAGGAGATTGATGTGATTATTTGCTATCTAACTAGTGAAATTAGGGGAAAAACTAATGCTTTAAGAGTGTTCAAGATAAAATCCCAATTTGTAGAATCAAATGCTTCTTAGAAGTCAATCTTAATAGCACAATTTTTGTTTGCATGCATCCTACTATAGTTCTTAAACAATTCCTAAGCTAACATGATATTATCTCCAATTTTTTCCACTAATAAAAGCACCCTAAGATCCATCATTATAAGTTGGAAAAAATGTCTTTCAATTTATTTGCATGAGCTTAGGAATTACCTTATAGATGGTTTTGTAACAAGTAATTAGTTTGAACTCCTTTAAGGAATTTGGAGCTTAAACCTTAGACATAAGATATATGAAAGTCTTGTTATCTCTTTCAACATCCTCCCATTGTTGAAGAAAAATACAACATTTGTGACCAATTTCATAGTTTCAAGCCCCATACTTTGAAAGAAGATTGCATTGAGGCCATATGGTTTTGATTCCTTATATAGGTTGAGGGAAAACAAGGATTTCTCCGTATCATATCATTGAAATGAGGAATTATGCTTCCTATGGAGTTATTTTATCTTTGATGATTTAATAAATAATATGAATAGAAGAGAATCCTTTTACTAGGGTTCACGATGACTTTGAGAAAAAAGAGTGAGTTTCATAAAATATATCCTCTTTTGAGACAACAAAAGTGTCATCATTATTTAGCAATGAAGCAATCTTATTATTATTCCTCCTTGATAAAATTGAATTGTGGAAGAAATTAGAGTTTTTTTTCCCTTTCTTTTAACAAAAAAGCTCTATATCTTTGTTATAAGAGAGAGTTATCAATATTAAGACCTTAATTAAGCATAATCATGTATCTATTCAAGTTATGAATAGCAAAGGATAAATAGAGAAAAGTTTAGATTCTATTTAATCTCTCTAATTTTTCCTTGAGTTCCAATTGAGTATTGTTGTCTTTGAAAGAGTTAAAGATCTTTGATTTTTCCTTCACTGTCATAATATGAATGCCTTATTCCTTTGAATTGTAAGGGTGATACCTCTTTGCACTACCTCTTAGAAGCTCTCTAACTCTATAAGAAAATTATTGAATTTAAAGGGTGATCTTCTTGGAACATTGACGAAGAAGTTTTGGATCACAGTTAAAGTGTGATTAGATTGAAGCATATTTTACCCTATGGGAAGGAACTTGACCACTTATCATTGACTAAATTTCTATCATTCTTCTTTTTCTTAAGACTAGCTCCCTTTTTGTTTATTAGCTTTTATATTGTAATTACGCTCCATTCTTAGGTCAATTACCTAAATTTTTGCTACTTAATCTCTAAAATCCTTTGAGTGATTTCTCAATAAAAGTTACCCTTAGCTTCATAAGGATGAATTATGTTATTGAAGTCCCCTAAAATGATTTAAGGACTAGCTATTTCTGATCATATTTCTTTCAACTTGTTCCAAAATGGAGTTCATTGAAAGCAAAGATTTAAATCATATATAAGCATCATTTACAATTCAATCACTTCCTGTTTCATCCTCAAAGAATGCATTAATTGATCAATAATTAGGGAATGAGTTACTGCAATTCGAACAATGTCAGAAGCTACAATTATTCTACAATTAAAATGAAAATAATTAGGTAATGATTTTCTAATTGCTCTTCATGAACTTTAGTTTCTTACAATAATTCTTTCCAGCTTTATTTCCAAAAAGCCTATTAAGAAGGGCTTATTATTTGAGACATTTTTTATAGCTAATCTTTAAAGGGAAAGTTAATCCCTCTTACATTCCATTCAACCATATTTATTGAGAGGGGGAAGAAATTTGTCCCTTTTTCTTTCTACTTGATCCCCTCCTGATTGTTATTTTGAAGCCATCTATTATATCATAGTCAAGTGTATCTATCGGATTGGGAGAGCTATATGGATTAGTTTTGTGGTGCTTATATGAGTTGGTAATTCAAAAGCCTCCTTATTAAGAAAACCTAATTCAAAAGAAGTATTCTTAGTGCACCATTCAAAACCACATTTAAGGAATCAAAATCTTCATTAAACTTAGGAGCATCTTTGCGAATAGTGGGATCTGATGGAGTAGGTTAAGGTATGTAATCAAGGCTTTTCAACTGATACTCACATATTGGGGTCTAGGGGATTAACTTTTGTAACCACTTATATAGCTTTGTCTTTTAAGAGATCATTTGTGGTTGATAGTTGTATTAACTCTTGATAACCTGTGATGAATCTCCTCTAAATAGGCTTTTATTGTTCCCTTTGCTAAGGTTAATTTGGTCTTTATGACTCATTGACTTGTAGTCTCTTACTCAACAAGACATAGAGTTATAGATATGTTGTCTTATGCTTAATAAGATACAGTAGAACCTCTTTAAATTGATACTCGGTAAATTAATAAACTGTTGGCCCTCAAATTTTTCTGGATGAATAACCATGATTTACTTAAATTATGAGGTTTTGATGGGTTAATTTTGGAATTAATTGTTATGTCAATATTAGTAGTATTTTATTATATGGTTTGGTGGAATTAAAGTTGTAAGAATGCAAAAGCGCATTCTTGGTAAGTCACTTAAGCATATAAGGTTATAAGGCTTAAAGGAGGGATAAAGTGGACTTTTCACATCTATAAAGAGTATAAATGGGAAGAAGAAGGAGTAGTCTTACTCTTAAGAAGAGAAGAAATGAAAATGACGTGGAAGAGAGGAGAGGAAGAAGAAGAAGAAGAGAAAGCAACTTGTTCTAGGTAAGTTCTATCATCTT
>JAOTAY010000004.1:18649321-18667202 GCA_025629805.1 Erythroxylum baracoense
ACATTATTTATTAGTTTTCATTAATATTATGTACAATGAATCTATGTTTTAGATTCATTCAATTAATATGAAACATGAAATTTTCTAAGATACAATGCTTTTTGATGTAATCAAAATTTAACTTTAATCAATTACAAAAATCTCTTTAAATTAATAAATATTAATTTATCGGTTAATTAATATTTCTATAAAATAATAAAATATCATGATCCCAACAATATTAATTTATAGAAGTTTTATTATATATGCATCCTGTCTCGCTGTCAATAAGATACGCAAGCCAACGATCTTATAGTTAACATTTTACAAAGTTACAGACATGTGATCTCGTGCTCTAAAGTAGTAGTCATGGAATAGCAAAGATAAGACATATAAATGCAAACATATGGTGTTACGATCAATAAGAAGCTAGTATATGATCTCATGCTTGATAAAATTAGTAGGCTATATATATTGGTCTCTCACTTGACGTAACGCAAACATGCAAGGTAATGGTCTTGTGTTCGATGTGATGTAGATTAAAAAAAATGTTTTCTTGCGCTCACACAATATTGTGTATAATAAAATGCATATACTAACGGACTCATAGTCTTGTGCTCAATAAGATGCAGAAGCTTGGACACATGGCCTCTTACTCGACAAGACACATACATTCAATCTTGTACCATGCCTTACGACTCTGTAAGGCATAGAGCCATAGATATGCGATCTTTTAGTTGATAAGATGTAGAATCGCAAACATATGGTTTTACACTCAGCAAGAAGCAAAGCACTAAACTTGCCATATTGGACGCAGTAAGACTTTTAGCCACAAATATGCATTTTCGCATTTGATGTTGTATATTTGCGGTCACGCAATCTCGCGCTTTGATAAGGCAAAATTTAGACAAGTGGACTTGTGATCAAATTGTAGATAAAATGTATAGTTGTAGACATAAGAACTCGTGCTAAATAAGATACAAAGCCATAAATATATGATCTCTTGCTTTAGACAAGTCGCATATAGTTGTAGATCCTAATAATATTAACTTTATGGAATTAGACTTGTTATTTTATAGTAGTAAAATGATAAGTATTGTTTTCGTGAGGATTTGGCAGTATCACATCCAATTCTCCTATTATTTTCTAGTTAAGAATAAGATTAATGTTCCTAAAGCAAATCAAGATTATATTAGAAACAAAACAAAGTAAGTAATTAATAAGAAGAAATCAGATATAACAAAACATCTAGATAAGAATTCCCCCTAGCATCATGATTAAATTATTTAGACCTGGATCAATATAATTTCTTAAGTTGCCATCTCTTAATGTATAACCACTTATCTCCAAATTGATCAATCAATATTTCTATCTAGTTAAAACATTTGTGAAAAGGTTTAACCACAATGTAAGTATATTTATACATAAGAAAAAACCCCTACTCAACTCTCAATATTAATGCCTAGCTAGGTTGATCTATAAACAAGTTCCTTCAAATATCTACAAGAAAATTGAGATCTAATTTAATTCTTAGCTTTTAACAAATCAACGCAGATTCTTTTTATAAAGTCACTAAATCAATCCGTACAAAAACAATATTAAGGTTCCTCCTATCAATATTAAGATATCTTTGAAACTATAAAAACAAATAAAAGAAATTTAGAAATCGTAAGAGAATTTTTTTGATATGATACCAATCTTCCGATGTTGTCTGCGTTCAAATTTCTTTCCTTGTTCAACATAATTGCTCTCGGTTTCTGTCTCTCGTTAGCTGCTAAAGCCTAGTTTAAAACTTGAAAAGGACTCCTTTTGTTAGTGCGTTTTCTGCTTTTAAAATAAGCTACTCCACTGAGGACAAGAAGATCTGGGACACGGTTGTATCACACCGAAGCTTCACTTTTCCATCCAGAGAGAAACACGAGTTTCGACACACCCACAAAAGAGGCTATGTCCTTCGTTATAATTACGCATAGCCAAACCCAACAAGAGGTGGGAAGTTTTACGTGTTTTGTTTACCCGATTTTCCTAACAAGAACAGAGGCAAATAGTCGGTACAGGACTGCTAAACCACAAGCAATTGCACTATTTTATGAGCCAACTCCAATCGACTTTAGCAGACATTAAAAAGCAAGAAGAAAGAAGACAGAATGATACATTCACGAACAGATAGGCATAAGCTTACAGAGAGATAATATTCGTCATATCAAAATCAAAGCTACAAATACGGACAGATTCACTTAATTCACTTCTTCGATTTCATCCAAAGCATAGTTGTTTGTAGATACATTTGCGTAATTAACCTTGTCGAATCGAACCACAACTGGGTACCGAGTTTTGGGATCCTGTCAAACACAATCCAAAGTTCAAACATCAAGAAATATATTGAACAAAGAGAAAAGAAGGAATAAGAAAGAAATCTGACCTGATCAACAGCTACTACAGATCCAATGCCATTGAACCAGTACGACTCCCTTCTCAGAATCTTAACCTGTTGAGAGAATAAAAACTTACTAAACTATATGCATTTCCCCAAGTCTTATATAATCACTTAATTTATGCATTACTGCCAACGAAAATATACGTATACTCGATCGCCATTTTTCTGGCAATGGCATTAATAACGAACCACGATCAGCTTTCTTATCTTTCTGCAGTAATAGCTCGTCTATACTTCTTACAAATTAGCAAAGAGCATTGTCTTGACATCAAACCTAGTCAGCTAAATGATTTATTCCGATACTAAGGCTATATATCAATATATGATAACCGAGTGAAGGTGAACTACATACAATTCTCAGGTAGAGTAAAACAAAACCAACACATTTCTCAGGTGTCATATAGAAGATGCTCTAAGAAAATTTCAGACAACAAAGAACCTTAAATTTAATATGTTTAGCACTCAATAGAGTATGAAGTCCCACTTTTTCCTCATTTTCATGGAAGGGAGGAAAGGAAATGTAAGGCTTAGAACTCTGGATCGCCAAACTTTTATAGCGACTATTGAGCACTTTGCTGTTTTCACAAAGATGTAAAAGATGGTAACTTAATTACCTTGGTTCCTCTCTTGGGACCAATTGGTGGTGGCTTAGGCTTCGGAGCTTCACCTTCCGCAGGCGGAGCAGCGGTGGCAGGCTGCGCTGCACCCTCCTCGGCAGCCTTGACGACAAGCCTTGAATTTCTGGTGTTGTTCTTGGAAGAGAAAAACACCATGTTTGCCTTGGAAGCTGACTTGATGTTGGACGCGACATTAGGAGTCAACACGAAACCTGAAGCAGCCGATGCCATGCTGCAGCTAGCCATACACTATCTGTGTCCCTGTGGCAAAAATATAATTACAGCTAAACTAAAGACAGTGATGTGCGAGTTTGAGAGAGCTTTGAATTAATGAACCCAGTTTTTCTGGATTTTCAGTGTAGAATTATCTGATCCTGGAAAGTAATATCAATCGATTCCTCCACTAGGGAGCTGCCAATTAGGCACCATATCCCATTCCTTTGGATAATGAGTTCACACGTCATATAGTCTCACACTTCGGTTTAATTTACACTTTTTCTGTTTTCAGATATAATTCAAACTAGTTAAAGAAAGATCCCAATCACGAGGAATTATTTTCTATGCTCGAAGGAAATTTAGATCAACATTATTGTGAATAGCACCTTTGGTAACATAGATTAACTGCTGGAGATACCTTCGAGGTTGGTAGTTGATGAAAAATATAATATGCTGGCGATTACACACAGGAATTATATATAGAAACTATACAAGTGCAAATCGATTTTCATAAATATATAATTTTATTTTATACTCTGCTATTGTCCAAAAATATTTGTGTAAACAAACTTAGAATATTAGAAAAGTTTTATGTCATATGCGGGAAAAGAAAACATAGAGTATACAAGTATAGCTCAGAGATGAGTACAACATATTCATCAAAATGTATGTTATATCAATAATGGGTTGGGTATACATGTATATTTTAATCTTGAATACAACTTATTAATCAAAATATACATATATTATTTTGATACCAATATCACATTAAAACAACATAAAATAAAACATATTACAAAAGAATTTTTGTAATATGTATTATTGATTGATTATATATTTATGAATAAATTATTTACAAATTCAAAAAAATAAGAACATTTAAAAGGACATCTTTCTTTCTACCATATTCATTCTTTTAACTCTCTATCTTTTATCATGGGTTTTATGAATAATGTGGTTAACTTGTTTCTTACATATACAATAACATATAATTCAAGTATTTTACTCAATGATAGTAGCATACTCAAGATTAGTACTATTTGTTGTTAATCGCTTTCAATGATTGAAAAAGAATTATTTTGATAGAGTTGTTCACGTCAGAAGAAAATAGGTTAGCTTGACTCATAATATAACAATAATTCTGATGGAGCATGTACCGTCCTATGTGTTAAGAATCCTCTAGACTTAGTATAAATTTGTTATACCAAAATCTGTTATTTAAGTTTGTTAGAATCTTTGCTCTCAATTGTCAGAGTTTATTGTACAGGCCTCCATGTATATATATGTACTCTCTCCCTGTATCAAACGAGATGTATAATAGAAATAAAACTTTCTTTCATATTCTCAACTTCCTTATGGTATCAGAGCCATACCAAGCGTAACTGCACTTTTCTTCAACCTTTTTTTTCCCTAAACCTTCCTCATGGCTCCTGATGCTTCTATCTTGGCTGACGGCAACTCCAACCTAATCTCCCACAACATGCAATCTATTTTCAAGTTAACTGGCTCTAATTATCCGGCGTGGTAGGTACAAATCTCCTCTCTTCTCATCAGATATGACCTTATGGGTTATGTTGATGGTAGCCAACCACGTCTTGATGAAACCGATGGCTCCTATAAGCAGTGGGTGTGTTAGGATAAGCTCCTCCTCTATGTACTTATCGCCTCCGTCGATGCAACCATTATCAATATGCTAGGATCTATAACTTCTTCTCAGCAGGCTTGGGCATTTCTTGCTCAGATGTACACCAATAAATCGCGTTCCTTCCTTATGACTCTTAAAGAGAGACTTATTAATCTTACCAAGGTTGATTCGTCTGTTGCCGACTGTCTCCAACGCATCAAGGGAATAGCCGATGAACTGGCTATCATTGGTGGATCGGTTGATGACACAAATCTTGTCATCCATACTCTCAACAGGCTGCCTTCTGACTACTGTGATCTCAGTGCTGCTATCCGTGCTCGGGAGCATCCCATCTCCTTTGATGATCTTTTTGATAAGCTAACAGATCATGAACCCTTCCTATTGCGTCAATCTCAATTAGCTGATTCCACTCATCCTATCACTACTAATGTTGTTACTTGGGTCTGGAACTCCTCTTCCCACCCCCTTGCGAGGTTCCAATCACACTCACACTCGATTTATGCTCGACAGACCAGTACACCAGGACCAACTAACTCCTATCGCAACGTTATCTGCCAATTCTGTGAAAAGCCAGGACACACTGTAAAGGTTTGTCGCAAACTACATCATCGACGTCCTGGTCATCCTGCAGGCAGCCCTGGTTCTTCCACTTCTCCTTCAACACACTTTGTCTGCTTTCCTAGTCACTGGAAAACATCTCCTGGTCTCTCACAGCCTACGGGACCATCCTCGCACTTTCAAGGACCTCCTGCCTATTGGCCAAGCAATCCAACACAAATGTCTTCTGGCCCAACAGCCTCAACTGTTGTCTCCCAGCCTCCCTTGGCTTCAAATCAATCACGGATTCTCGACTCAGGTGCATCACATCATGTTACAAATAATTTAGAACATCTGCATCTACACTCTCTATATTCGGGGCAACGATCATCTTCAAATGGGTGATGGTTATAACCTACCAATAACTCATACAGGGTAACTGCCATTGCACCTCTCCCTTAAAACCATTGTTATTTGATAAAGTTCTCCAGGTTCCAAACATTAGTCGTAATCTTGTTTCTGTCAAGAGATTTTGCACTACAAATATGTTTATGTGGAACTGTTTCCAAACCAATTTCAAATGAAGGACTTGCGGACGCAGGCAGTATTTCTCACGGGGATGTGTCACGGTGACCTTTACAATCTCCACTTATCGTCTTCCAGCCCAACTGCTCTTCTTACTACTGTTTCCAGTCCTGCTCTTCTTCACCACATTTTAGGTCATCCATCTCATAAATTTATGTCGCATCTTCAATCCAAACAATCCTTCTGCTGCAACTGCAAACTCCTTAAAGGTTAAGTTCTTTTTAAAGGTTAAGTTCAAAAAATCCTTTGATAGTATTAGTTGGAACTTCATACCTTATCTATTCTAGGTATTTGGTTTTCTATACAATTCACTAACTAGATTAAAAAAAAGTACATCACTTATACTTCGTTAAGCATATTGGTTAATAGAGAGTCAACAAAGTTATTCAAAGGAGGAAAAGGTCTTAGACAAGGGGACATTTTATTACCCTACATATTTTTCATATGTATGGAAGCCCTCTTTGGATTGATTAAGCAAAGCATTAATAGGTGTCCCATCTTTGGTTATCATAGTAAATGTAGTTGAGTTGGCTTGGTGGATATGTCTTTTATAGATGATTTATTGGTTTTTTACAAGGAAAATGACCCGCCTTAAACTATACCATAGTCAATACACTCAAAATCTTCAAAGAAATATCAGGACTGAGTGTGAGTTATGAAAAATGTTAGTTAATTCTCTCATTAAGTGCAATGAAGAAAGCAAGATGGTTGTCATATATTTTAGGATTCTAAATAACCAATCCTCGCTTTAAATATCATGGTTTACCCATTTCCACTAAGAGATGAGATTTAGAGAATGCCTTCCCTTTATAGACAAGATTCAAAAGAGGCTAAACCAATAGAGCAATAAGGATATAAATGGGGGCATATTAATTATGATACAATCAATTTAAAGCTTATTACATATCCATTGGTTTGCTCATATGATGCTATCAAAAGATATGATTAAATTCATTGAAAATAATATAAGGAAGTTTTTGTGGGGTGGAAGGAAGGAAGGGAACACAATGGCAAAAGTTAAATGGTAGGAAATATGCTTGCCTTATAATGAGGGAGGTCTGGGAATCTAAGTAATCAAGATAAGCAACCAAGTGTTAATTACAAGAAGAATGTGGAGATTAATTAATAAAGACAATTATCTTTGGACCAGATGGACTCACAACTATCTGTTAAGGGGAAGGAACCTATGGGAATTGAAAAAAGAAACCAATAACTCAAACTTTATATAGCAACTAATCAAAATGAAAGGCACCATTTCAAATTCTATTAAATGCATAATAGGGAATAGGAGGAAAGGATCACTATACAATGACAATTGGTTAAAGGAAGGACCCTTATGCCTCTCACATTTTACAAAACACTTCTTAAATAGATTTCAAATGAACCCAAAAGTTTAAGAATGGATTGCAAGAAGTCAATTGGACAATTATCTATAAGAAATCCCTAAGTTACTACAAATTACAACCCTAAAGAAAATACAAAAGATAAGTATGTTTTAAAGGCACACTCCTCAAATAACTTCACAAATCACTCATGTAGAGAGATTTTGAGGAGGAAAGGTGAAAATTTAAATGGGATAAGCTCATCTGGAACAGGATCAAAGCCCCAAAGAAATCCTTTATGATATGGTTGATCTTTAAGAATGTTTTAACTATTAAAAACAGACTAAGATTTCTCAATATCCAAGTTACATGTGCACTATGTAACTCTCATAGTGAAATTCCTAGCCATCTGTTTTTTGAATATGATTATACAAAATGGATATAGGATCAAGTTCAAGAGGCACTAGCAATTAGGTATAAGCTATTTGACTATAAAGTTATCCTCAGTTGGTTATAAGAAAGTAACAGTACAGAAAGTAGAAGGAGTTTCCAAATTCTCAATCATATAGGACTATGCATGTACATAATATGGCTTGAGAGAATTGTAGAATAGTTAGAGGAATTCAAGGAACAAAGGAAAAGGCATTAGGAGAGGTAATAATCAAATGTTGGGAGAAAAATACCTCAAGCATTAGGGATCTCAAACAGAAAGAGAACATGAATAGAAATAGAATATCAACCTAGCAGTGGCAAACCTGATGGGGGATTATAAGTTAGAAGCACAATATTTGATAAAAACAGAACTTTGTATGAAGATAATATGGCATTGATGTTGGATAAAAGTATTTGGAATTTTCTAGTCTCTATAGTATAGCTTTGTAAATAAAGAATTTAAACCTATTTTGGCTATTAATACATTCACATTTTTTTTAAAAGTACTTAAAATTATATTAATTCAAACTAATGCAATATTTTAAAAATTTTAAAATATGATAAACTTATTTGAAATGCCATTTTAATATTTTAATTTGATAATAAACATTTTATTTGAATTTAACTTTTTTATAATTAATCAAACTCTAACATAATCATGCTCAAATAACTAAGTTTAAAGTTGAGCCTAAGGTAAGTCCAAACAATTTGCTATTCCTACTTTTGTTTAAAAAATGAAAAATAAACCATAGGCAAAAGGGTCAAATTGAACATTGATGTTTTCATTTGAATTCAATTTAACACAAACATTTCGAAACATTCAAAAGAACTCTAATGTTTTATAAATTTTCAATTTAAACCCTAACTTAACTTCTCTAATAATCGTCCATTGGAAAAAATATATTTGGCCTTTCTTTATGTCCCTTTTAAATGTGTATATTATGTGGTAAGTGAAGTTTAAAAAATAAAAAAATGAACTCTTTTTTTATTCTCTCTCCTCTCCTTTCTCTCTCCCCCTTTCTTTCTCTTTAAGTTCTCTGCTTGCAGTTTCTTCTATTCTTCCTTAAAAATTTTATAAGAAGTAACCTCCAGTACATGAATTGACAAGGGAGAAAAAGGTGAGGTTGAGAGCAAAACCGAGAGCAAGTAAAGTTGTTTTAAAAGTCATAATACTAAAGCCCTCATGACTCTATAGAACTATTATATAACTAGTAATTTGAAACTATAAATAAAAGAGAATAATTTTGAGTGTAGAGTGACACGTATTGAGGACATTATTTATTTATATAAAGTTGAGGCTAAAATTAATTAAGAAAGGGAATAATGATATATGTGCAGCTATGTGTGTTATTGTCCTCTATAACAAACAGTTGATAAAGTTTTAGTCAAAACTTTGGAAGATTGCAAGATGGGTCGCAAATTGGTTCGTTTCGTTCACAACATTATTATAAATCCATCTCAAAATTGATTTACAAAAATTACCAACTATCATAAAATTATATTGTGAATAAAAAAAAAGAATATTCAAAACTTTAATTATAAGAGAAAGTTGGGACCTTTTCACTTATGATAAGTTAGTACCAGTGATACAGATACCGTTCTGTACCGGCAAAAAAATAGAACGGTTACGCCTCTTTTGATACCGGTCTTAGGTACCAATCAGTACCGAATGTTTCTCCAGGTACTAGTGGATACCGATTGGTTTTTGAAATATCGGTAAAATATTGGATGGTACCGTCAAATTTGAAAAGTTTAGGGACTAAATAGCAAAAAAATTAACAAAATCAACCCCTCAGAACTCTGTCATCTCTCTCTCAATCTCTCATGCCACTCTCTGTCTCACTCTCACTACCTCTGCTCGTCGTCATCGTCGTCATCCTCCACAACAACGCCATCATACCTCTCCCCCGCCTACTGGTCTGTCTGTTCCCTCTTCACTATGACTCTCCTCCACTCCATCCTCCACCGCGCCTTACCGTACCTCGCCGTGCCTCTCCTCTCGGCTGCGCTCACCTTGCCTCTCCTTTGCTTACTACTATCTCTGCTTTATCCACCTTCACCATCTTTGCTTGCTTTTGTATCCTGCTCGTCTTCTACAGAAACCATATCTAGTTTTCACCCAACCTAAGTCCATCCCACCAAAAACCTAACCCAACCACTGAATTTGTGAAACTTTTGGGTGTGTTTGTGAATTGTGCTTTTGAGGTTTTGAATGGTTGGAACTCATTGAATTTTGTGGATGGTTGGAGGAACTTGGAATTGGATTATTGTGAATGGTTGGATTTGGATTTGAATGAAATGGACGAAGTGTGTTGTTTACCTATTGATTATATTTTGTTTATCTATTTGATTTGAAAATTCATAAGTCAAGACCTCAGTATTTGCAATTTGCTTTTGGATTTGTTTATTTCAACTTACAATTACAAACTAAATTATAAATAAATTAGATAACAAATTAAATCAAATTAAGTCTATCTATATAATTTCAATTTGATTTGAACTATTTAGGTAGTTTAAATGTTTAAAAATAAAAATTGTTTAACAATATTCAACCTTTTTTAAGATTGAATGCAACATTTATAAAAGCTTTAAAACACATATGAAAATATTTTATACATAAATGATTCAATAGCATGAAATTAGCAATCATTTTGACTCAATTTCGGATCCTTACTTAAAATGCCTTTGTTTAACTAAAAAAGATATGAGTATAAAAAAGCAATAATATAACTATAAGTTAAATAGGAATTACATATCATTATTCTTATTAAAGAAATATTAATTAGCACAATTTGTAGCAAGTACACTATAAATTATAATTGAAGGTAGTTTTTTAGCCCTTTATGAATTGTTTTCCTAGGTTTAGCTTAATTTATTTTATATTAACTAAAATTTTGGTGAATAAATATAAAATAGCTAAATTGTTGGTTTTTTACTAATGAATTGTGTTGGATGAAATTGAATTGTGTTGAATGAAATTAAATTGTGTATGATTTAATCATACAAAATGAGTTATATTATATAGTGGTTATTATTTAGACGTGAAATATTTGAAAATTATTATTATTTCATATTAATTATAGTTTTTATTTATTATTATAACTTTTGGAGACAAAATTGATATAAACTTACAAAGTATATAGTACAAAAATGACAATAGGCTATTTTACATTTTTTTTTAAAATTCATGAACTATTTCATAAATTTAAAAAATTATCTGAAACGATATCTGATATTAACTGATACCAATATAATACTGTACCAAAACTTAATTCGATACTAAGTCTAACATGGTATTGGCAAATTTGGATGGTGCATGATGTTTGCCTTAGCAGCGATACGTGGCTTACATATTAATGTTGATGAAAATTTTGATTTGTCAAGTATAGCTTAAACTCTTTGTTGCAAATTAGAGATGCTAAGTCTATTTACTTCTATCAGCTGTAAACTAGAAAACAATTGATGAGGAATATCTTAGTAAGACAAGGAGGAATAACAATAGAAGTTTAATTCTTAATAGCCTCTTATTTAGGGAAAGGGATGACTACACTGGCTTAATCAAGCAACTAGACTCATAGAAGCTGCAAGAATATGCAGACAAGAGAATGTGAAATAGGTCGTTTGGAAACTGTTGAATTGGATTTATTGACGAATTGAATTCAATTACATTTATGGGATTGAATTAAATTCTATTTACACTATTTAGAATAAATCTATAAATATTAGAATTTAATTTAATTACATTGTTTGGAGCACAATAAAAATGAATTCAACTATTTCATATGACTTTTTTATCCTTAACTAAAAATAGTATATAATCAATGTGTATATGTTCTATTGTAATTTGTATATTTATGAAGTATATATTTAGACACAGAATTTTTAATGTTTTGAAAAGAATTAACTCTTCAATTCACACACCAAATCGGATCATTTGTGATGTGAATTGAATTCATAAAGAAAATGAGATTCAATTACGTGGTTGAATTTAAGTCATCTCTTTTTTAGCATTCTAAAGGTATGAATTGAATTCAATAACATAAAATTAATGAAGTGAATCTAATTTATTGAATTCTAAACTACCTGAAAGTAGGGCGGGTAAATTTTAATATTTTAAAATATTTAAATTTAAATTAAATTACGATAAAAACGTAAATTTAATTCTTCTGCGGAAGATCGTATAAAGCAAAGAAAAAGAAGATCAAACGAAAGCAGCAGCGAGGAGACAGACAAGCGGGACAGGAACGAGTTAAAAAAGGGTGTGATTGAGGTCATAGAGAGACGGCCATCCATGTTGGTCGAGAAAGATTATATGTTTTATATATAGCTTTGAATTTGAATCTGTTCCAAGCAATTTTGTGAAACGAAACTGCACTGAAGAGACTAACTTTTGGCGCAAAATATCAAAATGGCCAAATGGATTTAGGGTTTCGATGGGATAAGTAACCGAGTGACGATGAAGAGAAACATCTTCCAAGTTCCCCAAGATCCACCGGCACAGTTCCCAAGAGGCTTCCATGGAGTTCGGAGCTCCAAATGCGGACCCGTATCTCAACAAAATCAAGGTGATCTGATTTCACACAAATCTAAAATTTCGAAATTCTACGCACCATTTTCTTTTTCCTTTTTCTTTTTTCACGTTGATGTTGATTTTGGTTATTCGATTGTTCAGTGAACTGTTTTTCTATCTCAATGTTTATTTAACTAATGGTTGAAACCAATAACAAAATGTGAAATATATGTCAGCTTGGGAGCCCAAAATGTCGGAATATGCTTTCTTTAAGAAATTGCAGGAAGATGCTGATAGTAGGTTCCGTTCTCATCCACAAGATCGTGATAAACACCAATCTAAGAAGCTCAAAACAAGCTGCAATTCTGGAGGTTGGTTATTAATGTGTAATACTGCTGAATCAAAAGAAAAGGAGAAATTGTTAATTCTTTTTCGTCATCTAGTACTTTCCTGCAGCACCGTTTACTTGATTACTTGGCCTTCCCTTGATCTTTTGTGCTAAATGTCTAACATCATATCTTGTTTTTCCTTCAATCCATAATAGCCTAGAAAATCAATTACTTGTTGCTACCTGAGAATGCTACACATGTTAATTCTTTTCCATTCCTATCTCCACTAGTCACGTCGGTCACTAAACAGTCATTACATTTATCGGATTGTAAATTAGCACGCGGAAGTTGTCATTGCATTTTACCATTCAAATGTATAGTGGATGGATTATACAGGACAAGAATTTGAACATTGCTTTTGGTTTACCTGTAAACAGAAAATTAGTGAAGATGAGAGTTTCACCTACATAAATTACTTTGCTCATTTACATCATGCTTTGTCGTTTTTTTTTTTTTTGATATAGACATGCCAATTTTATGGATTAAGAATCATGAAATCAAATTTATCACAATCCACATGGCTTACTAAAATCCTGACATTTCCCCATTTCAAATTTATAGAACGTAAAAGTGAACTTTTTAACTGATTCCATTATTCTTTTAAGCAATTGTAAGCGCTATTCATGTTGGCAGAGGTGAATTTGAACTTTTCTGCATCCCTAGAGGATATGCACAATGTACAGAAAATCGCATGCAACTGTGTTAACATTTGAGCATCTGATCATAAGTTTCATAAAATGAAAACATTAATTGTATTAACAGGACTATTATTTTCTTTTGGATGCTTTGGGATAGTCTGGAAAGGAACATGAATTGCAAGCAACTTTTTTGCAGTGTCTCAAAACTTGCACAATAATGACATTAGAGAGAAAATTTTTGACTTGTTCTTCACTATCTTAGGGAAGCATATAAATATTATGGCCTTGTTTGGCAAACAGCGGGTTGCATTAGTTGTTCGCTGATTCTATCAGCGATTAGCTGATAAATAATTATATCAGTTGATTTGACCAGCGGATAACATCAACTGTTTATTAAAGATTTTTGGTAAAATTAGCTATTTAGTATTAGCTGTTGATGTGTAAAATAACTTATGAGGGCATGATTTTTTTAAAAATTATAAGGACATGAATATTATATTTCTTAATATTTCGTTGAATGTTCTTATAAGAATTTAGATTTAAATATTTAATTTTACAAAAATTAAGTTTATAACTTTAATAAAAACTTAATAATAATAATAATAATAATAATAATAAGAAGAAGAAGAATAAGAATAAAAATAAAAATAACACCAACAACAACAACAACCCAACACCAACAACACCAACACTACCACCACCAACAACAACAACAACAACAATCCAACGTTAAATTCTCTATTAATATGAATGATACAGTTAACTACATCATATTAGTATTTTTCATATAATATGTATGAATTTTATTATTTAATAAATTAAAAATATCTATAATTATAGTATGACATAGATACGATATATAGTAGTTATATACTAAAAATATTAATTTGATGTGACTCTTTATGTTCAAAAACTTAATATTATGGCATCTTTAAATGTAAACTAATATTTTAAAATTAAATAAAGATTAAAAAGTTTAATCAACCCCTTTATTATATTTTTTCAAACTACACGACATAATTGTACGATTAAAAAATGCTAGCTTTGAAAACATACAGAGCAAAAGTAGAGAATAAAGTGGAGGGCAATACTGTCATTAAGCAAACAGCTAACTTCAAAAGTCTTCTTATGGAGTTTTTAGAAATCAACTTATTGGGATTAAATAAGCTAATCAATAAACCATTTACCAAACACATCAATAGCTTTTTAAGATGGTCAAAAAGCTAACTTTTAGTCAATAAGCTAAAAAATAGCTGATAAGCTGTTTGTCAAACACCTTCTATTAAAATTTTTTTGTTGTAACCTTTCCAACTTTGGACTTTTATATTATTAGAATGGTTTATGAGCTGTAGCCTAGGTATTTTCTTACTTTATTAATGCTACTCTACTACTATTCGTCACCTCATATTCATTTAAAACCTTAACTTACTAAGTTGAAGAATACTTAGGACTATCATTGTAGCTATACTTGCATGCAATTGTTATGTAAACAATGTGGATCCTAAAGCTTTCGAATCATAATTGAGTTGCTACAAATCTGCAGGGGCTCAGTACCGGCAATTGGAAGTCTTTTCTAGAAAAAGAAAAAATCTCCAAAAGTGGGTTTCAAATACCTCTTTTCCTGATGAGCTATGTTCAAAGGGGTTAGACACATGACATATAATGAGTCCTTATGTCTTCCTTATTTCTGCTATCATGTGCCATAAAGAATATCTCTGCAGGTGTGATATTGTTTCTGCTCTGATCAGCCGGCTGTTTCCTGTGACTATCATGGAAAAAGTATGGAGAAATGTTATTTGAGTGGCTACGAGTTAGACGAAGTCTACATTAAGCAGCTGGAATTTTGCTTTCTGACCTTTTGCATTTTCCAGGCAGGGAAGGGGCAAATTGATGGCAAAACTAAGGTGCATACCTTTCCTTGTTCAAAAAACTATTCAAATGAATCTCATCAGATGCCTACAAGAAACATGATGGAAATAGAAGATAAGCTACCCTTCGACAATGATCCATGCTTTTGTTGGTTGGATATACCAAGAGAGCCAGATATCTCAAGTTCCAGCCCTTCAGTCTATCATGAAGCCTGTAAGGATAGCAGAATGAGGGGACTCCAAAATCTGCGAGAAAGCAAGACCCATGGTTTCTATGTTGAGGACAATTCTACTTTTGGCTTTCAGATTCCAGAGTATGAACCTGACACCTGTAATGATCTCAAGGGTACCGATAGATTCCATTATTTTAATAAATGCTTTAGTGATGATGAACTCCATCTCCCTCTGGTGGATTGGGAATTTAACACCATAGCGGACAAGAGAAAACCATCTCCGACTCGTAGAACTACAGAATTTAGCATGCATCCTCATCATAAACAGAAACCGAACAGCATGATTGGTGAATTCCTATCTCCCAATAATCCTCTGTCTTCAGAAGAGCCTCGTCCTCTTTTGCTCGGTTGGGACTTCAAAAACATGATGGATGATAGAAACCTATCTTTGAGTTGTGAAAATACGGAGCTGAGCATGTGTCCAAATTCATGGGGTTTACGTGCTGATGATCAACAATTGGAAAAACATAGCAGATTCAGTGTAAATGGATTGTGTAAACCATCTTTGTTATGTCATCATTCCCCAAACCTGCCTTCACTATGTTGGCATCCCTCACCCAGCCATGACAGCCATGATCTGGAAGAAGGTATTCTTGAGATTAAGGAAAAAGTGGATACTGTTTTGGATGATTGCTCTTTGACCTTGGACGACAAAGCCAGCGATCATAATTTAGTTGAATATTGTCATCCTTACAGCACATGTGATAGTAGAAGCATCTTTCTTTCTCCCCAAAATCATCTTTGGTTTATGAGCAAGATTCTAGATGATAAGCAATGTCATCATGATAGAAAAGTTCTATTTTCCTCTGGAATTGATTTCAATTTTGTGCTGAAGCACTCTCCAGTAAGCAATTCCTTGAGAGATTGTTACATAGCAAATCATCATGCTCTTGACTTCCCGAATAGCATTGACACATCTTCAACCTTTCCTGTTGAGGACAAGTATGAGAACTATCCATGTGGTTTGGAACATGGAGCAGTTTATCATTGTTCCCATGAAGATATGACTAAGGAACATGACTGGCAATTATTTGCTTCCAGCTTATGTATTGAAAAAGCGTTGGCATGTTCATTGGATGAATAATACAAGGAGGGATCTGAAAGAGATTTTGCTGATAATGGGGAAGTGAAATACTTTTGATGCTTCTATTATGCCTGGGGATTCAGCCCTCAGAAAAGGTTTGCTGTGATCTGTTGATTAGTTAGGCATTCTTATGAGCTATGAAGTTCCGATTGTGTGAAGTTGAAAGGTTAGTGGAAAGGGTTGGATGAGCTAGTTAATTACCAACGGTGCACATTTCCTCTAAGTTGATACCTTGTAGGACATGATGTTCTGCTTGGAAGATTAGTTGTAATGATTGATATTATTGAGGCGGTAAAGATTTAGCAGTTGGTTGGGGCAATAGTTGATTGCAAAGAAATGCATTTCTGTCTTGCATCATCCCCTGGATGAATGTGTCGTCTACCAGATCCAGAGAGGAGGGCAGCCTAAGTGCATCGCTCTTTGCAAAAACAATTGAATGCAGCGTGATTAGTAAAAACCTGTACTGTAAGAGTCTTGTATGCTATTCCTAACTCCAATCCAAAGTTTAATTTCACTTGCCAAAGAAATTCTTAGTTCTTTAACTGCGTACCCATTTTATGCCCCAATCAAAATCGATTATAAATTCCAGGCCTTTAGGAAATTGGATTTGCTCTTCTTTTTCCCACTATGCTTATTTATATTCCGCCACTTTTTTATTTTTATAAAAAAGTCGATCTAATTTAATTGCCATCTCGTGAAGACAAGAAGTCCAATTTGATATTACGAGTAAAATAAATAAAGGACAAGGAAAATATGATTAAACTTGTAATGAACGTAAGGGACATTGGCACCCGTCTCTGGATCCCACCGAAACCCAAATATTTAGTGGTATGTTTAACCCCCCCTACTGTGTGATTGTTATTAGCATCACTCCAACTCCGATCTTCATGTTTGCCCCGTCCCTGTGATCTGATGACTTTTGTCTGCACCCAATCCCCTCCCTAGGCCTATATTCCAAGTAGCTTTAGATTGCACGTTAATTAAGCCACCCCACCCATTTGTGACGTGATTGCCTCCAAAAGTCCCAACCCTCAATTGTCACTCTCTTGCTTTGGCTGGTGGATATGAATTAAGAAAATATAGTGGGGAAAAAGTGCAGTCGGTGGATTTGTTAGGCCCTAGGCTCTACATATTCGTTTGCAAATATAAATGTAATTATAAGGATGACCCTTGTAATCTTGACTTCAATACTTACGAATTTATAACAATTATTTTTTGGTATTTCTCCTTGATAAAGACATATCGTGAAACGGCTTTATTTCTATTTGCCTCAAGAATTAGGTTAGATTTAATTCAGATTCACAGCCAAGGTCCGTGAATTGAAAGCAACGTAGCAAGTCCTTTTCAGCTGCATGTGGCTTATATCTACTCGTTCAAGTTTAGAGTATT
>JAOTAY010000004.1:18671770-18689684 GCA_025629805.1 Erythroxylum baracoense
ATTATTAATTATTTAATAAATTTTATTCTATTATATGTGATTTATATTTAAAAATTATTTATTTATATTTTTATATACAAACAATTAAAGAATAATTTTTTATATATTTTTTCTATTTTCCTTCAATAAAAATTTCATTAGTTTTTATTTTTATTAATTATATACAATTTTTATTAATAATATAAAAATATTATTGAGGGCGATAAGCTTGTGGACCGTAATAAATGAGTCTGGAGAACAGGAGGTTAGGATTAGAAGAAATAATTGGTATTAAGAGAAATTATTGAGGGTATATTAAGTATTATATATTTATTAGTTTACGTTTCATCCTAAACCCCCTAAATCGAAGGGTTTTTTATTTTCACTGTTTAAGAGGGAATGGAACGTAACATGAAACCATCTGCTTTCATCACATTCTATTCCATTCCATTATAAAACTCTCGACTAAACGATAGAAATGTGTTACGTTTAATTTCGTTCCATTATTAACCCCTCAATCAAACAAGAACTTATGGAATTGGGTTGGATCATGTCGCCCTACCATTCTTAGTTGTACATAATTTCATGGAATGACGTAAAAAGAAATTGTTAAATAAGCATACTAAAAGTCACGAGATTTCTCATATATATTAATTAAAGTATCTGAAATTGATATCTTGTAATTATGTCCTCTCATTTTTCTTAAACGCTAACATAAATAAAACATGCTTAACTTTTATTTCATACTCACCTTTTAAAAAAGTTATCTATGATCATCATCCCGTGAGTTGCGGTGGTAATTATTAAAAAGTAGAACAATTTCTCTTTATGACATCCTTGTAAAATTTGAAGAGGTACTTTATCCTAACTAATTAAGATCCTGTTCCGAAATGAGAATGGATAAAAGAAGAAGATAACCAAATTGGATGAACAAATCCCACATGCTCTTGAATTCAATACTCAAGATGGAAAATTTACAAGGAAAAACCAAAGACGGCTATAAAGAAGATCCTCGTGATATAATATAATATCTCCAGTTGGCAAAATCTCACTGATAGCCGGAATCCATTTACGTGGTGGACAAGCTCCCAGGTTCCCTCCTAGTCGTGTCCTAGTAAACATATTAAATAGCCCACGAGGAAAATATTAAACCGGGGACAAGCATTGATCACGTGGTACAATTAAACAGTCGACTTGAAAGGGTAGGCCACCGATTTAATTGAAATCTGAATTGCCAAACCCAGTGACTCCACACCATCAACATCCCACTAGCTCAAATGGGGTTTTGCTTGTTCACGTCAGATATTGGGGATTTAGGATAAACATGCATGAGCGATGGACCAAAGCTTTTAGGTCTATTAGGCAGTGTGCACATATAGTCTTTATTCTATTTGTACACATATAGTGTATCAACAATCGTTTTGTTTTATGCCTGGTTTTCTTTGTTACTGTTACTTTGTTTGGATATAATCTAGGCAAGTGGCGATTGTAATTAACACACGTTGCCTAGCAGCTCTTACCGAAGAGCATGTGAAAGCTGAACTTGCAGACCAAGTTTCTTATACGGTTAAAGGTACCGAATGTTTCAGTTCTTCAAAATTGGATTTGATTAATGTTTTTTGTGAGACATGAAGGTGAACTTTTTTGGGAAGTTTCTCCGAAGAAACGTAATTCCTACACGAAGAAGAAATTTACAAGGAACAATCAGGAAATCACCTTATCACAATAGATCAATGGCATCATCATGATCGTCAACTTTATAAAGTCGAATCTTCAGATAATCCTTCTTCCATAGTAAAACAATGACACATTATTCTCTATATAGTGCGGTCAACTTTATATAGTGCTGCTGTTAACTTCCATAGTAAAATATATATATACGCATATTGTCAACATCAAAACCTCATGCATCAAGACATAAACCAGCCGAGTTAGGCGGTGTCCGCCGAATAACGTGGTCTCGTCTCATATTGGTCACACCATATTTCATATACCACAAATGGAAAGGGACAAAGGCATCCAAACCACCAAATCAGGGGCATTGTCTTTTTTCCTGTCAATTCTCTGTATGTGTGGTGCCAATACAGTAGTTACAGCTCCTTTTCCGTGATTTACCAAAAATGGGGGGAACAGGTCATTTACTCTTCCAATGTCCTGTGTAAACACTAGTTTTTTCATGTAGTAGGAACGAACAAATCTTAAGGGATGGATTCAACTAACAACCGGTCTCTTCCTCTAACTAAATATGTCTGCGTGGTCAGTCTCGATTTAGAAGGAGGTCACTAAAAACAATAATTAAAGAGATTCAAATGTAAAGGGAAACACATATATTGTGAGAAAAACATCAATTTCTGATTATCATAATGCAAAATACAATCTCATAGTACTAATATCTTTCTTAATAAGAGTCTTAACCTTAACCAAAAAAGGATTAATTCTTGAGGTTTCTTCCAAGTTGTATATGGTACGTTAGAGAGATTAGCAATCACGTGTATTTAATGTTAAAGCCCTTTCTCGATCCATAGACATCGTGCTTTAATGATCACAACTTAAAACCAAATAAAAGGAAAAAGATGCACCCTGTCAATTCAAGGCACGTCTGCCTGAAAATGGAAGCTGTACAATATTCCATATGATGAGTGGTGTATAAGTTCTGATCATAAATTAAAGGGCATGTTCCGCGTGCAAATTAAGTGAACATGGGCTCTACCTATATAATGTCTGTGTGACTCGTGTTTATCTGAGTTACGTGTTTAACCTTTATAGTGGTCAACCTCATTTTGTGCACGCCATGCATAAGAACTAGGGAGCAACAGCACATTAGTTCCACAAATGAAACGTCTCTTTAAATTTCACATCACTCGTAAACCAAACCCAATTTTGTCTTGCATACTTTCTCTCTTTCACCTGATCACTCTGTGAAAAAGTTCTTTGCGGGTAGTTCCAGGAGTTGAGTGACATTGAATATGAGGAGGAACTGCAATATTGACCTCCATCTTGTACCGTTCTCGGAGCACTCCGATCACCTTCGTCACCCCATGTACGTAGGTGTCTTAAAAATCTCTTACCTTTTTTCTATTTTTTCCCCTCTTTGTCTCGTTCTACGATTGAATATATGTACACGCATTAACATGTGAGAGAGAGAAGTTAAATTTAACGTGTTCTTGTGGTTGAAGTATGGAGGAGCCGAGTCAAAGCCCATCGGAACAGAATAAGCAGTTAACCATTTTCTACAATGGGACAGTGTGTGTATTTGACGTTACAGAGATGCAAGTAAGTGTATTAATTCCTATTTATCTTCCTGGTTTCGTTTATGGAAGATCATAAATATTCAGATAACACTAAACTGTGTACTGCAAAACATAATCCTATGAATATTGGAGATCAAACATTGGAGTCCACCTTTCTTTAGAACTAGATATCTAGCAGTAATATTTCGTAGAAACTATGGCTCCTTAGATTCTAATATGTTATATAACTGAGTCCTTGAGATGTTCTATGCGATCACGCACCTGGACGACTCAGAAAACGTGCTGGATCTCTCTACAAACTAACAAATAACAATGCTACATGCAGTTTCTCAGAAACTTCCAAGAGTTCATCATTCGAAGACACGCGGTACTTGACCCACATTTAATGCAAAAAAGTATCAATATCGGTCCCTGCCAACATTTTCTTGACCATATTAATTTTCGTTTCCTACTTTTATGCCACACATATCATTTGATCTAATACTGCCCTCCACGCAAAAGCCTGTTGAATTGACAGTTTGAAGAATGTGTATATCAATAATAAAAAGTTTCAAAAGTTATGGCGTGTTATGCAATGATCATTCAGTCTAAATTTCAATTGGTTGCTGACGAATACTTATCAGGATTGAATCATATGTCCAGACTCAACAGTTTGTAGCATTATTAACGTAACAACTGTGGAGTAATAAATATTATGATTCTTCATGTAGGCCAAAATGATCCTATGTCTTGCACGAGGTGTAATGCAGGAAAAGTCGAAGACCCCGACAAGATCCTTGGAAACTAGTTCGACATCTTTAAGGTCTCCGACTCCAATATGTAGTCCATTTGCCAATCTCTCTATGCAGAGATCATTGGAACATTTCCTTCAGAAGAGGAAGCGTAGGGTCCAAGCTATGTCTCCTAACAATCATTGATCATAAAATTGCAAACTATTAATATGTACTCGTTACTAATTGATAGAATTGATTTGGTTGATTCGTGACATTGATGATTGTCTACATGATGACCTGCTTATGATTGGGAGGTAGATGAAGGAATAGTTTATACAAGATCTTATTGTAAACCGACTAGGCTTAATTTGTATTTTATATGATCTTTTGTAATTAAGATAAAATAATCTCAACTTTTCCTTTGTTGTTGTTGTTGTTCTTCTTCTTTTTCTTTTTCTTCTTCTTATTATTATTTAATTTAAAATTAAGATATAAGAGTTTTTGCAAAGTAATGGCTAAGTCACAAACAATACATTTAGCGACGTTAAAAAAATCGTCGCCAAAAGTCACAATTCTTTTAATATATAATGTTATTTCATTTAAATTTGAGTTAAATTTACTGGATCTCTTATAGTTTTGTATTTTGTTAATACATCTCTTAAATTTTAGAAATTATCAATAACTTTCATTTGACTTTGTTTTTATATAAGTTGTCCCCTCTACCTTTAACTTTCGTTAAAAATTCTAAATATTAGTGCAAAAATGATATTGTTTTCTTTACGGGGCACATTACTAGACATCTTACTTCATTCAGTGTCATTTTGCAATCCATACAACATCATATGAAACATAGATCCTCTATGGAACAACAATATGAAAAATGAAGTTTTAGTAAAAAAAGGTACAAATTCTTGTTTGAATTTCAATAGAAAGAAATCAAAGTTGAAGTGGAGTGGAAAGAAAACCAAAGTGGAGAGACAATCAAAGTGCAAGTCATTATAATATCTTCATTCATATAAGTTTAAATCCATTAATGTAGGTATGAGTAATAAATTGCTCATTTGTTTTAATTAGTAACTATAATTGACTTCTTTTTTAGCGAATATTACTCTAAGGTTATGCAATGGAACATACATGTACATATGTGTTGCTTTACCTTTTATTGTTTGGCATGGAGTGAATGTCTATGACCTACAATATAGTCCTCTACAAGTCATATTATTCCTTTTAACATCTTGATTTAAAAATCATAGTTTGACTTTTCAAAATCACTCCATAATTACATGGTATAACTTGGTAAGGATGTCATCTTTTGAAGGACATATGACACCGAATATTGTTCACTTGGCATTTGGTTCTCTAACTCATTTGCCATTCAAAAAATGTCACCCTACTCCACTTCTTTGTAGCTCAATGTGCATAATCTTATGTTTTGTACGTGTTACACTTTTTTTAATGAAATTGTCTAATTTCATCATTACTTCAATTTCCAATTTTTAAATGTTTATTCTTGTCTTTATAAGCTTTTCTTTTCCTTAAGTGGAAGATGCATGCTCTTATCTTACTTAATATATCAAATTCATTTAATTAAGTTTTGTTTTATTAAATAAGAAGTTAAAAATCTAATCGCCAACCAATTAAAATTGCTATGCTAATTAATTGGGTTTAACTATGTATTTGAATTGATTGTTTCTTAAGCTATTACATGTGCTTTCTCCGTACAATTCATACATTAGTAGTAAGTTTCTTCATGCAATTCATACATTAGTAGTAACCCTTTTTTATACCACTCATATAGTTATCATTAAGATTATATTGGGTTTGATTGGCACAATATCAAGCAAATTGTTACAACCTAACAATTTACATGAAATTCATATTCAACCTTAGGATCAAATACAATGCCTACAAGAGAAGTTAATAATGAAGGATAATTTTGTTACATTATAGATTTTTTTTAACTATTTGTATATTAAGTATGCAATGAAATTATTAATTTCAGTTGCCACAAAATGCTTTGAGTGCTGGTGTTATGGTAGGTGAATCTTGATTGTGTTTTGGAATTATCAATATCAACATTAGCAAGTGTGCATTAATATATCCATGTATATAGTGATTATGATTGCAGGCTCCTTTGCAGACTTCTTGGATGACAAAGAATTATAGAATTAGATTCTTTAAATGTTTGAAATATGAGGCATATTTTATACATAGTTTAATTAATCTAAAGAAGGATTGTAATAGAACGACAACTATTTATTTTGTTTATTGCAGGAAAAGAAATATTTTAATTTCTTTGAGTGATTTGACAAAAACTTTACTCTAAGAAGAATAGATATCATAAATGTTTAAGAGAGAAGAACATGTTAATAACTTGCAATGAACAAAAGGGAGATGATAGCAAACTGAGTTGGGTAAGGAATTAGATGATCTTGTCTTAGATTATGTATGGTGATGTCACTGGTATTTATATGTACAAAAAATGAGGATGAGATGAGTTGTAGCTTTAAAACATTATATAGTAAATTTATAACTTATGTATTAAATTATGACATTATGTATTAAATCAATGGAAAAAAGCTCAATTTGTTCCTTCAACTTTGATATTAGTGCACATTAACCATCAAACTTTTATTTTTACCAAATTAACCTTAAACTTGTCTAAATTTTCTCATTGGACCTTTAATAACCAGCATATAGAATTTGTGGTGCTTTTACAAGTTAAACCAACAAACTCCATCTTCCTATAGCTTTCTTGATAAGCTTTTGATCTCTTTTTTAACCTTTTTTCTAATTTTTTTTGCAAGAAGTACTATGTCATTCTAAGGGTGGACTTCACTAGTAGTACAAATATGGTAGAAACAAACATGAAGCATAAGGTATATCCCCACGCCCAAGAATATAAAAATGAATAAGGAGAAGAAACTTGACATAGGACTACCAAAAGATATATGAAATCTTGAAAACAAAACTATGGAAGAAAAAATGAAGAAGGGATGATGGAATAGAGATGATGTTTATAATAATATGTCCTTATTGGTCTCATTTTTTATTAAATCCAGACCATATGGGCAAAGCATATGTCACAAACTCTACGTACTAATGAATTGAGATTTTAATGAGACACTTTAAATAAGTTTAAGGTTAATTTAGTAAAAATGAAGGTTTTAGGGCTAATGTGAACTTAACATCAAAGTTAAAGGATCGAATAGAGATTTTTTCCCTTAAATTAATGAAAATAAGTTGTAACTTTTAATTCATATTTGCATATACAAAAGCATGCATCTGAACACATGCCTCTAAAAATAAATTGTACCTTTATTTAAAGCATATGGGAATGTCCAAAAAATATTTAAATCAAGCATCTAATTCAGTACTACACATGGTCCATTATTCAAATAGTCAACAAATTCAAAAGATCAATAAAATTGGACGTAAGATTGTATAAAATATTTGCAAACGTGTTCTATAGAAATCATCAATTGTCCTGGTATATGGTGTGTTCTAATTACATATATATGAGTTAGTCCAAAATAATATTGTCAACCTACAAGTAATATATGTCAGTTGCCTATTAATATATAAGATCACACGTATAACAAGTACATATGAGTTATCTAAAAAGTCCACATGAGCTATATATAAATATATAGGACCATCAATTGTTCACACATTTTACTTCTTATTCTTTTGGCTAGTGCAGCTCCTTCTCATGCTTTTAACCTTGTTGAGATGTCAAATCTTCCAACTTGATTTTTCATTACCTTCCTCTTTGTTCCAGTTTCCTAAACATGTTCTTTTCCCTTGCTTTGTGATGCTTTTAGTACAATGCATTATTGATAATATACGTGCACTTGAGCCTACATAAAAGAAATAAGATGTTATTATTTTTATATACCATAGACATGTTCTCATCACTTCTTCAACATGAAATAAATAATCTTACCATCATTTGCCTCATGCCATGTGACCTAGGGGTTGACATTTTATATGTTTTGAAATTGTCTCCAACTTGTTTGCATTTCTTATAGGTGACATGTCTTTCGGTCTATATTGAAATAACTTCCTTCTAAACTTCATAACTTCTTTTATTCTCTTTTTCTTCTGCCTTACAACTATTTTCTTGTATGTGAGAGGATTGACCTTCTTTCCATGGCTAGAATTGCTCGCCTGGTGTTATATTTATGCCTTTTCATTAACAACTTAATTATGCCTCCTTTATATAGTACCAATCTACATAATCCTCAACATTTCCTTTCTCTAAGATGATCACTAAAATGGTATGGCTATAAGGGATCTCAATTAACCCTTACCTCCTACATGTGCAACCATTTGTTTTGAGGTTTATTACATGATGGTCATTTAGATAGTGCTCAATTTCAAAATTTTCATCACCTAAAAAAATGAGTTAAGCTATTAGGATCGTTTAAGTATGTAGGTATCAAATTCAAATAAATAATGTCATTAACTATAAAATGAATTAAGTAATTAGTAGCCTCTTTTTTTTATTTTTCTCCAACTTTGACATTATATTAAGACATATGTTATCATTGTATGTAACCATCCCTTGCTTCTTTTGATGAAATCTTTTCATGATAGCTCTTCTCATACTTTCAAGTAAGTCAAGATTGGTTGTCCTTTACATTTCTCAAGTACGTTCCAAAACCCTTTGTTGTGTTGCTTGATAGCAAATTACTCTTGCATCTTCTATCAAATGTATTATGCATCATCTCTTGTTAAAGAAATATCTATATCATCTCTTTTTAAGAATATATGTCAACCAATAATGTGTATCCTTTTTTGTGCTCTCCATCTTTCTCATTTACCTCTCATACCTTTACCAAGTACATTTAAACTTATACTCCACATCTAATCTTTGTAAATAGTAGAAAGTTTGTATTTGCTTAATGAATTGACCAAAAAATGCTTAAATCAATAACGATGTTTAAATGCATGTACACATATTCAAACATTTCCTGTAGGCCCTTTATCACATGATTAAGATATGTTCAGTATGAGATTAAGTGACATTTATTATTAAAATAATATTTATTTTATCTTTTATCTATTTCTCATTAACACCTATGAGTGATCATTTTCAATATCTAGACACTTTGATGTATGAATTGTCTTAATGGTAATCTTGTAAAACAACCCCCTTAACCCTAAAATATACTAGATAGGATTGTTCCTAAAATGTGCTAAATACTTGTTAGCAATCCATTGGTAATCAACTTTTGTATTGTCAAATGTTGCGACACCCGCATATACCCCCTGGGAGGATATTGTGAGTCCTATGTACACACAGAATACATTGAACACGAAGCATTTCGAAACATACAAAACACTTTATACATACATTACCAGAATCTCAACAAACATACATCACATGTCAAAATTTCCAAAAGCAGCCTGAAATAAGGTTATTACAACCCATCAATATAAAAATTCATGAGTTATAGACATCAGATACAAGTCCAAAAATAATCTCAAAATGCATGTGAACAAAACAAAAAAAAATCAGACTCCTTTGGCCATTACGGTTGTCTTGTCCCAGGTCCTACGTCCCTCTTTCAGAACCTAAACGGGGCAAATCCACCATACTAAGCATATAACTTAGTGAGTAATAACTAATCTATGGATAAGCTGACAACTTATTATATTGAATCATGTAACAACATATACATGCATTAAACAATAAATCAGACATAATGTATTTCAGTACAGACTTTATAATTAACAGAATTGAACATCACAAGAGGGTATAAACCCTTCAGAATCAGAACACAATAATGTTTAAGTCATAATCAAAACATATGTCAGAATCACAAAACCAGATAACTACTAATCTATCAACAGAAGTGGGTAACGGGACTTATACAGAAGAGACCGAAGTCTCGACACCAAAGTGTCACAGAAGAGACTGAAGTCTCGACACCTAAGTGTCAATATCAGAAGACACCAAAGTGTTAATAATAGAAGACACTGAAGTGTCAATAACAGAAGACACCGAAGTGTCACAGAAGCAGCTGCAGACCCTTCTAGGCATGCCTATTTACCCACGACTAGGACTTAACAGAATCAAAACAGAAATGTCTGAAATTCAATTCACATATTTACAGCTTTGCAAATCATTCAAGTATATCACATATTTACAGCTTTGCAAATCATTCAATGATCCAAATCAATAGCAACCAAAATAGTCAAAGCAAAACTATCAAAATTTGCTTACTGAATTTCTAACAAAATTTACCCTCTAAAATTACTTACAAAGATTACCATCTAAGATTACTTACAAATCTCCCTTATTGCTTATTGCCTCGACGTCCTGGCAATATCTAGAATCGGTCACTCGATGAGTTCCTCTAAAACATTTAATACAAACATATATTATTATTGTGCACAATCATGAATTCAATTATGCACATTCATGTATACTGAATATGTATGATGTATGTTTATGACAAATTCCGGGTTACTTATCCTTAATCTTGTTGCATTCTCAATCATGTAAAAACATACTCAGATCCTCATTCCAGATTTATTTCACAACCAACTTTCGGATCTACTTTGCTCAATTATTCTCATCAGGTAATTAGGTAACACTTCCTTCTATAAAGTTGTCCCTCTTTATGTTAGGTTTCCAATGATACCAAGTTTATCCAATTTGGTTTAGTATACTGAAAGTTATACTTAAAAGATTTCAGATTGTTCTTAAGCTTCAACAGAATTCTTATCTCAACTTCTAATCAGATTCTGAAATTCCTAGAGGCAGAATTAGAATTTAATCTCTTCATAAAATTTGTAGCCTTATGTTTCTAGTTTAACTCAAATCAAAAATCACACCATTTGGATAACTACAGAGAAAGTTATGCTCAAAATACCAAAGCATATTCTGTGATGGAAAGTTCGCCGCGGCGACCCTGAAAAGTTCGCATGACATCTTAAAAGTTGGCTGTGGCGAACCCCTGAGATGGCTGCGGCAAACTTCATCCTTCAAGTTGGCCGCAGCGAACTTTGACAGAAGCATACTTCATTTTTCAGATTTTTAACTTCAAGCCAATTTTCCAGACTCTTAAGGACATAATTCAAATTTGGTTCCTTCATGAAAAATTTAGCTCTAGGACTCTAGTTTACTCTAAATCAAACTTCATCCAATTTAGATATTTACAGATCAAGTTATGTCCTAAAGACAGATGAATGTTCAGTAAAATTCTGCATATCCTAACTCCATCTCACTTCAAACTTTCACCAAGTTATACACCTCTCTGCATCTGCTTCTTTCATCAGCAACCACACATGCATCAACACCATTTATGCATGCAGTAAAATCCACAAGCATAAAAACGTACTCCATTTACACATGCATCAAGTTACAAACATTAAAATCTCAGCAGAAATCATTTACGCTATCATAAAACTTACTTGATTAAGCTTCTCACTCTGCAGAAATTTTCCAGAACTTAGGAGAGCAAGCAACTAGTTTCGGTGATGGATAAATAGGAGATTTTATGCAACAATTAAAACCTCTAATGATAGAAAACTTCGTAAGGTATAACCTTGACAGATTATCCAAAAGCCAATGTTCATAAGTGATCAAGATGGTGTCTTCGGTGATAAACAACAAAGAGAAACTTTTGTGAAGAAGAAGACTTTCGGTGAAAGCAAGGAGAGGGCTGTAGAAACATTTCTCCTACTACCTAGGTGTCTCTCTTTAAGGCTTGACACATTTCACTATTGCATGTAGCCCATTTGTCATCAATGTAAGGCTACCACTTGTCGCTTAGTAGTTTGTCCAAAAGTCACACATTCATTGATCCATTTGTCACTCCATAATTTGTCTTTTAATTTCTTTATTTTTCTTAATCTAAATTACCTCAATTTTCAATAGCTTTCCTAAATATCCTAAATGTCTCCAAAAATGCATAATTAATAATAATACACACCAATTTAATTATCCAAGACAATTAATCCATAATTCACCAAAATTTCGAAATAACAACTATTATCACCACATAAATTGTAACACATTTAATCCAACATTCTTACTTTAATAACAAAAGAAAATATATCACTTATACCTGAAAAATGTCATGAATACATGTATAATTATTGGTATGAGTCCAAAAAGGCATATGCACAACTAAGCAAAAACTCAATTATGTCAAGAATACCATGCATTGAAATTCCTTAATATTCTAACCAATAATATGGGGCATTACATTTACAAGTCATTCCCACTAAAATTATTTTAGTACCAAATTGCATATGCTTTTAGTGACAAAACTTAGTGATAAAAGAAATTTGACACTATTAATATAATGATAATTTAATTGTGAAAGATGCTAGATTGTCATAATTACCATTATATTAATGACGAAAAAATCATCACAGTTAATCAAAAAAATAGTGTCAATCAATTGTTTTGTCATAAAAAACCTGATATCTGTGGCGAAATAATAGTTAGTCACAAAAAAGTTGTTACTAAATGTTTTAACCCTTGTAATATGTAGCCATAATCAATCACAAACCAAATGTATTAAGGTTATATATACAAAAATTATTAAAGATCATATCCATTTTATATGTCGAGCCCTAAACATGAAATTCTTATATAATTCGACCTTAAGGATAAGGGAATGAAAACATAATGCTAATATAGTGAGAATGCGAACAAGTCACATATCTTTATATCATGCCAAAGTACGTCAACATCATCCCAAAGCTTCACCCTACAAATAGAATGGTTTTGATCTCCTTACTAGATTTAATTTGTAAAGATTGAGACCAAGGAAAAATAAGAACGTTATTAACATAAAATTTGAAAACTAGGAGTCACTACTAAAATATAATTCTAATTCAATTACTAAGTCAAAAACTAAAGTAAAGGAATAACTAAAAAAGAAGGACTTCTAAACTTGGCCTAGTGATTAATTACGGTGATAGCTAATGAAGAAGCAATTCCAAGGACCTAACACAAAGGGGACATGAAGAGAAGCCAAAACAAATGGCAAAACTAACTTATAAATGGAGTAATAAAAACTAAACCGCAAAGCACTGATACACAGAGAGATTGCAATTACCCCTATTGTAGGAGTCTTTTCCTCGGGTTACTTCTCCTCTATTATACACCTATCCTTAGCCTAAACCAACCGAATCTAAACTACAACTTATAGTATACGTATTTCAATAGATGCTTACGAATCTACATAAGGGGTTCCAATAAAAATTTGGCTAAATCTCATGTAAATTTTCATTTCTCCCTACTAATTCCCGTTCTTCTTTCCTAGTTGAAATATAAAAGAAAAACTTAGTTTGCTCTATACATCTACATACCTATGCTTACTACTAACTTGGAAAGCCAACTCTTTTTTATATATTCGAGTGTATTCTCACATTTTGTAGAATACGAGTTTATTTTAAGATTATATTGGTCTTAATTTAAATTTCAGTTTTTGAGAGTTATTAAAAAACTAACAATCTATAAAAATTCCATTTCTAAGTGTGCATTTTATCCTTCTAATAAAAGAAAGTCTCCATCACGAAGGTTTTTTACTTGTAAGCATTACTAATTCCTTGATTGGGATAAGAGATTTGTGTACTGAAAACTTTTAGATTGATTAGAACAATGTCATTGTTCATAATAGAAATGGTGGGGCATTGAATTTGTAGGGCAAGCTTAAGAAAAACAATGCATGATACATTTACGCAAGACCATAAATTTGCAACAAAAAGTAGGTTATGTAGAACAACTTTTAAGACTGGTTGATAAATCATTTTCTACGGAGAAAACATACGTTATAACTCTTCTTTTGTTTTGTGTAATTTATTTGCTTTCAAGGTGTCTGGCTTTGTTTGCTTGACGTGCATATTTAATATAAATCATCTTCTCATCTGATCTAAAGTTCATAGTTTATGATCATTTTCTTAGAAAAAGGATCCTTTTTAGAAATCCATAACACTAGAGTCATTTTGGCAAATCAGATACAATTTTTTTAATCTTTAGTGCTTGTAATTTTTTTGAATAAAATGAAGACATATTATATCTATACCTAATATTGAGAACTTTTTACATATATGAGGCAAGAGGCAAAATAAAAAGAAGTTTGATTTATACTTACCTTACAAGTAGGAAAACAATACATATAGAGAGAAAGAGAGAGAAATCAATTGGAGCAAAACACATCTAAAAGAGATTGATATAAGAAAAAAAAAGACTTAGGGCTCTTTTGGTAAACAACTTATCAGTTGTTTTTTAGCTGATTGACCATATTAAAATGCTAATGAATGTGTTTGGTGAATGACTGATTGATTGGCATATTTAACCCCAACTAGCTAATTTTAGAAGATCTCCTATATATGAGCGTTTTGATGTTCAACTGAAATGTAAGACGTAAAAAATCAATTATACCCTCCTTTCATAATTTTTGAATTATGCTAATTATGCTACAGTTTGTTGTCACAACATAGTTTTAATTATATTGTAGCATAATTCAAATTAATTATGCTACTGTGTCATGCATGCTATAGTGGCATGCATGCTATAGTGTCATGCATGCTATAGTGGCATGCATGACACAATAACATAATTTTAGTTTAAATTTATGCTACAATGACATCTCATTGTTGCATAATTCAAACTAAAATTATGCATGTATTCTATAGTGATAAATGTTTTTTACAATGAAGTAAGTTTTTAGTTACAAAACTTGGGAGTATGAATTTTGCTAGTGACAAAATTTTTCACTAATGAAATATGTTTTTTGGTTACGAAATAAAAAATATGCTACGATGACAAAATTTTTACGAATGTTCTATGTTTTTTTATTAGGGTTAAAAACTTAATTTTAATAAAATTAAATATCTAATCATGGCTTTAAAATTCTTTTTTAAATTCATACCCTCATAATTCATTTTACACTTAAATAGCTAATACTAAACAATTAATTTTACCAAACATCTTTAATAAACAACTAATATTTTATGCTGGTCAAATCAACTGTTAGTAAATTGCTGATAGAATCAGCTAAAAGCTAATGTAATCTATTGATTGCCAAAGAGGGCCTTAATTATGTACCCATTTGTAAAACCCGTCTCTGAAAGTTTTAATACATTAGAAAAGACTTGGGAAAGAAAACAATCAAACACCATAATGAGCTAATAATGAGACCTGCCTATGCTTATCTCCAAAAAGTCTCTACTTTGCCTTCTTAGAGTAGAAGACAATTGCGATGGTGCTTTGGGTTGGCAAATAGCCATTTGAATATCAGAATACCTACAACTCAAAGAACAAGCAAATGGAATGGAGGCATGAAGAATCAAATGTTGGAAGAAATTAAAGAGAAACGAAGGAAAGAAGTTCAGTAAATTAGAAGCCCCTTGGATCTAAGATGATTTCAGCTTCCTCACTAGCAGACAGGAGAATCGATGACTTAGGGCCACATTTGCGAAACGGTTCCACAATATAATGGTTTTGGGCAACAATATGTAGTTACTTTGCTAATTAGTAAGGTTTTTTTTAATAACTTTTGTATAGAACCTTGGCTAACATTAAAATGTTTTTATTCTTCATTTACATATAATACAGTATTATTGCTTTAAATTGTTCTTATAAATTAAAATAGTAATAATTTAGTTGTTACTTAAAGAGACAAAATTTAAATTGTTGCATATATAGAAATTTAAGACAACTATTTTTTGATTTTGTACCCTTTTTAATATATAACAATAAATTATTATTATCATTGCTTTTTAATATTATTAGAGTCGATAGTTTAAAAAACATTACATTATACTAATTTTAAGCAACATATTGTAAAACCAATACAAACGTGTTATTACCTAAAACTCTTTTTGTCGTAGTGTAGTGTGATATTATTACACGAGGGATTTGTAAAAGAAATGGGAAGTACTTAAGACGGGTTCACAATAGTACGAATAGTGATGATAGTAATCTCCCTATTTCGCCTTCATATTTGTAGAGCAGCAAAACATTTGAAGAAGTAACAAATCAGTCAAAATTAAGGAGAATCATTGAACCTATTGATTCAATATGGCAAAGAAACTTCGAGGCACACTTTTTTCATAATGATTCACAATTTAATGGAAATAGGGAGCCGAAGAGTACCGTAAATGTGTTAACAAATAAATTTTTGCCAAAGGAGGAAGACCTAAGGATTTTTTACTTGACGAATGGGATTTTCTCTTACCAGAGATGAGGCGGTGATTTTGACTCAATCCTCCGTTGCAAAAGTACCCGCTGATTGTCTTATATCTGTGTACTTACAAACATAAAGGAATGTGGTCAGTACATGAATTCACCCTAGGTAGTCCTGTCGTAAGCTCTTACCTCTAGGTAATCCTGTATAAGCTCTTACCAGAGATGAGGTGGTGATTTTGATTTTTGACTCAATCCTCCGTTGCATAAGTTAGTACCCTCTGTTTTTCTTATATCTGTGTACTTACAAACATAAAGGAATGTGGTCAGTGCTAGCAATCAGCGACAGCGTTCTTACGGCTTACGTGGTCCCTTTCTTTGTTGTAAGGAGAAAAGGTGCTAGCGACAGCCTTCTTACGGCTTACGTAGTCCCTTTCTTTGTTGTAAGGAGAAAAGGTGGATAAGGCAACATAAATATTAATATAATGAAGTGGTCCCTTGGGGTAAGTAAAGTTGATAGTGGTTGGTTGTAGGTCTATTCCATTCCATCTCTCTATATGCCAAAGTACCAGTCGTTGCTTGGGTTGTATAGTCAGTGTCACCTATTCCTGCAAAATCTTCATTTCCACCTTGGGTGGGATCACCATTCACTACTAGCTAGGTTACACAATCCTCCTCACATTATATGTCTCTCGACACCTAGGCCACTACTAGCCTCTTTCAAATCTACATACCAATTACTAGTTAATATCCAAAATCAATGGCCCTTGTTTTCTTTTCATTGGAAAACAGTGTCAAAGACATTCATGAAAGTTCCAATTGTGATTTTTTTTCTTTTCTAAGAAACAAAAATAACATCCGAATTCTAACTTCCAATTTTAAAGGATTAAATACTTCAATTTCAAACTCTAGTAGTTAAGTCGTAGGGTTCAAAATGTACAAAAGTGTAGGCCTGACACTTTGGCTACAAGTGTGACAAAAAACGTTAGGCCGGAGAAGATGGTTGTTCTATGATAGTGCGTACTTGTGAGTTGTCTTTTTTTTTTTTGAGTGCAAAGGGAAAAGTAAACGTCCAAATCTAACTACGGTCTCCGTGCCTGGTGAGAGCACCGTGTAAATCCTGATGCACCAGTTGAATGCATGGTGGAGGAATGTTTGGTAGAACGGACAGGCCTGGTGTTGTGAGCGAAGCAAGCGAGGCCAGGCGATCAGCACAGCGATTCCCTTCTCGAAGGACATGCTATAGGTGAAGAGTCCAGTCTCGTCGCTGAAGCTCTCGGATGTCGCAGACTATTGAGCTGTTAACAGATAAAGTATCAAAAGGAGTTATAAAAGAAGAAAGGATGTTATTTACCTCCAAGGAATCCAGTTCTAGCTCCACGCGTCGGTAGCCCAGGTCCCATGCCAGATGAAGCCCAAAAACGGCTCCCCAGAGTTCGGCCTGTAGAGGGGAACACCGCTCGATGTGCTGTAAGTACCCGCCACACCAGTGCCTTGCGCTGTTACGAATCAAGCCGCTAGCGGAGGCCAGACCGGTGCCGAGATGGAAGGTGCCATCGGTGTTGACTTTGACCCAGCCTGCAGGTGGTTTCGTCTAGTCGATTTGAGTTCCTATAGGGATTCCGATAGAGGGGACGGCTCGAGCGGTCACTCGTTGTGCATGATAGATCCAGGCAACATAATCGAGTACCTTCTAGGGACCGTCGGTTGGCTAGCGGAAGTCGTCTTCAAAGATAATCTTATTGCGCCATTGCCATAGAAACCAACAGGATGTGCCAAAGATGATGTTCCATTCAAAACGCTGGACGGGAGTC
>JAOTAY010000004.1:18689784-18716391 GCA_025629805.1 Erythroxylum baracoense
GGCAAGAAGCATATCCATGATAACAAACTGCAGCAATTCTCAAAAAGGAAAGTTCGCTCCTAATAGCTCAAGTGACCGAAAGCTTTTCAAGAAGAAAGTTGTTAGTCCTAAAGGAAGTGGACAGACAGGTACATCTTTTTTTAGTTAGAAGAATAAGTTTTTTAAAGAGAAGTTCAACTTTTGTCAGAGTTTTGGGCACAAGAAAGCTGATTGCCGAAAATTCAAAGCTCATCTAGAGAATAAAGGTAATTGTCTTGTGATGGTTTGTTTAGAGTCCAATGTTATTGATGTACCCTTAAATACGTGGTAGTTAGATACTAGAGCAACAATTCATGTTACAAATTCCTTGCAGAAACTGACAAGTCGAAGAAGACCGACTCGTTCTGAGCAGCATGTATATATGGGAGAAGATACCAAAGTCAAAGTTGAATTTTTTGGGGCAGTTAAACTATAGTTAAATTCAGGACATCTTTTGGTGTTACACGATGTCACTTCTTTTTGGAACTAGAAAACTGACTTTGTATTGTGACTTTCTTTTGGTAGGAAATGGAATTTTATATGAAAATTTATACAAACTTGAGTTGAATGATGTTGTTACTGCTGCTTCTTCCTTTTCTCTTAATACTGTTGTTGGTTCCAAACGTATGAGGATAGATTTGAGATCTTCTATGTTATAATAAAAATGTTTAGGTCATATTTCTAGAGATAGAATGGAGAGATTGGTAAAAGATAGTGTACTTCAAGATTTTGATTTTTCAGATTTTACTGCCTGCGTTGATTGTATTAAAGGAAAGTTGAGCACCAAGGTTAGAAAAAACAAAACTCAGAATTGTTGGAGTTGATTTATATTGATATATGTAGACCATTTATTCTACCTGCTATGGTGGTTACAAATACTCCATCACTTTTATCGATGATTTTTTTAAGTATGGTCATGTGGAGTTCATTCGTGAAAAATCTGAATCTTTGGAAGCATTTAAGATTTTCAAGACAAATGTTGAGCTTCAAAACGGGAAGAAAATCAGGGTAGTTAATTTTGACAGAGGTGGAGAATATTATGTGTGTTATGATAAGAGTGGAAGGAATCCAGGGCCTTTTGTTAGATACTTGCAAGAATGTAGTATTAAAGCAAAATATACAATGCTAGGAATACCTCAACAAAATGGAATCACTGAAAGAAGAAACCGTTCACTTCTTGATATGTTGCGGTGTATGTTGATTCATTCTAGTTTGCCTAAATTTTTGTAGGGTGAGGCATTGAAGACATCTGCTATATATTGAATTAAGTACCTAGCAAATCAGTTCCAAAGACTCCATATGATTTACGGTCAAGTAAGAAACCAAGCTTGCGCTATTTTCATGTTTGGGGATGCAAAGCAGAAGTAGGGCCCTATAATCCACAATCTAAGAAGCTTGATCCGAAAACTATTAGTGACCACTTTGAAGGCTATACTGCCGGATCAAGGGGTTTTAGATTCTATTGCCCATCTCACATGACTAGAATTATAGAATCAAATAGAGCTGTCTATTTTGAGGATGAATTTGGTTCAAGTCAAGCGTCAAGAGAAATTGTATTCAGGGAAGAATGCATTATAGTCCCCGTACCCGTCACTTCTGCTCCTATCAATGATCCTGTGATTGAACAGATTCCAGTAGAATCTTATGATGGACCTCAAAATCAAGCACAGGATGAAGTCATTAATACTAGGGAAGATTAAGTTGTCAGGAGATCACAAAGAATATGTAGACTTGCCATTCCTGATGACTATATTGTCTATTTGCAGGAACATGAGTTTGATGTGGGAGATAATACTGAACCAATTAGTTTTTAAGAAGCCATAAACAGTCCTCATTCTATGTTATGGATGAATTCAATGGAAGATGAGTTGAGTTCCATGTCACAAAATGGAGTTTGGGACATGATTGAACTGCCTAAAGATTGCAAACCTATTGGGTGCAAGTGGGTTTATAAAATCAAACATGACTCAAGTGGATAAGTAGAAAGGTATAAAGCTATACTTGTAGCTAAAGGCTATTGCCAAAGAGAAGGGATTGATTTCAAAGAAACCTTCTCACTAGTTTCTACCAAAGATTCATTGCTAATCATTATAGCTACAGTTGCTCATTTTGACTTAGAACTTAATCAAATGGATATGAGGTCCGCCTTTTTGAATGGAGATCTATATGAAGATGTTTATATGACCCAACCAGTTGATTTCAAGATAATTGGTAAAGAACATATGGTTTGCAAGCTCAAGAAGTCTATCTACGGATTAAAACAAGCATCAAGGCAGTGGTATCTCAAGTTTGATATGGTCATCACTGTAAATGGCTTTAAGGAGAATGTAGTTGATCAATGTTTATATATGAAGTTCGGTGGGAGCAATTTCATTTTTTTGGTACTATGTGTTGATGACATTCTACTTGCTTCTAATGATACTGATATATTATTTGAGACAAAACAACTGTTATTTAGTCATTTTGATATGAAGGATTTTGGTAAGTCCTCTTATGTACATGGAATTCAGATTCTTCGAGATAGAGCTAATGAGATTCTTCAACTGTCTTAAAAGACTTACATTGATCAGATCTTGAAAAGATTCAATATGCATTCTTGTTCTCCTAAAAAGGCACCAATAGTGAAGGGTGACAAATTCTCAAAGGCCAAATGTCCACAAAATGATAAAGAGAGAGATGAAATGAAAGTCGTTCCTTATGCATCACTTGTAGGCAATCTAATGTATGCTCAAGTATGCACATGCCCTGATATTGCTTTTGTTGTAGGCTTGTTGGGAAGATACTTAAGTGATCCTGGTTTTAGCCATTAGAAAGCAGCTAAGAAAGTCATGAGGTATCTTCAGGATAGCAAAGATCATATGTTGACTTATCAACGAACTAACACTCTTGATATAGTTGGGTTCAGTGACGTTGATTATGTAAGATGTAAGGATGATTAAAAGTCCATTTTAGGCTACATCTTTATGATGGCTGGAGGAGTTGTATCATGGAAAAGTGGCAAACAAACACTCACAACATCCTCTACTATGGAGGCATAGTATATGGCGTGCTATGAGGCAAATTGTCAAGTAATATGGTTGTGGAATTTTATTTCATCATTGGGTATTGTAGACTCTATTTTGAGTCTATTGAAATTGTATTATGATAATTCCATAGTTTTAGCTTTCTCTAAGAACACTAGAAGTACTTGTTGTTCAAAGCATATTGATATAAAGTACTATTTTGTTAAAGAGAAAGTCATTGAATCCCTCATTACTGTTGAGTATACGCCTATAGCTAGCATGTTAGCAGATCCACTTACAAAATTCTTACCTATATGTGTGTTTTGCAGAACACGTCTCTCGTATGGGATTGTTAGGAGCCTAGCTTGATAAAATTAATGGGAGTTTTCTGTTTTGTATTGAACATGTTAGCACTTTGTACAGATTGCTTATGATTTTTACATATGAAACATGCATAATGATGTTTGCAGCCACTTTTCTTAATATTGGCACATATATGTTGATGTATATATGTAGTTTAACGAAATGACAGGTATAAAAGGCGACAAATGCAAAGTCTCAGTTATTGTACGACATGCATGTTGTTTTAATGGTTATTGTAGTATTTGAACATCTCTAAGGCCAAATCATGTGTAGTATATATATCCTGTTGATATAAAATTGCATATAATTTATTTGACTACTTTTGGATGATGGAGATTGATATGGTGGTTTGATTATATTGTCCAAGTGGGAGAATGTCAGAAATATATATGGACTAATATAATCGCAACATTAATTCCATACGCATAACTATTAATCGAATTACCTAATGTATGTTTAATACCCATAATGGGATGGTTAATAATTTACTATTTGCATTTAAGGCACAAGGTGGTACCCTAATAACTATATGTTGGCCCATTAAACTATAGTTCATAGCATCCTTAAAATGACACAATTAACTTATTCTACCCTTTAGGATAGAACATGTTATAAGATATAACATATGGTGAGATTATGTATATATATATAGTGTGCGTGTGTGTGGATGTGAAAATAACATTGGGTCTTCTACCATTAGCTCTCTATTACACAAAGTGTTCTTGTTTGTTTTTGATAGGGTGTGCTAAAGGATGGAGAGCATCCAAGACCACATATCAAGCTTTGGAGGTATGTCATTTTCATTGTATTATTATGCTCTAAATAAAATGAGATCTTAGCTATGTGATGTTGATGAATGCATCTGTGAATATAGCATGCTACTGATGGAGATAGTAAGGTGAATCAATTAGAAAATCAAGTGCCTCAATTATATTATAACTATACTAGTATGCTATTGATGGAGATAAAGAAGTTAACAAAAAACAAAAATGCCAGAAAGCAACAATTAGAAAGTCAAGTGCCTTAATTATATTATAACTATACTAGTATGCTACTGATGGTGATAATGAGGTGAATCAAAATAAAAAATGCCAGAAAGCAACAATTAGAAAGTCAAGTGCCTCAATTGTATTATAACTATCCTAGTATGCTACTGATGGAGATGATGAGGTGAATTAAAAACAAAAATGCCAGAGAGCAATAAATAGAAAGTCAAGTGCCGAAAATTATTGCTTGGATCAAATTTCCTAATATTCCTGTGGAATATTTTAACTTGATTGCACTAAAGAGAGTGGGGGAGAAGGTGGGAGTGTCATTAAGATTGATCAAATTACTAAAGGCGGCATGAGAGGAAGATTTGCTCTTGTATGTGTGGAATTGGATTTGTCTAAGTTATTGAAACCAAAGCTGAAGGTTGAAGGTACGAATGTTTTTATTGAATATGAAGAATTATCACTTATTTGCTTCGAGTGTGGTATCTTTGGACATCGTAAAAGTGATTGCCCTTTACAAAGGCTGAAAAGTCCAGAGAATGAGACAGAGCAACCGGAGCCCTTTGTGCCAGAATCTTCGGAGGAGCTGAAGAATCAAACTTATGGCCCGTGGATGATGGTGCAACGGTGAAAAAAACAGCCAAGCAAATCGGGGGCAGCACAAAGCATGAACCATGAAGGCAAACTCGTTGATCGTGATGCTCAGATTGGCATTGATAATCCAAAGGGTGTCATGACAGAAGATTTGAATTTGAATAAATCCAATAAACTCAAAAGAGTTATGGAGAGAAATAAGGGTGGTGTTATCAATCCTTTTACTAAAGGATAGAAGGTTGCTAGCGATGTGGCTCAAAAGGGTGACAAACTCATTCTTAATGTGGGTCAAAATCTAGTAAAATTGCAGCGGAAAGATTTTGTTTTCAATGCTGGAGACTCTACTTGTGATCTTAAGGTTGACTCTAGTAAGACAAAAGCCCCCTCCAAGGGGACTAATCAATTTGTGAACAATTCACAACAAAAGGGTCATTGCTACATGGTGAAGGGGTCTATGACAAAGAGCATATTGGGTAAGACCAATTTGGTATTTATAGCTGGGACGGATAATGAGCAGAGTTCACATCCTTCAAGAGCAGGGATGAAGTTGGACAGTGGTGGCACTCGTAATGTCAATAGTTCGACCCCTCCTGGCCATAAAGAAGATGTCAGTCGAAATGGTGAGGTTTTCACAGATCTAGAGATTACTAAGGGAACACCTATTTCGAATAATCCTGGTATGGCCAATGGAATTGAACCTAAAGGTGACTCCATGCAAGTCGATGCTGGAAATAACCAGTTTGAAAATATTGCAACTTTAGATGAAGCTCATTGTTTGGAATAACTGAGGTTTGGAATATGCCAAACTTCATAGAATAGTGAAAAAGATTCTTACGAATTATAAGTCTGATATCTTTTGTTTGCTTGAGATCAAAGCTGATATAGTAGCGGTGGAAAAAATGGCTAAGACTTTGAAATTTCCTGATTGTTTTGCGATTCCATCAGATGGCAGGGCAGGTGGGATTGCATTATTTTGGAATTCAAAATTTTGCAAGCTAGATATTATTGGCTCTACTTCTCAGTGTATCCATGCTAGATGTGAAATTAACTTGGTGCAACAGATAATTTCCTTTGTATAGCTATCAATGGAAGGATTTTTTTATCTGAGATGATTGATTTCTCTCAAACTGTATTACTACCATAGAATGTAGTTAGAGACTTCAATGACTTTGCGGCTTTTGATGAAAGATGGAGCATTTATGATGGTAATGTAGATGGTTTTAACAGAATATGAAGTTTAGAGGGCATTGGGAGGCTTGTGAGTTGATGGATGCTGGTATGTCGAGGTGTCATTTTACTTGGATTAAAAAAGTAGGGGGTTGTATTGTTACTCAAGAGAAACTAGATAGAGTGCTTTGGAATGCTGCAACTCTCTCTTCTAATCCAAATGCCAAAGTTATGGTGCTTCCTTGTCTTTGTTCGGATCATCACCCCTTGTATGTTGATTTCCTTTGTTTGCATTATTCTCTAAAAACTGGGTCCTTCGTTTTGAGGTAGCCTGGTTGACTCACCCCGACTTTGTTATAACGTTTTCATCGGTATGGGAGAAGGGGGAGGGTTTCTTACTAATGGCTATTGATGAAGTGATAAACGCAATTAGTGTATGGAAATATGAAGTATTTGGGAGCATTCACTAAAAGAAACGTATGATGCTCGCAAGGATTCAAAGTATTCAAAGCAGTGCTGATTATGGATCTTTGGACTTCCTTCAACAGTTAGAGGTTTGCTTGCATGGCGAGTACCAACAGATTCTTTTTCAGGAAGAATTGTTATGACTTCAAAAATCTAGGTTAGATTGGGTGCAATATGGGGATCGGAATACAAAGTTTTTTCATTTAACAACCATGATCAGACGACACCACAATTTGATCTTGGGGTTGAAGATGAATGATATGTGGGTACGAAATGAAGAGGTTTTTTGTCAACATATTATAGAGTTTTATTCTTCTTTAGTTAGATGCAAACATTGTCAGCAATTGATGGCTGTTTATGATTCATTCTGTTTGAAGGATTTAGTGGAAGAGAAACTTGTCTTGAACTCTCCGTTACAACTTGAAGAGGTGAGATTGGCTACTTTTTCTATGAAAGGCCTAAAAACTCTAGGAATAGATGGAGTTCAACCAATTTTTTATTAAAAGCAGTGGAACTTAGTAAAAGAAACAGTTTTAAATATGTTAACATTGCCTTGGTAAATCGACTGGTTGATTTGAATGTGTTGTATGAACACATGGTCCTAATTCCAAAGGGTAATTGTTCGACAATGGTGAAGGACTTTCGTCCTATTACTTTAGTAAATACCTCGCATAAGATTTTGTTGAAGGTAATAGTTAATAGGTTATAGCTTATTCTTCAACGAATCATTGGACCTTTTCAAAATAGTTTTCTTGTAGGTAGGAGTACAATGGACAATATACTGATTACTGAAGAGGTTGTACACTCTCTTATGGGTCGTAAGGGGAGTACAGGGGCCATGATAGCAAAGATAGATTTACAAACGACCTACGATAATGTATCTTGGCTCTTTATGAAAGAGGTACTAGTTTTTTATGATTTCCCTGGTGCTTTGATAGGCTTGATCATGTTTTGTGTCTCCAACATGACTCTTACTATAATCTGGAATGGGAAGGTGATGCCAGCATTTAAACCTCAACAAGCTTTACGACAAGGGGATCCATTATTACCCTATTTGTTTATTTTGGTGATTGAGTGATTATCACATATGATTCTGGAGTGGGTAGAACAAAAACAATGGTGGCCAATGAAGACATTGAGGTCGGGTCCAAAAGTGTCACATTTTTTACCGTTGATGATTTATTACTATTTGCGGAGGCATCAAAATCTCAGGTTTAGGTTATCTCTGATGTCCTTAATGATTTTACTAAAGCTTCAGGTTTACAGGTTAGTGTTGAGAAATCTAAATTGTGGATATCGTTGAATGTTCACCATCAAAAAGCCATAGTGTTGAGTAGGTTATGTGGGATTCCACTGGCTCAGGAGCTTGGGAAGTACCTTGGGGTGCCTATTATTCACGGTAGAGTCTCTAAAGCCACTTATTAGCATATTGTTGACAAAGTGCTAAAAAGATTAGCCAGTTGGAAGGGTAAAGTATTAAGCTATGTAGGGCGGAAGACTCTCATTCAATCCACCTTAAGTTCAATTCCTATTTCTACTATGCAAACGACGATGTTATCAGTGTTTACCAGTGAGCGATTGGATAAGTTAAGCAGGAATTTTCTATGGGGTGGTGATGTAGACAGTTATAGGGGACATCTTGTAAATTGGGATCGTGTTTGTCATCCTAAAGGGATTGGAGGATTAGGTCTACGAAAAGCAAGAATTTTAAATGTGGCCTTGTTTTCGAAGATGGGTTTGAAATTGCAAACGAGACAGCAATCCTTTTGTTTGGAAATTTTCCATCTCATTTCATAAACATGGAAGTGCGGGGGACCGTTTCTTCCACTTGGCGGGGGGCTGCTAAAAATAAAAGAATCTGTGAAAAGGAGTTCTCGATGGTCTATAGGTGATGAGAAATCTACTAGTTTGTGGTATGATTGGTGGGTGGGGAATGGGCCTTTCATTCATATGATCCCTCCAAATGCTCAACCACCACCGATATCAAACATGGTTGCATCGATTTTGAGACCTGATGGCTCGTGGCAATGTGATGAACTGACACATATACTTTCGGCTCCAACAATTGAAGAAATCTGAGCTTCGCCAGTTCCTTTTAAGGCCAAAAAGGAAGATCAGTGCATTTGGGGGTGGAATAAACATGGTCAATTCACTGCTACTTTAGCTTATAAGGGCCTTTCAAATCACCTTATAGTTGATGCGAGGTTAGGGAAATGTTGGATTTGGAAGATACAAGTTCAAGAGAGGGTAAGATTCTTTCTACGGTTGGCTTCTTTAATTGTCTAAACTCTAAAGAAATCTTACATCGCAAAGGAGTTACTAAAAACCAGAAGAGCACACTTTGTGAGGATAGGGGAGAGACCCTAGATCATCTTTTTCGAAAATGCCCTTTTGTTGTTGGATTGTGGAGTTGCGTTTATCGAAGATTTGGAATACAATTGTTAAGTGATGCTTCTTTTCCCGATTGGTTGAGCCATTAATCATCCCTAACGAATAAGGTACGCTTAAATCTTATTTGGGGTCCATGTTTTACATCTATCTTATGGAGTGTTTGGAAGGCACACGATAGATTCACGTTTGATGGCATCTGTTCAAGTGTGGAAGCAATATTATAGCGTGCAATAACGATGGCAGCCTACTGCTCTGTTGCTCAAACTTGTCCAACAACTATGTTAAATAGTTCTGAACAAATGATCATTTAGTATTTCCCTCCTAACTGGCATTCATTTACTAAATACCGATAGATCCAGACGACTTGTTAATGGTCATGCTTTAACAGGTGGATTGATTCGAGATTCAAATGGTGTGTTGGCGGTATGTTTCCTGTTGAATATTGGCTTTGTAGGAAGTCTTGATGCAGAATTATAGGAGATCTGACAAGGTTTGCTTTTTGCAAAAATGTGTAATATTAATAAACTGATTGTTGAACTTGATGTTAAGGTTGTTGTCCAGTTCCTTCGGAGTGGTGTAATCGACTCATATCTTTACCATACTCTTGCTAGTGATTGCTTGGAACTGATTAAAGGAGGATGGATTGTTGATATTAGACACATCTGCCGCGAAGGTAACCGCTACATGGATCGACTTGCTGACTTGACACATTCATCACAACAGGGACTTATTGTGGACCATCCAGTTCAACTACATCCTATCCTTGTGGAGGATCGTGAGGGAATAGGTGTATTGCGTGCTTAAATTTCTTTATTATCTATTCGTTAGTAGCAAAAAAAGAAAGTCAAGTGCCTCAATTATATTATAACTATACTAATATGCTACTGATGGTAACGGTGATGGCGATGATGAGATGAATAAAAAAATAATGCCGGAAAGACAATTAGGAAGTCAAGTGCCTCAATTATATTATAATTATACTAATATGCTACTGATAAAGACGATGAGGTGAACCAAAAACAAAAACACCATAAAGCAACAACTAGAAAGTCAAGTGCCTCAATTTCCCCTTTCTCTTACATCATAGATATAGAAATAGTACACACACAGTGACTCCCTAATCCTCTTTTAAACATAAAACACCGCCAATCCAGTGCATTATTATTTATTTCAATTATACTTCAAATTATTTAATCTACTTATGTGCCTGTCCACGCGTAATCGAAACTGATAATTAAATCCAAGTTAATGAGATATCTTTGACGTCCGATACTCAGTCGGTGAACAAAATGCCGAAACTTACCTTCTCTCTCTTCAACTCACTCTTCAACACCACAATTGCCCGTCTGTGTCTCGCGATTATCCCACGACATTGCCGCCGGGATACCAGATTCCGTCCCCCAGGTCCTTTCCACTCATATCCTGCCTGTCTCTCCACACTCATTGCTTGTTGATAAAATTCTGCTTTATCTTTTAGGAACTCCACTTTGTGCTCCTATTTCTCTCTCTTTCAGTTGCTTAATCGAATCTATTTCTTCTTTCTCCCTCTATTCGCTTTTTGATTTTTTAAAATGTAAAAATGTAGTCTTTCTGAAAGCTTTTTGGATCTTTTTTCTTTTTCTTTTTCTTTTTGTTTTGTTTCTACAACTAATTAAAGATCACACCTTTTGGCTTTGTTTTACGTTTGTTTTTGTGATTCTTAACTGTTCTCTATCTTTTTTTGTGTAATTTCTTCGGATAAAACAAGTGATTGCTCCCTTGATTTATGCTATTCTGATATCGAAAGCTCGGACCTTGGTCTACATTTAGGTGAATGTTGGTTAAGATCTTACTCGGTTTGTATGTTTTCATTTTATTTTTTCGGGATTGGAGATTAACTGAGCTCACTCTGGGATTTTATTCCATAGACAGGGGTACTAAACGCTGACGCTTGATTGCGATGGATCATGAGCGAATATGTCAAATATGCACTCTGAATTGAAGTAAGTATGTTATCCTTTTATTCACTAACTTTCGCTTTAATCAAGGCCTGTGTTGTGATTTGATTGGCTTCTTCTGTTTGCTTAACTAGCGGTTCCTTCTCTATCTCTCACTCTCTCGAGTCCTGTGCCAATCTCCCCATCTTTACACTCTTAAATCTGTAGCTTTCTGTCATCAAATTCCTGGGTCATGCCTGCCTTTAACTTATTTGAATATGTTTGTCTTGAAGCTTTTTAGAAGAGATGTGGGTTTGATTTTTAGAGATAATACTTTTGCCAATGGTCAGTTGCCTTTGCCCATCGAGGTTTGCTGATAAATCTTACAGGTTAGCTGAAAAGAGCTTATGCTTGAATTTGGCTTTTTAAGTTTCCTGATTCTGTTCCAGAGCCGTTTTCCTAAATAAAATTTTTTTAACACCACTTGTATTTCTTGCTTGTTGTGATTTCTGTTGCACTGAGTATTTGTTTATTAACATTCTCATACTCTGTAATCATCTGTTTCTTTCCTGAAATAACTTTACTGTATGTTTAGCTTCTTCTTGCTCTGTGTTTACAGGCCAATTGACTGACACGAAGTTTGTGGTTCTTTTATAACAGGTTTAAAGATGATAGGGCTGCAAAATAGAAATGCTAAAAACATAGATAGACCTTTTCCTGGATGCTTAGGTCGGATGGTGAATCTTTTTGATATGAGCAATGGCATTTCTGGGAAAAGGCTGCTCACTGATAAACCTCATTTTGATGGTAATGTTTGTTATTTCTTATAAATTTCTTAGCGTTTTTCTTTTTTCTTTAAAAGAGTTGTATTCGTTGTGTACTTCCCTCTTATTGGCTGATTTGGGCCATTTAGACTCTCCAAGAAATCCCAATTTACAACTATGCAGTTTTATTGTCTATTAATAATCACTTCTTTGATGTCCATTCATTCTGTTGCCATTGATGGCTAAGTTGACGTTTAAGGTGTCAAATTAGATGCATGGACAGAAGTTTTTATCATTGGATTTAACTAAGCTAGTGTCCTTTGAAAAGTGTGTGAAACGAGATTGAAGTAATCTTGCACTATGGAATCTTCTTGTGGTTGATGATTTAGATCTTGACATCAGCGGGGATAATGTTTAGTTTTTGACAATGTGTGATTTGCAGGTTCTTCATTCTCAAGAAGTCGGTCAGGTGTTACCAGAGTGTTGAGTCCAGCAGATGAAATAGAGGATAAAATGGTGAAAAAAAAGGGGATTAATTTTTTTTTTTGGGAAATTGGGGTATTAATGTTGCATGAATGACAGAGAAATTTGTGAGAATTCCCACCTTTGTATCATTTAAGTGATTTCTGGTTCTCTGCTGTGCATTTTTTCTGCAGATGGTGGCAGATTTAAGAAGAAGCTATTCAAACAAGAAAGTTAATGGGACCCCTATGAAGACACTCATAGCCCAAGAGATGTCCAAAGAAGTGGATTCCAAGCATAATCAACCTAATGTTGTCGCTAAGTTGATGGGACTTGATACCCTCCCAGTTCAGCGGCCTAATTCAGGTACTCGAGGAGGCCACATGAAAGGTTATTCAAGACGTTCTTTAAGTCACTCAGGAGTACTTATGGAGAGCTGGGAGCAAGATCTTGGCATCTTGGAGAAGCAAATGCATTGTGAAGCTCACCACTGTCATGGACAAAATCAACAAAAAGATGTACCTGTAATCTGGCAGCAGCCCCAGGAGGTGAATGCCAGAGACAGCTCAGCACAAAAGGGAAGATATAATGAAAATGTCGATGAAAAAGGAATGGCTCTCATTCGCCAGAAGTTCATGGAAGCAAAATGTTTGGCAGCAGATTGCCAGTCCAAGGAATTCCAAGAGGCAATTGACGTTTTAAGTTCCAATAGAGACTTGTTGCTCAAGTTTTTGGAAAAACCAAATTCCATGTTTTCCCGGGCACTGTATCACATGGAGTCTATTCCTCCAGCCTCTGATACAAAGCATATCACTGTTCTTAAACCCTCCAAACTGATTGATAATGAAAAAGTTATGTTGAAGAAGAGTGACAAGCAAGTAAAGAAAACTAACCAAATGGGTTATGCTACTGGTTATCAGATAAATGGTAACAGTTATTCTGATAGTTTTTGCAATCAGAAGGTTGATGACTGTCCTTCTCAACCGACTCGAATAGTAGTGTTGAAGCCTAGCCCAGGAATCACTCGTGACTTTAAGGCTGTGGTTTCACTGCCTTACTCCTCATCAGGAATAATCCAGTGTGGAGATACTTATGACGAACCTGAAGATGACGAGGCACGAGAATTGACAGAGCTTGCAACAGGCTGTCGGATCCCTAGTGATGGTAGGGACGAAACTCTCCTTTCTTCAGTTTTTTCAAATGGTTATATTGGTGATGACGGTTCATTTGATAAATCAGAAATTGAATATGCTGATGGAAATCTGACTGAATCAGAAATCATGTCACCAACATCTAGGCATTCGTGGGATTACATAAATGAGTTTGGAAGCCCATATTCTTCTGTCTCCTTTAGTCGTGTTTCGTGTTCCCCAGAGTCATCTGTTTGTAGAGAGGCAAAGAAGCGACTTTCTGAAAGGTGGGCAATGATGACATTAAATGGAAGTTCTCGGGAGCAAAAAGAGACTTGCAGGAGCTCAAGCACACTGGGGGATATGCTTGCACTTTCAGATGTAAAATGTTCTGTGAGATTGGAGGAAGAAGATAGTAACAAGCAACAAGAGCCTAGAGGATCCACTTGTTACTTTAGTAGTGACTTGAACAAGGAGGAAGGTTTGGCTAGTTCACCTAAAAACCTTCTGAGATCAAAATCTCTACCTGTGTCTTCTACAGTACTTGGTGCCAGGATTAATGTTGATATTTCAGATCCTGAGGCTGGTAAAATGCAAGTTCCTAAAGAAGTGATTGAGTCAAAGAGCTCAAAGTCATCTTTTAAGGGGAGAGTTTCTAGTTTATTTTTCTCTAGGAACAAAAGAAGAAATGAAGAAAAATCTGCCCCTTCTCAGATCAAAGACGAACTTCAAGCTACTAACTCTCAGACACTTAGTTCACCTGTACATCTCCCTGGAAAACTTGGTAGTGATGTAACACAATGTGCTAATACTGCTTTTGAAGTTTATTCATCTGGTCTCGAAGGATCGTCAGTCAAGACAACTAATCCAGATTTGATGGGCATGGAAGCCAAAGAAGGCTTAGTTTCGAAGGAGGTATTCATTCTTCTATTCATCTTGTAATTTTTAAACAAAAGAAGGCTTAGTTTCCCAGGAGGTATTCATTATTCTATTCATCTTGTAATTTTTACTGGTTCATTTTATTCTTTGTTTTTATTAAAATGTAAGTCTATTATACTCCCACATGTTATTTTCAGTCATTTGTCTATGTTTGTAGTCTTTTTGTATCTGTGTCATTCCACTGGTGTGGTAACTAGGTTGCTGAAGAGATGAATGCATAATAATTTAAGCAGACTTATTTGCATGATTCTATATTGTCATTGATCAATGTGCATCCAGTATAGGAATATATGCTTTGGCGGTATTTATAAGTGGAAAACAAATTTTTTTATGATATTTTTCTCATCTTTCCTTAATCATGTTTTTTAAGAGTGGGATTGCTCAAGGCATAGAGTAAGTATTTAATTTCAATATTAAGTATTTATACCATATTTGTGATGCGGTGATTTGTGTAGTGTTTAATTCTATCATCATATCTTGAGAACATCATTGTCGTCATATAATGGCACCAAGAATAATGTTCTATGGCTTAAACTGCAATGATGTCTTTGGTCGGGCGATGATTCTCATTTTCCCCTTCATTAAATGACTGTAACCTTAAGTTAATTCATATGTACAACATATGGAAAACTTGCAGAGGGTTTTATCTGTGGCAAAACCATTGATGCCTGGGAATGCTAGTGAGAACCAGGATCAGCCAAGTCCAATCTCAGTTTTGGAACCCTTATTTGAAGAAGATGATAACATAATTCCAGAGGCTTGTATCAACATGAAGTCAGAACGTCGGGGTAAGGTCTCTCTTAGGCAGAACTCTAGGAAGTCTTTTAGATGTCTACCTCATTTAGGCATTATATTTATCCAGTTTTGGGTCTTTGTGAATAAAATCCTTGTTTATTGGTTTAACAGGAGTTGAAATAATGTCTCCCAAGTCTAATTTGATTGACAAGTCACCGCATATAGGTTCGATTTCAAGGACATTATCATGGGATGATACTCGTTCTGAAATGGGGACCCTATTTCCATTAAATACGTCTTTAGCAGCCTCAGTTGCTGAGGAAGCAGAGCAGGACTTGTTTTCCTTGGTTCAAACACTAATATCAGCAGCTGGCCTCGAAGATAAGGTACAGATCCACACATTTTATGCCGGATGGCATTCACCTGAAAGCCCACTCGACCCATCATTAAGAGACAAATATGCTAATCTCAATGACAAGGAGCTTTTGCATGAAGCAAAGCGCAGACAAAGACGATCCAATAGAAAGCTTGTGTTCGACTGTGTCAATGCAGCAATAGTGGAATTCACAAGTTATGGATCAGACAGGAGTACAAGTTGCAACTGTCAGAACAGGACGAAAGAAGCATCATTGGCCGTGCTTGTGGACCATGCGTGGTCCCAAATTAAGGAATGGATTAGTATTGGGGATGATGGGGACAGCAACAGCCTGGTCGTGGAGAAAGGTTTAAGAAGTGAGGTTGTAGGGAAGGGATGGGCAGACAATATGATAATGGAATTGGACAATTTAGGTAGAGAAATAGAAGGGAAGTTAATTGAAGATCTTGTGGAAGAGGCTGTTGTGAATTTTGTCGGATAGGCCGTGATGATTTTTTGTTTCTTATATATTGTTGTATCTTATCTCTGTGTATTTAATTTCCAATGGTGGTGGTTTCCTTTTGTTCAACGGGGCAAGTGTATTCATAAATGCAGTTCCAGCTAATTTTAGTTAGTATGTAACGGTTATGAAGTATCAAATGTCAGCTATGTCTTATGTCCCCACTGCATTGCTGTCTGAGTCTGACCACCAAAGAAAAGACACACCTCACAGGCCAATTTGTGGTATCGGCGAACCTCTTAGTTCTTCAATGCATAACCAACCAACCAAACACCTCTTTTAGTTATTCAATTGACATTTGTTTGAATGATGTCTTCCACAAGGCTTGGATTTATGTTTTGGCACATCATAGTTAGAAAGAAGCTAATTTTACCCACCATGTTTGGCCTTATATTGTTTGTGGAACAAAAAGTTGTGGATATTATACTAGCATTTTCAGCCATTACTAAATTACCGCTCAACACAAATCACTGACACCTGACGGGACAATTGAACTGTGTAAAATAAGTTCAGCCCACCCACCATAATCCATAATTCTGCGTCGCCAAACCTCCCTGTCAGAATGTCCACAAACTACAAATGTAGCAGAGACCGTACAATCTTCATGTCCTGATTAACTGCCCGTCACTCACAAACGAAACATCTCTGATGTGGCTCATAATCAACATATTACTTGTTCAAAAACTTGGCACCGTTTCTTAAAGCTGACATTCCTGAACTCATGCTGCAGTAGTTGGGTCCTTTTAATAATAGATAGAAGCCCGATCCCGATCGCGTGAGTCGGTGGAAGTATCGTTCTATCCATTTAACTTGGACAATTTGTCCCACGGGATCTGTGCTGGGTTGGGCAACAATCGATGGTCAAAGGAGTGGATTTATTTCCTCATCATATTCTTATCATTGCTTTTCATGTTTCAAAGCACATCTTTGTTCAGCTCCATAAGATGCTTATGAGCATCCTCACCTCCTCACGTGCAAGACTACGAAAATTAGGCAAAAAATGTGTTAATCCAGACTTAAGTTTAAAAGTAACATGTTTAACAAAATTAAGAAAAGCAACGTATAAGGGCCTTTGGGTTAAGTCTGGTATAACCAACTCTCTTAATGTTCTCATATTAGCCATTATTTCTTCAATTTCAAACTCTTGTTCTACTTCTGGAGTTGTTCTTACTTCCCTTATAGTCTCGGATCAAATTGTACAAGTTCTCTATGAGGATATCTTGTTACTACCGAACACAAAAACTAATGAACAAGTAAAAATTAAGAAATGACTAAAAGAAACGATTATAAACAATATAAATACAAAACACCAATTAAAATCAAAAGTAAAAACTAAAGCACCACATTTCCTAGCAATAATGCCAAAATTGATTGCGTGTGTCGAATGCATCACAAAATAACCTAATTCTATACGCTAAGATTTATAACTGTGGTGAGTTAGGATCAAATTCACAGGAAATGTATGACTAATTTTTTCAACGAAAAAAATTGATGTTTAAGATAAAAAAGGGGTTTTGATTGGATGGAATTGAGGAAGTAAAATTTAAACTAAAAAAAGCAAATTAAAGAAAATAACAAAAAATGATGAAAAAGATAAATATGTTTAGAATCTGACTCTCAGATCAATCTCAACCTATACACAATTAAACATATTTCATTGTTATAATGTTTTTACACTTCTCTTAGAACTATTGGTCATAGATTAACGACAAGTTCCATTAATCCCGATTTTTCCTTACGTCGTGTTTAATTAAAACAAACTATTTAATTAAACCTAACTATCAAATAACTTAGAAAAAGCTCTCTAGATTTAATTAGATAATCGTATTATGAATAAGGAAAACAGACTAATCTAGGCAGTAACCACATAAGTTTGGGTTATTCAACTTATGGTACGTTGTTCTTAGTTATTCACTGTCTTTAGTAGCCACAAACGAATCTAAAACACATCGATTATGTATTATATTGAAGATTCTAGCTATAGGTTTTCATTCAAATACCTCAGAGTTCAAATTTTACTATCTCATAATGCAATTTCGAGTTTATCAAACCTCAATCTCTTCAAACAAGGAGTATACCTCATACTTCCACCACGCAACTCTGATGTTCAATAAAAATATCTTTACTTGTCCATTTCTAATACTACAAAACACTTATGTGACTCATAACTCAATCTGAGACTTTATTGGTTTTAAAAAGTTTTAATCATCTAAAATATCCATGTTATACTTGTTCAAAGGTCTTATACCTAATTCTTATCATTATCCCAATCATCAATTATAATTATCTATAAAATAATAACTACAATTTCTAACTAGACAATTCTCCATTATGGATCAAAACTTATCACTAAAATTTCTTTGAAAATTTTACTACCATTTTCACTCATCCGATTTTCAAGAAATAAAACAGTTGACTTATATCAAAAGAAACTTAAAATAATGAATGTTTAATTGAAAGCTTACATCAAACTGGTCATTACTACAATTAATAACATTAAAAAATAGAATTATTCTAAAAATATTGTTCAATCACCCATCATGATTAAAAATTCTATCACAATGTCATCCATAACATTACTTTGTACAACTCCAAAATCACCTTACAATTAAGAATAAACTTGAACTTAAAAACAAAATTTTATGTTGAGATTTATATTTATGCTAATCAATCACTCTATAAGGTCATAATATTTAAACATATCAAAATTCAGTCACCAATTACTCATATCAATAATTAATCCTCAACTAATTCAACCATAATGAACAATTTCATCATCCAGATATATTCACAAATTACTTTTCTAGTATTAAAAGGCTAAATAACCTAATAAATTTTTGTAATTATTGAGTCATAGAAACTAAACAACTTGTATACCGTATTCCTAGTACTTTTCTAGCTATCATTGCTGACATGCTAAGAGATGGGAGCATTCTACATTTCTTGCAAAATACTAAATCTAATTCCCTTAAGTACCAATCCTAACTTCCTTTAGAAGCAATCCACATAGACAAAATGCACTATTAGTCAATTCCCTTCCTAGTATGACTTCATAGTCATCGATGTCTAATAAGATCAACTCATTATAGAGCTTCTAATTCTGGCTACTATATCTCTATGAATGTTCTACGCTGTTGGTGTAGCTTTAGTGAAGATAGTTATTATCATATGGCACTCTAAAAGCTCTAAATTCATATTAATCTATCTAAAAAATCTTTTAAAAGCATAAGAGTGTGTATTTTTGGGATCTATCTAAATATATTCATCACTACCGAAACTATAATTGTACCTATCACCATACCAGATGTATCCTCAACAGCCTGTTGGGATACTGCATTTACCCCAGCCTATATAGGTGGTCTCTTTCCGCATTAGCCACACCTTGATACTAAGCTTTTAGTATTTCAATAGTCTCTGGACACTATAGGTGGTCTGACTGACCCCTGACTAGACGATATTCCTCGTCTCATCCTTCTGTCACCAAACCATTTAAAATTATTATTTTTAGCCCAATCCAACCAAATAAGGGAACTTTCGAGATCTCTACTCCCTTCGAGTAATTTTGCGCCTAACTTACAAATATGCTTAATCAAACTCCCTGGCACTATTACGACTTCTTGCGGCTAGCACATTGTCACTGCCCGTATCTGTATTGTTCATTTAAGGTTAAACAATTCCGTCGTCAGTTATTTCATTCTTAATGATTCTAAACGCGGTTGATTCGTAAAGAAAAATATTTACTAATCCATCCCCATGCTGGGCCTCCCGAGCTGAAGGTACTTCAAGAGCTAGAGCCTTTAGTGTGGCTTTGGGACCCTAAGGTTTCCTCAATGCATAATGCTGTGAATTCAAAGATAAACTATATAACACCGTAAGTTTTTAAAATCAGACAAAACTTTCTGGGTTGCCTTGTTCACCAAAACAACATAAAAACATATTATGAAATCAATACATATATAGAGACAACCCTATTTCAAAAACTGACTCTGATATAACCTAAAAGGACCCATCCCAAAGTTTCCCTTCTAAAACTCGAGTGGAGCTCTCTCGACGACAACACAATAGCCCTCCAATCAATATCTAACTCAATCGAAGGGTTCCCGCAAAGCTAAGTCGTTTAACTGTTAAAAACCTTTTATACTTTAAAGTTAAAAGTGTGAAAAATAGTGAATTTTTTTAAAAAATCCAGCAACATAACAGTTGCTTTTTTTTAAGATTCTTAAATTTTAAAAACTTGCATAACACAATTTAAAACACTTCTAGTATTTCACATACCATCTCAACTTCTAGAATGGGACCTCAGGTCCACATCACATGCAACCACAAATATATAATTCTCAACACTTTAAAAACATGATTAAGGATCAAAGCCCTTATAGTTCATTAAGTAAAAGATATTGACAAGCCTGTAAATAATTTACACGATTACACGTTTAAACCCTTTTAAAAAAATTTATATAAGTAACTAAACCAATTTTAAGAAAACACGTACGTAATAAAAATGACATAAGCACAGCAGCACCCGATGATACAATTAATTCTGTGGTGGGGTCCTGACTACTATAGTACTTGTATGCATACCTAGGGTGGTTTATTTAAAAGCATAAAAATAGGGGTGAGCTAAACGAGCTCAGTGATTATTAATCAGTTTACTAAAAATTAAACTTTTCATAACAACATAATTGAGACACTCCAATACAATAATAAAGCTCACGGTAAAGTAATTTCCATAAAAATTCATTCGAGCATCATAAAATTCTTTCGTGCATCATACAATCTGGTTATAAAATAACAATTTGTAAAACACAACTTTGTTTTTTTGAAATTACTATTTCAAAATGCCTTTTTGAAATTAAACTCATAATATAAGAGTTTCCATTTTCATTTTTCCTTTTTCCTTAAACAATAAATAGTGGTAGCAATAAGTTTCTTGAAAACTTTTATATTGAAATAAGCCAACTATTAGAATTGGTACCATACGGTGCCTCTCAAATTACTTTTAAAATAAATAGTGGCGATACTATTATTTTCATAAATTTTCTTGCACAACATGGCCCACCACTAATTTCTTACCTTATGATACCCTAGGTATAAAGTCACGAAGCTGGTTCTGCATCGCTTACCTGTGACTGGTTAATCACTAGTTACAAAACTGGTTCTACATCACTTATCTACAATAGGTTAACTGCTATAAACTGGTAGTTATGGAGCTAGTTCTATATTACTTACCCGTAACAATTTTGGCTAACACTATATATGCTCTATATGCGCAGAGGATGACTCACTAGACTACTGATAGACATAATACTATTCACTACTAGTAACTAACGCCCCCCAAACACTGCTATGCATAATCAAAATACTCTGACCGATATAATAACTTGTATATAACCTAACAGTGTACCGTAGGCTAAAATTTCATTTCCTTTTTATCAACAAATAACACAATTTTAATGCAACTTTCAATCATATAAAATTTAACTTTCAATTTAAAATTCATATATTGTTAAAACATAAATTATGCTAACAATATTCACTTGTAAAATATCATTCACAAAAAGCTCAACATAAATATTCATTTCATGATAAAATAGAAACCAATTGCATAAAATCAATTTAACGTACACTCACAACTTGCTAGTTTCCTTTTTCACTACTTTGAAATCCTTCAATTGGCTTCGTTTTTGATTCTAAAATTGAATACAAATACATTCAACTCCTTAGTACATATTCCAACCAAACCATAAACTATGTCAACTTCATCACTTTCTACATACACTCTATGTACTAATTTTTCTCCAAATAATAAAACAACACTTCACTTAAAATTTCCAATACCATAAATATACTTAATGACCATCCTATATAACATTCACATGGTCATTACATCATAACCACACTTTTATACCAAAAATGCCCTTAAAGCTAAACTTAATATATTTTACACTAAACTTTTCCAACCCAATTCCATTCGATCTCCAACACTTAAAACCAATTCAAATTCACTTTCATGACATTTTAATATACACATGCCATAAAATTTCATTCACAAATTTTAACATAATCATGCACCCTTAGCCAGAATTCAACCAAAACTAATTCCAAATTAATTCTTTTTCATTTCTTTACTTCATTAGCATCAAAATCATGCTACGAACATCATAAAACATCAAAATAGAATTTTGGTTCATATCATATTAAAAACTCTATCTGAGGCCGAAATTTCATCTAATTATTTTCATGATTTTTCTTCCATTCTTTCATCATTACTCTAACTTCCTAGTGCCATTCACTAATCTTAAATCATCAAATGGCAAAATAAAACACTTTAGGCAATGAATCTTACCTTTGACCAAGGTTCCATATAATAGGTTTGGTGATTTTCTTCTCCTAGTCACTTCCACTGCAATAAAACCTTGATATCACATCATAAGGGTGTAATTCACACCATAAAACCAAATCTCAACTATAACAAAACAAATCCAAAATTTTCAACAAAACTAGTAAGGTTACCAACCCTTTTTCTTCTTGCTCTTCACTTGGATGGCTATGAGATCTTGTTGCATGCTTGACTAGAGGTAAGAGAGCATGAAAAACTCTTTGGATCACTTCTCCATGGCCTGGCCGAAGCTCTCTTCTCCTTTTTTCTTTTTTTTTCTCTCTCTTGCTTCCTTTTTCCCATTAATGGCCAGCCACACCACATTTAAAGAGATAAACATTTTGTTTATTTACACTTTTTGCCCACCATTTTTGTTAATAACTTCTCATAATTACACCTTTACCTAAAACTTCTCATATTTACACTTTAATCCATGCCAATTGTAACCATTTAATTGGTTACTTTCCACAGTAATTAATTCATGCTTACCTCATGGAAATCTTCCCATGTAATGCTCATATGGAATTTGGATGCATTTGGTTTGATAAAAAGACCATTTTGGCCCTCTTTTGAATTAAACCGATAAACTTTTCCAAATAAATACGATATTTTATATAATTCTAATCCTCAAATTGGCCTCAATATACTCTAATTAAACATAAACCCTTCAATTGCATGCTTAAAACAATTTAATTGGGCACATTATCCCTAGAATCCATTATTTTTCAATACAGGTCTTTTTATCCTGAAATTTTCGGATTACTCGAATTATATTCAAACAACCTTTGTTTTGACCTGTTTTAGTTCCTAGGGACTACAATCCTAATTTTGAATCTTTTTATTATATTTTGAAATTGTTTGGTAACTTTTTCTATTGACTAGAAGAATTTTCAGATTGAATCAATAATTTACGAAAAGTCATCGAAATCGTCTGGATTTCATTCAAAAGTGTCAGCAAAATCTCCAAAGCACATTTTGGGGCTTTTAAAGCTTGTTTGGACTCATTCTATAGTTTTTTGAGTTTTTGAAAATTTTCCCAAAACTTTTTGAACGAGTCCAAAATCATCTTTGGTCTGTTCGTGATCTCTGTTATAACCTTAATAATACATTTAAACTCTTAAATTACTCTAGTATACTATAACTAGAGAATACTCTATAAAATGCATGTACAACATATTACACAGTATAATAATTGAACTAGTATATTACAGTACTTCTTTCTTGCAGCAGGAGTTAGAAATATTGGATCAAGAGTTGTTCACTGATTTGATGATGGGGAAACTAGCACATAACCTTTTGAAACACTCCAAAAACTCGTATAATGTCTCCCTATTATGCTATATAATTGCACATATTTCCTTCTAAATATTTGAAGCTCGAGAGTTATAGAAGTAGTGATTGATCCAGAGGGCAACTAGTAGAGCCAATCCTTGATGGTGTTCCCCAATGAGAAAGGGAATGCACCCAACTTAATCTACTCTTCTTATACCCCTGCTAACTTTATGCTAGAACAGATGATGTGAAATTCATATGATGCTTATGAGGATCTTCATCTAACATACCATGAAAAGTAGGTAAAAGATGAATTAGACCATATTTAAGCTCAAAAGCAACATCAATAGTAGGAAAATCAATGTACAAAGGTTGATGGTTGAGATCAGGAGCAACCAATTGCTTAAGAGTACAATCATTATTTTGCTCTGCCATGTTAGAATCTGTTTCAAAAGAGGAATCATTAGATGAAGTAGAATGCAAATCTAAGGCTATTTGTATTCCTGGTAACGGATTCTCGAAACTTTGTGCAACTTTTCTTTTCAATCTAAGAAGAGTTCTTTCAATTTCTAGATCAAATTTTGGTTCATTAGAGTGAGAAGATCGAGGTATGAATAGTAACTAAACAAAACAAGAAAAGAAATTAATCAAAACATATATATATAAGTTCAAAAGCAACATCAATAGTAGGAAAATCAATGTACAAAGGTTGATGGTTGAGAACAGGAGCAACCAATTGCTTAAGAGTGCAATCATTATTCTGCTCCGCCATGTTAGAATCTGTTTCAAAAAAGGAATCATTAGATGAATTAGAATGCAAATCTAAGGCTATTTGTATTCCTGGTAACGAATTCTCGAAACTTTGTGCAACTTTTCTTTTCAATCTATAAAGAGCTCTTTCAATTTCTGGATCAAATTTTGGTTCACTAGAGTGAGAAGATCGAGGTATGAATAGTAACTAAACAAATATATATATATATATATATATATATATATATATTCAAAAAATCAATGGATATTAATCCCTGACAATGACGCCAAAATTGACAATATGTCATAACACTGTAAAAAATAATTAAACTTAAAGCTATAGCTAGTGATAAGTCTAGGTCAATCCCGTAAAGTTTAAATAAAATCACTTTTCTAAATTATATTTATATATATAAGGGGGATTAGTTTGATGCAATTAAGAAAAACAAAGTAAAATTGAACTTATGAAAGCAAATCAGATTAAACAGCATAAATGATTTTGGAATCCGGTTCTTGATTTGATCTCAGTCTACGCACAAATAAGCATGCTTCATTGTATTATTGTTTTGACACCTCTCTTAGAAAGTATTGATCTTAGATTAACAACAAGCTCTGTTAACCTTGATTTTCCTTTAGATCTCGTTTAATCAAAATAAGCTCTTTAACTAACCTAGCTATCGAACAACCTAGAATAACCTCTCTAGATTTAGTCGGATAGCCACATTACAAATAAGGGAAAAAGATCAATCTAGGCAATAACCACATAAGCTCGAGTCATTTAACCTATGTTACATTATTCTTAATGATTCAATGTCATTAGTTTCCAGAAATGAATCCAAAATATAACTATTATGTATCGTATTTGAAATTCTAGCAATGAGTTTATATAAAAAAAATCTAATAAAAGCGTTCAGATCATCCTTATATAAATACCTAATTTAATAAGCAAATAATAACATAAATGATCCCTAAGAGAGAAGGATTCAACAATACACAATGACAATATGTTCAAATGTGATCCTCGACGTCGATTTCACCTCTGAACTAGAATAAGGAAGATTATCCCTCCGTAGATCCCAAAGAGGTAAGCTTTTTGCCCTTTTCCATGCCTCCAAAACGATTCCACTCCCTTTGGTTGATGAAAATGTCAACTTATAACAAAAACTAGGTTTCTGGGCATATGCACAGTTGAATGCATGACTGTGCATTCAACCTTGCAAACTAATAAAAATGCATCATTCGAAATAGTGCACAACTATGCAAACTCAAAAATTTTCAATCACCAATATGCACGACCATGCAAGGTGACACACGACTGTGTATCTTGCATTGCATGGTGAATTTTTTATATTTTGCATTTTCTTGTCCCATCTTCACTCTAATCTAGCTCCTTCTTATTTCATAAGGACAAATGAGTTTGAAATCAAGAGAATGACTCAAAGAATGTGTTTTAAACTCATTTTAGCTCTTAAACTTGCAAGTTGTACCTAAAACCAAATGTAAACCAAAGTGAGTTCCTTAAACACTTCACAACAATAATCACTAAAATGTTAAGGAGTGAATGTATAAACAATTAAGCAGACATCACTCGGTATAATGGTTTTTCTAAATTTGAACATTATGAGGCATATGCATATGGTATGTAAGAGGCATGAACCAACAAGAGATATTTTATCACCTGATTAGACTTTTGAATAATCATGAAAATTTAAGAGCAGATATGGATGACCCAATATAATGGAGGAGTCGGAGCCATCGAGACAGGGCTCACCACCATCTTAGATGGGAGGAGTAGCTCAAGATGAGGCTAGTGGAGGATCGCCCAAGGACCCAACAACACTAAAATCTTAGGACCAACTAAAGATGGCTCATCTGGAGAAGCATATGAAGCAGATCTTGGGTGTTCAATTAAGGATGTCAATTTAGGCCTGGCCCGGTTTGGCCTAGTTTGACCGGCCCACGGGCCAGGTCACGGGCCAGGAGGGTATGGCCCGCGGATCGGCGAGCCAAGCCACGGGCCATACTCACCCGGCCCGTGGGCTAGTCAAACTGGACCAAACCCATTGATCGAGGGCCGGGTCGGGATGGGCCACGGGCCGGGGTGGACTGACCGAACTGGCCCGTGGCCCGCCCACCAGCCAAAATTTTTTAGTAAATATTTTAATTATTTATTAAAATAATTAACAAATAATTTAAGTAAATTAAAAATTTGTAATTAATGTAATTCATAATTTTAACAATAACTTATTAACCCTTCATATAAAATTCTAATTAATTGAATAAAATGTCCTAATTAATCATACAATTACATACATTTCAATAACTTTATTATATCATAATTAATTCATTATATGTTGTTATAATTTAAAGTTGTCCCATAATACATATATTAA
>JAOTAY010000004.1:18739855-18756608 GCA_025629805.1 Erythroxylum baracoense
ATTGTTAAGGACATTATTAATAAATTATAAGGCTTTAATTTATGTTGAACCAATTATGTAATTAATTCTACGAATCCCTACATGTTTTCTTTGAATGTATGTTGAACCTATTATGTAAGTAATTCTATGAATGTTAGATGTTTTATTTGAATGTATGTTAGTATTAAATAAACCCTTGCAAGTGACTGTTTCTAACTTAATTTCCTAAGAAGTCTGATTAACCAAAAAGAAGACGACAAAAAAGATAAGACAAACTTGAAATTGTTGAGCATGTGAAAAATTAAAAAAGTACTTATTTATTGATATATACCTTTCTGGGTAATTGATTGGTTATAGATTTTGTTAATTAATTACAGGTATTTTTATTTTATGTGTAACTAATGTATAAAATATAATTCATTGGAAAAATATCTGTTTCATATAAAATTATAATCATATCATAATTCGCATTATTATTATTTTTGTATTTATTATTGTTAGTATTAATATTAATAATAAAATTATTATTATAAATTTTGTTATTATTATTATTAAAGATTTTTCGTTATTAATTTTTAATTGTATTATTATTATTTGTTAACTTTTTTACTAATACAAATCATTCGTAATAAAATTATCAATGAATTACATTTTTCCAACCATATTATACTGCAGGGGCATTTTTGTCATTAAAACTAATTTTATGTTCTATCCACTGCAACCAAACACATTTTTGTCCTCGAGATGGAGACAGTTTTTCTATTCTGTCCACCAACCAAACACCTCACTGTCTCTAATTTTTGTTCTGTTTCGTCTCCAAATTTCTGTCACGTTCCGTCTCTGCCCCTTAGAGACAGTAACCAAACGCAGCGTTAATATTGTCAAAATGCCTTACCAATTATCTAAGAGGTTATGTTATGGTTTTTCTAAAGAGGGACGTCGCGATTTTCTATTTTTTAATTTGCACTTTGAGGACTTCGATCTTATGCATCCTGAAAAAAAAGCTAAAGCGTGCCGGAAACTGTCACACTAGTTAAGAAGGGATTGTTTAGATCTGCACCTAGAAAATGGTGTCCACAAAGCAGAAGTAGATTTTAGTATAGATCGCAAATCTCTGCTGGGAAATGGTGGATTTGCCATCTATACCTTTATATTTTTCTTAAATTTTAATTTTTTTGCTTTGTTTCTATCTTGATTTGTGAATGGAGGACTATACAAAAAATGAATTAAGTTGATATTTAAAATTTTGAAAAAAAGCATTCAGATATGATTGAAGTAAGAAGCAATCTAAAGCACTATTGGACTTTAAACTTGACATATAAGCTTTCTTTTATGATATGATTTTCAATGTTTTGTAAATTTTAAATTTTATTTTTAGCCTAGTTTAATTATAATCATATTTTTAAAATAAATTAAAAATTTTCTAAATTCTTTTAATTCTAACTCTTGTAACTCAATTCTAGGACCTTCTTTTAATTTCAAACTTATTATCCATTTTAACCTTCTTCCCTATTTCAAATCCTAAGGCACTATCTACGTAATCCACTTTTATTTTCAAATTCTAGGTTACATAAACTCTTATGTATGTAATATCTATTTTGATTTTTAATTTCAAAACCTTGACATCACTCAAAGAATTTTATTTTATTCCCTAGGACAAACTATAAACTCTTAAGATTTCATCTATATTATGAAAATTTCTTAACAAATCTAGATATACTACAACATAGTAAGGAAATCAATTTGGTTTTAAATTAGGAAAAGCTTCATTTTATAGTGTAAGAAGCAACGTTCTTGGTCATAAGATCTCTACATATGCTATTAAGGTGGATGGAGCCAAAATAGAGGTAATAAAAGATGCCACCTCCTACCAATGTGAAAGGGATTAGGAGTTTCTTAACAAATCTAGATATACTACAACATAATAAGGAGACCAATTTGGTCTTAAATTAGGAAAGCTTCATTTTATGGTATTGTTCTTGGTCATAAGATCTCTACATATGCTATTAAAGTGGATGGAGCCAAAATAGAGTTAATAAAAGGATGTCACCTCCTTCCAATGTGAAGGAGATTAGAAGTTTTCTTAGGTCATGTAAGGTTTCTACAAGACGTTCATAAAAAATTTCTCCAAAATCTCCCATCCTCTATACAACTTATTGAACAAAGGTATAGTGATCTAATTTGATGTTGATTGCTTGAATGAATTCAATAAATTAAAAAAGATGATGTAATTAACCACTATATTAGCACTAGTATAGTGCTATTGATTATATAGTATGAGTAGTTCTTGGTTAAAGAAAGGATAAAAAGTTGTATGATATTTATTATACTAATAAGAATTTGAATAATTATCAAATGAATTATGAAACTACTACAAATGAATTACTTCTTATTGTATTTGCTCTTAATAAGTTCAGGTCTTATCTTATGGGTTGTAAGATGATTGTCTACATAGACATGCAACCATTAAGTACTTACTAATTAAAAAGGATGCCAAACCACATTTGATTCACTAGATATTATTTTTTGCAATAATTTAAATTTAAGATTGGGGATAAAAAGGGATAAGAAAATGTAGTTGTAGATCATTTTTCTAGATTTAAGAAGCTAGTGAGTTAAAAAAATTGTCCATCATTGAGAGATTTTTATGTGATCAATTGTTAGTTATTTCATTTGTTCTTTGGTATGCATATTTTGTGAACTAACTAGCATTATTTCATTTGATTTGAGCTATTGTTAGAGGAACCATTTTTTAATAGGATTTCATGCATTATTTTAGAGAAAATCACTACTATTTAATCATTATGTAGACAGAGAGATTAAGAGATCAGTTCCCTTTAAAGAAACTAAATCATTACCATTTCATATAGTGTGGGGGTTACTTCATTACATCTAAGATAATTACTAAGAGGTTGTCAATCCGATTTCTAGTGGCCGATTATATGTCAAGATTCTAGACATTATGTGAATATATGGGATAAATGCCAAAAGGTTAATAATATCTTTAGTAGGAATAGATGACTTCAAGTAATATTATGAAAGTTTAATTATTTGATGTTTAGCGTACTGATTTTAAGGGTTATTTTCCATCTTCCTTCAATAATCAATGTATTTTGATCACCATTGATTATGTATCTAAATAGGTTGAGGCTATAACAACTCTAACTAATGACTCTAAGGTAGTGATGAAATTTTTGAAGAAATAAATATTCTCTAGGTTTGGTGTACTTAAGCAATAATTAGTTATGGAAATTCCCATTTTTGCAAATGTTATTTTGATGCCTTAATAAAAAAGAATTGCATTACTTATAAAATGTAAACTTCATACCATCTTCAGTCTGAGGGTCAATTAGAATAGGTAAATAGAGATTTGAAAGGAATATTGGAGAAAATAAATAATACTTTAAGAAAGGATTGAGCTCTTGAAATGGATGATGCACTTTGGGCTTACGTAACAAATTTAAGGCATCATTAGGTATGTTTCCTTACAAACTTGTATTTAGAAAGAGATATCGCTTACTTGTTAAATTAGAGAATAAGGCTTATTGTGCTATAAAGATATTAAATATGGATTTAAAAGAAGTTATAGATAATAGAGCATTATAATAAAGTGAACTAGAGGAAGTTAAACAAAATTCTGATAAGAATGTTAAGATCTATAATAATAAACCAAACAGTGGTATAATAAGCTATCCTAATGAGGTCATTTGAGATTAGTCAACAAGTATTTCTCTTCAACTTAAGATTCAAGCTATCTTTTGGAAAACTCTAATCTAGTGGCCTAGTTCTTTCACTATGGTCAAAGTATACCCTCATGGTGCTACAAAAGTGAATAGTGAAGTAATCGGGACATTCAAAGTCAATCGACAAACTTTAAAACCTTATTTGGTTGATGAAGTGGTGCCTAAAGGAGTCATATATGTCTTAGTTACCCATTCTTATATAGTAAAAACAATAGGGGTAAGTAAGTATAAAGGAAACCAAAGTAGTTCATAATTAAGCATTAAAGGAGCTTCAAAACACACAAAGCATATATGAAAAAAATTAGGGAAGTCCTTAAACGTTTTTCCTTTCCGTAACAAATAAAGGAAAATTTGTGATTTTAATTTAGGGGAGTGAAATTATTTTGATGATATGTTTGAGATATATATATATATATATCTCCAAACTATGATTTTTAGTTAAAGAAATATTGTAGTTGATGCTAAATTGTATTAAGATTGTTTTTACACTCTTTATTTCCTAAATTTTCTTATTCTTTAGATTTTCTTACATAATAACTAATAACTAATTAACTGACTATATTATTATACCTATATTTAGTGTCTTTTGCTTGTTACTTTATAGTTTTTATAGTATTTTTGGTAGTTATTTTTGCTTATAATTTGTTTTTAACTGATAATTTCCTTCATAGATTAAAAGGAGAAGAATTAAGGTGAAATATAGGCATAAAATAGAAGAATTTAAGTAACTTTGGAGATATATGACCATGTATAGTGACCTTGTAAGTTACTGTAAACGTGCGAAGCTTTAAAGATGCTATTTATGCCTATGTCACGATTTAGAGGGTATTTAAAGATACATGGTCACCTACACAATCGTGTAATTGATCATGTATATTCTAAAAACCTTAGTTTCTACTATAAAAGGAAATTACGAAGGCTAGAGTTAAGGAGAAGCAATTAGATTTAAATTAGACACTAGAAAGGTAAAGAAGAAGCAGTTCTGAACGAAGAATGAAGGAAAATATGAAGATTATTGATTGGGTTATTTGATGTGTATAAGCTTTAAAAGTTAACCTCGATAATCTGCAAGCGCACTATTCGTTCACGTAGTACCTAAGGTGTTGATCCCATAAGGGAGATAATTTAATCCTAAAATCTAAGGCCAGAACAATTCGCAAAATTAAAAAATATAACGGAAGTAAAATGAGAATTCAATTCAATTGAGCAAATCAATTCAAAAATCAATCACGAAAATATTAATAATTTAGCAGCTGCAACACACACTCAAGAATCAACTTAAAGGAATTATTAATTAAGAGAAAGTGAATTTTACCTATCCTTAATGCTAACCTAATTGATTATGAATTACCAGATTATTGGTTCTAAACGATCCTAGGGTTGATTATTCTCTCTCGCGTTATAACCATTAACCCTAAATTATAAACCCTAATCAGCTTATGGAAGTTGCAATTTCTCAATTAACAATCAATCCAAAACCCGAATTAGATTTTAAGTTATCTAATAAACTATCGGAACCCTATGTAAGATCTCTCTTCACACAATTTACTGATTTGATTCAATTCTTATTCTATTAAATCACCTAACTCTCGTTAGCCTAATTCAATTATTTTTCATTCAATTAACCCTCTCAGTTTATTATTGAATTATGCACATATATAATTAAATCACAATAAATCCAAATAGCATATAAATAATCAAATTTCATTAAATCAAAGATAGAACCCTAAAGGTGAGTTTAGAACGTCATCAACATCCAACAATCCTATCATCAACTGTTATTTCAATTCTATACAATAATAAAACTGAAAATAGCAGGAAATACGAATTGAATGGATGACAAGAGGTAGCAACGTCAGGAAACTCCTGATCTGGGAAATATGTTAAGTCAACTTCTTCTCCTCTTCTCTCTTCCTTCTTCTCGTTCTTTATCTCTTGATAATTCTCTCTAGGGTTTCTCTAAAAGTGGCTAATGCAAAAGCTCCTTCTGGCTCCTTGTCTTATTGTTTAAATACCTTTTGTGTTCTGAGCAATCTAGGGTTTTATCGGGGTCTAAAAGGTATGAAAAATCTCTCAAAACTTGACATTTTTGAGTGTTTGTGTGTTTACTCGATGCAGGCAGCTTTTTGTCACGATCGTGGTAAGCAGGCCATGATCGTGTCCTAGGCTTCTGTCACAATTGTGGGATATGGGCCACGATTGTGGGCCAACTCTGTTGCTTCTATCACGATCATGGCACGACCATTGTTTCGGCCTGAGTGTCTCTCAAACTTCTCCATTCTTCGATGTTGACCCTAAAACATTAACAAACACATCAAGGTAACTCAAAAACATAATAATTAAGCTCAAAGACTTATACTAACCCATAGAACACTTAAAATATAAAAAATTAATAAATTAACACAATTCTAACCTAAACATATGCTAAACGATTGAATTAACAATTAAATACATATCAAACTAAGCTCTAAAACACGATGCAATTCACACTTATCATCATCCCCACACTCAAACGTTTGCTTATCCTCAAGTGAACAAAATAACAAACACACAAAATGACACAATAGACATTGCAGTAATGAGACAATGGCTTCAACTTCAAGAAATAAATTTAATTTAAAACACAATCATTCAATTTATATTAAATCATTAACATTCAAAATCCGCGTTTGGGGGCTTTGAGCCAAATATACATATTAATCCAGATTCAAGTGTTAAATAATTAACCCTTTTCAATTACACACACACATTAACAATTCTTTAGTCATTCAACTCTGTAACTACTCCTAAGTATATGCTCATGAAATGTCAAGCTATTTACAAGTTTGGTAGGTTTTATTAGCTTTTTTTTATTATTATTATTTTAATTACTTTTTGTAAGCATGGACTTAGTCTTTTTACGCAGAGGCAAACATTGGTGATGAATGTCAATTTGGTTACTCAACTAAGTCATGTTTTTTATTAAATTGCTTAGTTGGAACGTCATTAGAGCATTTTGACACGAAGGCACACATTTATGATTTATGTCGATCCAGTTACTTAGCTACATCACGTTCTCAACTGGCTACTAGCTCTATTCATAAACTGAAGGCTAGTGGAATAATAATTTATTTAAAATTAACAAACATATTTTTTTATTACCAACCTTGTTGATTTAGCTACTCGTTTTCATAAAAAAATACTAGCAAAGCTACTTAAGTCGAAATACCCAAAATTATGAATGGATGTAACAATTTGGAGGGTGACAAATTCACACTAAATCCTACTTAACTTGCATATTTAGCCAAAGAACCCAGTTCACTGGTTTTGTAAGCTAATGATTCTTCACAACCTAATAGACTATGTTCAAAATTAAATCAATTCCAATCCATCTAATCCATTTACACATTCACATGATTCACAAAATGCAACCTAACAAACGATTATATACTATTCAAAATTTACATTCAGAGCAAAAAACATAACCCTCCCCACATTTGAACAGCACATTGCTTTTAATGTAAGGAGACAAAAAAACACACATGGAAAGAAGAGACATAAATAAAGTAAAGCCAAACAAAAAAATAAAATAAAGACTAAATTTAAAGGAAAATGGTTAGAAACAAAGACTCATGGTGATGGAGTTGGGGATGGTGTTGGAGGTGGTAGGTGGATGCCTTGAGCCTCAAAGTAACTATGGATACAATGTATATCCAGGCTCTGATGTTGTTGAGTTTAAGCCATCTCCTTCATTCTTCTAGAGTTCTCTGCAAATGTATCTGTAATTACCTTGGTGTTCATAGAGATTGTATCAAGAACTTTCTTTTAGCCCGGTTCATCGGTGTCTTCTTCCGCTTCAGACTCCTCACTAATTAAGTCCTCTTTTGCCTGCTAAGGTGGAGCTATGCTCAATCTCACCTGAATAGCCCTGATTTTCTCATGAGTCTTTTGGCTGATATCCCAGAGTTCCATGCTATGGGATTAAGGATTTCAGCACGCTATAGATGATCATGATTTAGAAAATCTGGGAGGTGGACGGTTAAACCACTATAATCCACACCATAATACTCAGCGATGGCAGAAACCAAGTACCCTATACCCAAATTATTTCTCCTCTTATGTAGAGTTACAACAATAGCGTTCAGCATATGTGTGGAGGTGCATACTGGGATGTTGTAATCCATGCACCACAATAGGAGAAGTTCCTTTGTTGAGCACTTATTGGTTTCTGATTTATCAAAAACCAATTGACACTTGAAATTGTACAATACCATTTTTAGTGTCGAATCGCTCTAATCCAATTAGCTTGTTCTAATAGTGAGAAGCACAAAAGTTATCGTGTTAATTGATAATGGAAGACTTGGGAAACCCACAAATATCACACGTGATTTTAATGTTCAACTTATAGTTTCGTCCCCGTAACTGAAACTACATCTCTTTAGGGTTAGTAGGTTCATAATATAGCGAAGTGAAGAATTCTAGAGTGAGCTCCTAGTAGACAGGATATTGGAAGTGTATGAACTTCAGCCATTGAATTCTTTTTGCTAAGTTCTCTACCCTATCCAACAGTTCTAGCCTACCAAGTGTATCAAAATCAAAATATTTCGGGACTACAATTTGTATCGCATTAAGGGATTGGAAACAAATACCTTTGTAATAGCCCATTTTCCATACTAGGACATAGGATCCTAGAACATTGTACATGAGAAAGAGCATTGAGAAATTATGAAGTGAATTGCATACAAATGCATATCATTAGTATACACATATATGAATTACGATTTTTGGAAATATTGCAAAGATTGTATATGCACTTAATTGACATATTCCAAGGTATAAAAGGTTTAAAATGGTTATAATGTGAATTGTGAATTGTTATGTCTTGAATTTTGATTTGATGAATTGTAATTAGTAATTTGAATTTATTTGTTAAAAAAATTGGGAGATTTATGAATTAGTGTGTATTTTTATGGACTAGGAAAAATGCTAAGTGGCAAGACAAATTGGCACATGGTAGTAGAATTAAATGACACATGGCATTAGGATTATTTGACAAATGGCTTAAATGGCTTAAATTATGGGGACAAATGGCATGGAGAGTGAGAGGCAAATTAAATGGATTAGTTATTAAGAGACAATTGGAACCATAAATATAACGCATGTGGCAAGTGATAAGTGTCACAATACTTACCACACACCTTAACCCATGCGACACCCACATACTTAAAGACCATTTCTTTGTCTTTCATTTCTTACTTTTTCTCTACATGCTCTCATCTTCTCCTTTCTTCTTTCCATTCACAACATTCACAACCCACACTTACAACGTGAGTTTTGTTAACATCCTTCATTTTGTCTTCACTTTGATGATTAAAACCCAGCCTATTCTACCTTGAAAGTTTGATGATCATGTAAACATAGAGAGCTAGGGTTACTTGATGATTTGAGGAGCTTTGGAGTTAAACAAATAAGTAAGATATTGTTCTTCATGGCTCGTTTTAATAGAAACATATATGATGATATTTTAGGGATAGATGGACGGTGTTAATAGTGTGTGAAGTGTGCTGGAATATTGATGAAGAAATAGATATGTTTGTGTTCTTTTTTTGTGTAAATCATAAATAATAGTTTGTGTATGGTTGTATGGATGATTTTGAGTTAGAATTGAGGTAAATTTGATGAGGAATTAAAGTAAAAATGATGAACTATGCATATGATGTTTTGAGTTTGGTAAGAAAGAGTTAAAATCTATAAAATTGGAAGGAGGAAGGGGAGTGAAATTTTTGTGCAACCTATCCCACGATTGTGGGAAGGCCTCCATGAACGTGGGAAGTGCATTGGAGATGAGATGTTCTCTTTTGAATGATAAATGAGCTAACTAAAGATAAGTTACTTTACTCTGGTGCATTTCGACTTGATTGAGGCTTGAAATGAACCTAGTTTGATGCTTGATTAATTAGTTAAAGTGTTTGATATGTTTAGGATGTTAATTGAGGTTATAACTTAAGCATGGATTGTTTGATAAATGTATCTAAAATTTGGAATTTTATGATTGCTAAAGGTATAAAGGTGTTCTTATAAATGTAAATGTGATATAGAGAATATGAGTGATGTGAATTAAGTATGAATGAATAAGAATTTAGATTTTGTGTGATTTTATTTTGCTAGAAAAGGATTGATGAATGTATGATTGATGAATTTAGAAAAATCAAGTTAATTAAAGTATAAGCCTAAGTACAAACTAGACATATATAAGCTATAATGTTTGAATAATCATGACTGTCATTAAGGATACATACCTGGAGAAAGTCAGTTAAGCATGCATTGATTATGACATATATATATGTGCATGATTGAATACTTATATGAATGATCAACTTAGTAATGTGTAAAATGTGTATGTATTGCATGATATTAGATGCTCAAGTCAAACGTCAACATCTAGACATTGTCGGTTCATCGAGGTAATAGCTAATCTGGAGCTTACTGTGAGTCAACCTAGATGTTTTCTCACTGGGATTTATTTGTTTTTGTTTAAATTTTCATTATTAAATTGTTATTGATGTGATTGAGATAATTCTAGACATTTATGGTCCGAGGAGTTTGATAATTGATATTGTATTAGGACTGTTCCTAATTGAATATGAATCGAGAAAAATATGTTTACTCAATAAAAATGTTGAATGCCAGAATTAGATCCGATGAATATGTGAAAATGCCTATATGTAATGAATGAAAGTGATTGATTGCATATAATGAGAAATGATGCATTTCATCATATTGATATGCATGACCAGATAAAGGAGTTATGATAAGATGAATAGTGAAAAAGAGCTTAAAGCTCATAAATGCAGATAAAGGACCACAGACTCAGTATTTAATAAACCCGATATCCACAATAGGTACGAGATGATTATTAATGAGCCCGGTATCCCCAACAGATATAGGACAGTAAAAAAACACTCAGTCATATGGGAGTCACATGTGCATTTGCATATATAATTTGATATGTATTAAATGAATGATTGAAATAAATTATTAAGACTATTCTGAAATGGAAATGCGAAATGGTGTACAGCAATTGTATTTGTTAAAGCATGAAGAAATGTGAAGTGATATTCAATATTTGATTATATGTTTTGTCTGTGAATTGAAATGTGAATTGTCCTTATGTTTGATATGAGTGATCACATCGAGGATGATTCACTCACTGACTTCACAAAACTCATCAAAATTATAAATGTTAATTTTCAGGTACGAGGATGATTTAGCTTCTAAGGCAGACTAGTTTTGGACTCAAGAATGGCTCAAAGGTTCGGTCAGTTGATACTAAAGAGTTTAGATAGAATACTTTTGTATAATTCCTCATTTCATATAGAACATCTTGTAGAAGAGTGATAAACTTTGAGATATTTTGAGTGTAAATACATGTATTATGTAATGTAAAGGTACTGTGTAAATATATTTGTGAATGAAATGAGGAGTTAATCTTTTGATTATTTATGTCTTGTATGATGCCATATAAGTACATGTGATTGCTCTAACATGTTGCTTTCATAGGGTATGTTCTCGAATATCCTCCAGATGTTCGAGCATATGCCTTAAGGAGGTAGGGTGTTACAAGTTTTGGTATCAGAGCATAGTTTGACATCCACAGGGACATATAAGAACATTTAGACATGATACATAATAAGAGACTTGTATAGTGACCATGATTATTGTTTATTATAGTTCATCTGCTCTAGGAGATCAAGTCACAGAGTCAACTAACCTAGAGTCTGTAGGAGCCGATAGAGAGTCTCCAATACCTCGGTCTGATCAAATGCCTAAGAGAATTACTGAGAGGAGAGAAAGGAGGTATGATAAACTTAGGAAGCAAAGGGCTGTAGACTTCTATGGAAGTATAGACCCTGCTGAGGCAGAAGGTTTGCTAGAGAGAACAAAAAGGATATTTGATCATATGGACTATGATTCAGATGAAAGGTTTGACTATATAGTCTCGCTACTGCAAGGTCCAGCTTATCAGTGATGGAAGAGTATTCCTAGTAGTATCACTCGACCTTGTAGTTTAACGTGGGGAGATTTTCTAAAAGTCTTAAAAGAGAACTACATGCAAAAGATGTATTTGGATAGGAAGATGAACGAATTCCTAGATCTGAAGCAGGGAAGTCTCATTGTAGCTGAATATAAGATACTATTTAATGAGTTAATGGGGTATACTACTGCCTTGATTTCGTCTGAGGAGGACAAATGTAGATTATTTGAGTATAGGCTAAATATGGATATCAGGACGAGGTTGGCCATTACTAATTTTGTTAGTTTTACAGAATTATGAGCTGCCTCAATCCGAATTAAATAATTACTGAAAGGTGGACAAGAAGAATACAAACAGAAGTTCAGAATGAAGCTACATAGTGAGTCTTAAGTCAATTCTGGTAGAAGGTTCAGTAAATGCCAGATTATATCTTTTCAACCATCGATTAGATCGAGATAGTCGAGGCTTAGACCAAGGGCCAGTTTTGTACAAGTTGGTAGTGGTAGAGGTCCAGTATTAGGATGACAAACACTACAGATGCCTAGTTGTGAACACTATGGAAAGAAACATGGTGGAGAATGTTAGAAGAAATTGGGAGCTTACTTTCATTATGGCTCTTTCGAACACCAACTTAGAGACTATCCTGTAACTTTCAGAGCACAGTCTAGAGTGAGAGGAGGAGCAGTGACTGAAATGACTGTCCAACAGAGTAGAGCTAGTGGATCAGGATAAAGAGGCAGAAATGAAGGAAAAATAAGTTCAACAGGTCTTAGTTCCAAGACTGAGGTGTGGTGTAATTGGTCATAGTCTCAAGCTAGGATCTATGATATTACTAGGCAGGAGGCACAGAACTCTCCAGATGTTGTAGTAGGTATGTTGAATGTCTTTCAATTTGAAGCATTTGAGTTGTTAGATCCAGGATCTAAGTATTCATTTCTCCAACTGCATTTGGCATCTAAATTGTATTATGAGAGAGGGATGTTGGAATGTGGGTTCAAAGTGAGTACGCCAATAGGTAGTACTACAATGATTGGAGAAGTGTGTGAAGAATGTATTGTTCAGGTTGATCAGCCAGAGTTGAAAGCCAATTTGATTGTATTGTAGTTAAATAAGATAGATCTTATCTTAGGTATGGACTGGCTTACTGCTCATAGGGGTATGATGAACTGCTACACTAAGGAGGTTAATATTGAATCTCCTAATTAGCTGAGAGTAATATTTCGAGGTGTTAGTCAAGTAGTGCCAGCCATAATGATCTCATCAATGAGTGATTTAAGATTGATTCGAGTTGCATGTGAAGCTTATCTGGCTTATGTAACTGATACCCGAACTGAGCACATAGTACATGATATTCCTCTTGTTAGGGACTTCCTAGATGTATTTCCCACTGAATTATCTAGTGTATCCCTAGATAGGGAGACGGAGTTAGGGAGACAGAGTTCAGCATTGACCTTGTTTTTGGTACCGCTCCTATATCTATTCCTCCATATAGGATGGCACCTATGGAACTTAAGACTCAGTTACAGGAGTTATTGGATAAGGTTTTTGCCTAATGGGTCACCTTGGGGAGCTCTGGTTTTGTTTGTGAAGAAGAAAGATAGGAATTTGAGATTGTGGATTGACTATAAATAGTTGAATCAGGTAACAGTGAAGAACAAGTATCCGTTATCAAGAATAGACGATTTACTTGGTCAGTTACAGGGAGCCCAAATGTTTATAAAACTAGATTTGAGATCAGGGTACTATCAGTTGAGGATAACAGAAACTGATGTACCAAAGAGTGCATTTAGAACTAGATATGGGAACTTTGAATTTTCAGTGATGCCTTTTGGATTGACAAATGCTCTGGTAGCTTTTATGGCTTTGATGAATAAGGTATTCCAACCTTATTTAGATCATTTTATGATTGTATTCATAGATGATATTTTGATCTATTCGAAAAGTAGAGAGGAACATTATGAACATTTGAGGTTAGCCTTACAGATAATGAGAGAGAAGCAATTGTATGCCAAGTTCAGTAAGTGTGAATTTTGGCATGATCAAGTAGTATTCTTAGGTTATATAGTATCTAGACAGAGCATACAGGTAGACCCAAAGAAAGTTAAAGCAGTAATGAAGTGGGAAGCTTCAAGAAATGTGTCTGAGATTTGGAGTTTTCTTGGATTAGCAGGATATTACAAGAGATTTGTCGAGGGGTTTTCATTGATTTTAGCCCCTTTGACAAAGCTTCTAAGGAAGAATATACCATTCAGATGGATTGATGAATATCAAGGGAGTTTTGAGGAACTAAAGCATCGGTTAACTATAGCACCAGTGTTAGCTATTCCATCTGGATCTAAAGGTTATGTCGTGTATAATAATGCTTCACATCAGGGGTTAAGATGTGTTTTGATGCAGTATGGTAAAGTGACTGCATATGCATAGAGACAGTTAAGGTCTCATGAATTCAACTATCCAGTTCATGATTTAGAACTTGCTACAATGCTATTTGCTTTGAAGATTTGGAGACATTATCTATATGGTGAGACATTTCAGATATTCAGATCATAGAAGTTTGAGATATTTGTTGAGTCAGAGGGAATTGAATATGAGACAAAGGAAATGGATTGAATTGCTTAAAGATTATGATTGTATAATTGAGTATCACCCAGATAAAGCTAATGTTGTAGCTGAAGCATTAAGCAAGAAATCTTATAGTAGTGTGGCTCAAATTTAAACATCGAGATTACCAAACCTAGTATAATTGAGAGCATTGAATGTTGAGTTAAAAATGAGGTAGAATGAAGTATTGTTAGCTACATTGAAACTTAGACCGATGTTGCATGAAAGAATAAGAAAAGCTTAATGTAAGGATCCGAAATTAGTGAAACGTATTGAGAAGTTGAAATAGAATTTGAATTCTGAGTTTGAATTGAGAAATGATAAATTGTGGTTGAAATAGAGATTATGTGTACCTAATGTTGATGATTTAAGGAAAGAGATTTTGGAGGAAGCACACATAGTAGCTTATGTTATGCATCCTGGTACTACCAAGATGTACAATACGCTAAAACAACATTTTTCGTGACCAGGGATGAAGAAGTAAGTGGCTGAGTATGTTGCTAAGTGCTTGACATGCCAACAGATAAAGGCAAAGCATCAGGCTTTGGTTGGAAAGTTACAATCATTGCCTATCATGGAGTGAAAATGGGAGAGGATTACTATGGATTTTATTATAGGTTTATGGAGGGCTCTGAGGCAACATGATGCTATATGGGTTATTGTTGACCGATTGACTAAGTTAGCTCATTTCTTACCAGTAAGAGAGACTAATACACTAGATCAGTTAGCCTAGAAGTATGTAAATGAGATAGTGAGACTATATGGAGTTCCAATATCCATTGTACCGGATCGACCCTAGATTTACTTCTAGATTTTTGGGGTAGTTTACAGACAACTTTGGGTATAAGGTTGAACTTTAGTACAGGTTTTCATCCTCAAACAGACGGAAAAAGTGAGAGGACTATTATGACTGTTGAAGATATGCTCAAAGCTTATGTTTTGGAATTCCAAGGAGCATGAGATCAATATGTAGCTCTGATTGAATTTGCATAAAACAATCATATTCATAGTAGTATCGGTGTGGCACCATATGAGGCATTATAAGGCAGAAAGTTCATTCGCCTTTGATAGACAGAAGAGTTATGTGGATCTGCACAGGAGAAGATTAGGTGTTTCTGAGAGTATCGCCTTGACGAACAGTTCTGAGGTTCAGTAAAAAGTGTAAGTTAAGCCCTAGATACATTGGTCCAAATGAGATTATTAAAAGAACAGGACCATTGGCTTACAAGCTAGCCTTACCAGTTGAGATGACTCAGAATCATAATGTGTTTCATATTAGTATTCTCAGGAGATATCGGTAAGATCTGACACATGTGTTACCAGCACAGGAAGTCGAAGTTGAAAGTAATCTGAACTATGTTGAGGACCCGATTAAAATAGTGGGTTATTAGACCAAGCAAATGAGAAATTGAGTGATCCCATTGGTTAAAGTCTCATGGAAGAATCATTCGAGAGAAGAAGCCATATGGACAATGGAAGAGAACATGAGGAATCAATATCCCCATCTATTTGATCAATCAGGTAGAAATTTGGGGACAAAATTTTTTAAGGGGGAGAATTGTAATAGCCTATTTTCCATACTAAGGGTTAGGACATAGGATCCTAGACCATTGTACATGAGAAATAGCATTGAGAAATTATGAAGTGCATTTCATACACACGAATATCATTAGCATACAAACACATGAATTATGATTTTTGTAAACATTGCAAAGACTGTATATGCACTTAATTGACATATTTCGAGGTATAAAAGGATTAAAATGGTTATGATGTGAATTTTTATGACTTGAATTTTGATATAGTGAATTATAATTATTAATTTGAATTTATTTGTTAAAAATTAGGAGATTTATGAATTACTTTATGTTTTTTTGGACTATGAAAAATGTCAAGTGGCAAGACAAATTAACATATGGTAGTAGAATTAAATGCACGTGGCATTAGGATTATTTAACAAATAGCTTAGATCATTGGGTAACAAATGGCATGGAGAGTGAGAGACAAATAGACTAGTTATTAAGAGACAATTGGAACCATGAGTATAAGGCATTTGGAAAGTGACAAGTGTCACAACACTTGCCACACACCTTAACCCATAAGACACCCACGTTCTTACGCGGGACGAAAATTTGGAGACTGAACAGAACAAAAATTGGAGACAATGAGGTGTTTAATTGTGATGAACAAAACAGAAAAACTATCTCCGTCTTGAGGACAGAAATGTGTTTGGTAGACAGAATATAAAACATAAAAACAGTATCAATGACGAAAATGCCCCTCAGTATAATCTGATTGAAAATATATAATTCCTTGATTATTTTATAATTGTATCAATATTATTTTAAGTGTATTTGTAATTTTTTAATTACGATGAAATAATTACAATATAATTAATTAAATTATTATTATTACT
>JAOTAY010000004.1:18756708-18777772 GCA_025629805.1 Erythroxylum baracoense
TCCCCCGCGAGCCTCAGGTCCGGATGTCACGCAGGATGTCGGGCCCGTGGGACCCGCCCGGGGAGGGGTTCCAGCAGATCTTGTTTCATTGAAGTCCTCAACCATGAGCTATGGCCGGTTATGAGTCCTCACAAAATCCTTAAGTTGACTCCAAGACACTTATCTTCTAGTTAGGCCCAAGATCACATAAGTAGTTGAAAAGTACCAAGGGGTTTCACCTTTACAGACTAAATCCAACATGATGTGTTGTGGATCATGTTAAATGGCATCCACTGCATCACTTTTATTCTCCAAAAGAGCTAAATACCCACACGAAATCCTCTGTTGCATTTAGGGTGTTCCAACCCTGTGTCATTTAATTTTTTCCACACATTTGTGAGAACCCACATAAATATGTGGATGAGATTTAATGAAACGAGGTAGAAACTGGTTTATGGGAACATAGGATCTGTTCCCCTAAATACCTCCCCTAAATCCATTTGCATCCATTCTAGTTTAACTACCAATCCCAATCTTGTCACAAACTTTTTAGGTTTGGTCCTTTGAAATGTGAGTCTCTACAAGTGCCAACACTATTGGTTTGCTAATTTTGATTAATTCCTAAATAGTAGCTATAAAAGGCATGACTACCTACCTCTTGCACATTTTGTACTATCACACTAATAGGAGTAAGGTTAGGTTGCAAATTTGGGTATCTTTATTGGCATTGAGACATTAGGTAAAGAAAATACACATGCATCTCATAACAGATGAGTAACTTGCACACATTGTATGGAATTTTCAAGTTAAGCAGTAACCCTGGAGGGGCCTATGTTGGGGGTAGGTATGACTAACCCATATTATTTGTGAGCAAGACATTGAATGGATACCACGTATAAGGCTTCCATTAGCCTCTCTACAAATGCCATATGGTTCATTTCCTTGTCAGCCAAATGTATGGTTGTCTTCTTTTTTTTTTGAAATTTGAATAATAATTGATTAAACTATAGCGAAGCTACCTCAAACATTACCATGAGTTCTCTAAGAAATAAATTGCAATACTTAAGTAAAAAAAATTACAGAGACGAATGAATTAATAAAAAATGCTACAAATGTCATCAACTCTTCATTCCTGAGGAGAGAGCATATTAAGATTTGGCTATCATAGTGGCTTGGATACAATTAATAGTATCTTTAGCTAAGTTATACTTGTTAAATTCTTTGTTTCTATAAATCCTCTTATTTCTTTCCTTCTATATTGAGTAGATTGTGGTAGTGAAGGCAGTTTTGTATATTGGGGCATCTTGTAACCTTTGATTAGCAATACAAATGATCCAGTTTAAGGTTGGGGACCAATCATAATTAAGGGAGGCTTTGAATAGCAAGTGTAACATTCTGCTCTAGACCACTTTAGAGTATCTACACTGGAAGAATAAATGACCTCAATCCCCTTTAGTTTCTTTACAAAGTACGCAAATCAGGTCATAGGTACGAAACTATCTTTTTTATGTTGATCCTATTCTTAATTACCAACTATGTAAATATAAAGGCTTTTGGACTGAGGGAATGCTTTCAAAGGAGATTGAACCAAAGAACATTTTCACGTCCTTCCCGAAAAGCTTTATAGCAAATTTGTTAGAAAAAAATACCTAAGATATCTGGGCTAAGTTACTGCATCCTGCCTATGGCTATTGGTAATATGAGAAAGATATCACATAATTAAATTGAATCCCCTAAAGTTGCCTGCCCATTAAGAATGATTCATTAAAGAAGCTACTTTGGAGTTGAATGGAAGCCTATTCATAACACTAGATGGTTCAACCCTTTGTATTAAAGGATTATAATTTGTTCAATTATCAAACCAAACCCAGATATTCTCACCATTGCCTAAAACATGCTTTATCAAAGGAAAAACCTCCTGTCTTAGTTTCAACATTTGCAATAAGCACCAAAAGTACTCTTTAAAGGCAGGCGGTTGCCAAATGATTTCAATATTGGCATATGTTTATATATCCATTTTACCCAGATAGCTTGTTTATCTTCAATAAGCTTCCAAATCCTTTTGCTTATCAGCACTTTTTCCATAAGAGAAATATAGATGATCCCTAGACCCCTTTGCTTTTTAGGTATAGTCACCTTATTCCATTTAACATTGGCTTTCTTAGAGTTCTCAAAATTTCCAGACCATAAGAAAGCTTTCCAAATGCTATTAATCTCCTTGATTACCTTCTTAGGTAGAATAAGATGGGATATCCAATAAACAGAAAGATTGACAAGAATAGAAACTATCAGAGTAACCTTTGTAGCTAGTGATAGAAATTTTTTATGCCAAACATTAATTCTAACTTTGATCCTTTCTATGAGTGAAATGCAATCAGAATACTTAGGCATTGCATATGAGATAATAACTCCTAGATATTTAAGAGGAAGGTCATGAATTTGAAGTTCAGTAAAATTGGAGAGTTCCTTAGTATTCATTACATTTTTTAGCAATATAAACTACTTTTATTGACATTCACGTATAAGTTTGACCATTTGGAGAATTACATAAGAAGTTCCTTAAGCAATTTCACTGAATGGGTGTCTGCTCCTGAAAGAAGGATAAAATCATCCATAAAAATCAATTGTGTGAGCTTGGAATCTCTACATTTATTATGATAGAAAAACCTATCATTAAAACTAATAACCTTGTTAATGAGTCAAGAGAGGCCTTCCATAACTAGAGTAAATAGATAAGGAGAGAGAGGGTCGCCTTGTCTAATTTCTCTAGCACAAGATAAAGGCTTAATAGGAAGCCCATTCTCAAGAATACTGATTGAAGTTGTTGTTAAGCATATCCTAATCCATACAATGAAAGAAGTAGGGAACTTTATAGCTTCCTAGCAAATATGTATGAAATCCCAGTTAATAGTGTCGAAGGCCTTCAAGAAATCAATTTTCCAGTAGCAACTTTTAATATTTCTTCCTGAATTATACTCCTTCAAAAATCTCTTACATAAGCAGTATGTTATCCGCTATTGGTCTACCTTAAACAAATGCACTCTGGGAAGGATTAATGATTGAAGATAAAGCAAACCTCAATCTATTAGCAAGGAGTTTAGTAGCAATCACCTTGTAAACTGTGTTATAATAAAAAATGGATGTAAAGTCAGTCAAAGTATCCAAAATTGTCTTTTTGGGGACTAGACAAATGTAAGTGTGGTTTATCTCCTTCAACATTTTACAAGAGGACAAACACTCTAAGACTGTTTTAGTAAACAAACTGCCTGTAATCTCCTAAGTTTTTTTAAAAAAGTCCAGTAATTAACCCATCAAGGCCTGAAGCTTTGGAGGGAGTATTTTGAATAACATCTGTTTAACTTCTAAGCTTATAAAGGAGTAGAGATGGAGTCCTTAAGATCCTACGAAAGGGGATTATCAAAAAGGTCTCGAATATAGTGACTATCATATGAACTTATTGTTGTGCCCATGAGTTAGAGAAAGAATGCTCTTCCAGATAAAGAGTTTTGGTCATAAACTAAGTTACCCGAGGGATCTTTAAGTTTCACAATCTTGTTTCTATTCTTCTTTGCAAGTAGAGATGCATTGAATAATTTAGTTTCGAAGTCCCCATTCCTTAGGCAATTTATCTGAGCTTTCTATTTTAATATTTAGTTTTCCAAATTCAAGGCATCTTGATGATCCTTTAACGTAGCACTTTTAGTCTGATTCAGTAGATTATTATGAAGAGAGAGATAGCAAGCTTTCTGAGCCTCGAAGAGTAGCTGATGTATGACTTTGGTCGACCTAAGATTATCTTTCAAGAAAGCTCTAAGAGAATATTTAACCCCTTTCAGCCTTTGCATTAGATGGAAGGATTAAAAACCTTTAAAATTGTAATCCTAATAAGATTTAACCAGATCCATAAACCTATCCTTCTAAGCAAGCACACTAGAGAGTCTAAACAGAGCTCCAAGTTGATTACTAGTATAGATGTTATAGATGTTAATAAAGGAGTGATCTGAGAATGGATTTTCCACAAACTCGGTATAAGAATAAGGAAATTAAGCCAACCAACAATGGTTTACTAAAGCTCGATCAAACATTTTCCTAATAAGAATTTGGCTTTATTGTTTATTAGACCAAGTAAATAAGCTCCCCTGGAAGCTCAGATCTGTGACTTTCGCTTTATAAAACAACTCTGCTAACTCCCTTCCTGTTACTGTGTGAAACCTTCGACCTCTTTCTACTTCATTATCAGTAAGAATGCAATTGTAGTCATCGATTAAAAGCCAAGGAATATTAATTGTAACTGCCATGGAATACAAGGTTTTCTATAAAGTATCTCTTTGAAATTGAAAATTGGAAGCATATATTAAGGAAATATCAAATTCTGTAAAGGCCCCCATCAACTTACAATTCATATGAATATGTTGCTTTATTTCTGTAACTACATGGACTATTATTTTATTGAAGTCAAAGAAGCAAAGGATCCTTCCATTATAATGTGATGCATAATTAGAGATAACTTGCCACTCCACTCCTAAAAGTCTCGATGTAGAGGCCATATTAACAGAATTTATTTTAGTTTCTAAAAGCCTTACTATAAAAGGCTTTTTTTTTCCATAACCATCTCCTTAACCATTGCTTTTTAAAAAAGGTCATTTAACCCCCTAACATTCTATACTAGAATTATTTAGGGAGGTTCCCCTTTGAGTTTATTTGTACCCCTTCTCCTTTAGGACCTCTTCTTCGAACCAATTGTTTGTGGTTCTAATTTCTCCAAAGGTTTAGCCTTAGCCTGAATTTCAGTACCTATGTAGACCATTTATTCATTGGTTATTTCCCTCTCTTCTATAATTAGGTTAATCTGAGCATTGAGAGCAAATGTAGGACTAATTTATATGCAATATGATCTTAACCCATCTTTAGAATGTTCCGCTTGTTCACAGATTTGAGCGTCTTTCATCTATTTGTCATCTCCTATTTTCTCCTAAACTGTCGTGGTGTAATGAGAATGTTCTGATAAAATTGCATAAGTAATTACCTTAGCACATTGTCCCTTTGTTAAATCTTCAACTGCCTGCACATATTGGACTACTGCCCTGTCAACCCATTCCTTCCTACTGATTACATTTTGCTAAAGACTTATTTGTTGAAGGAACAATAAAATATGGTTTCTAGCTATCAGTTTCACTTATTGCTAAATACTCCCTACCTATAACATCAGAGTTTTCAAATTCCAAATGCTCTTTTGATGTTGTTACTTGCTTAATAGATTCTAACTGCTCAACTAATACGAACTACTCAACAGATTCTAATCGCTCATCTACTTCTAACTGCTTAATAGTTACATTTCCCTATACATTCATGTTATCAAGAGGCCTATTCACCAAATCTAAAATCAAGACAAAATTAGAAGAAATGTCTTTAACTGCCTCACATTGCATCTCCAAGTTATCTTTAGGAAGGATCTCCAACTCAATTGCTGACAATTCATCTCCTTGCTCAGGAATGATCCTCTCCCCAAAAACTTTATACTTTAAGGATTGCTCAGGAATGATCTTATTACCTCAGCTGCTGCTTGTCCTTTTGAAGTCTCTAGTTCATTAACATCCATGAGCTCATTGTGACTCCCAGATTTAAACAATTTTTTAGTAGGCTTCTAGTTTTTCTTGTTCATGCTGGGCTTCCATGGATAGGAAATAAATACAACATGCTTTATAAATTCATCATCTACTCCTAACTTCATGAAAGGTAACTGATCAGGAAGAGTAGTGCCTCTTCTCACCTTAACACAAAGTTTAGTAAAGCACGGTCTCTCCATTTTATCAGTTTGGGTATCCATAATTTAAGGCTTTCCTAAGGAGCTTGTAAGGAAGCTTAACATTTCTACCATCCAAAATTGGAGAGGAACATTATAATCCATAGTGGAATAACATCAATGTTACCTAAATTGAAGTCCAAATCTGGTCCCAACATTGAAGGAACATCAGTTGGCCACTGATGTGCCACGGACTTAGTTCAAGGATTTCACTAATGTTGCTCTCAGTAGAAAATTGGAAGAGGAAGGAGTCATCTTCTCATAGCATAACTCTCTGTAATTCTTCCTTCCCCTATTATGCCAATGCCCAAGCCTGGACTACTGGAAAAGCTAATCGCTTATTCCAAAAAGCTCCCACCATTGTAGACACCCATATATTTACTCCTGCTTTGAGGAGTCCTACGTGAGGAGTCAGGATGCCATCCTTTATGGCATTACGGAAGTGTTATAACTCACCTCTATTGCATTGGATTTGAGGCTTAGATTTCTATGCTTCAATAGTGGGTTTCACCAAAGCCTCCCGCATGCTAACTCCTGTCTTTATCACATTAGGCAAAGATGAAAGAGCTGGGAAAGCCTCCAAGGACAAATTAGAGGGAGTTATGTTGCCCTCATTGTCTATCCTCAAGCCTAAAAGACCCTCCAAAGGAAAAGCAGTTAGTGCCTAAGTTGGGGAAGTGATGTTTCTGATTGATGGTAGCAGGTGGGAAAATTTTTAGAAAAGAGTAGAGTAAAGGGAGAACGGTAAAATTTAGTAAGAAGGCAAAGAACCAATCTTTGTGAGAGAAATCCATTGTCTAGTAGTCCAATTTCTTGTATCCACATTCATCCTCAAAATCTGACTTAAATTATTTTGCTTAAGAAGGTTTACCAATGCATTATTTATGTGGAAATTTTCAGTGTGATTTCCCATCCATAAAAATTATCAATCAAAAATTTAAATCTTGAGCTTGCTTTTTCATGCCTCGAGTTTTATCTTGACATATTGGGGAGACCTGTTCGTGATCTGAATTGCCTTCCACCATTGTTGCCTTGATCTTGCCCTTAAACCTTCTAATTGCTACTCTTTTGTGATTTTTTAATCATTATCCATGAGTCACAAAGTTTTAACCCTTTATTATTATCTGAATGGTTTGCATTATCAGCATCGTGACTTTTATGAGTAGTATTTTATTTCTCACAATTCGCCTCCTCTTTAACTTGTTTATATTATTGTTCACACTCATCTTCCTTATGCCTTGATTGACCACATTTGTAGAAATAAGTCGAAGGCCCTCATATTGCACTTTTCATACTTTCCCTCTCATTTGAAACGTTGATAGGAGTGGCTTCTTAAAATCCACCTTCACACTTATTCTAATGAACTTTCCCCTTCCTGCTTCCACTGTATGCTTATCAATGCAAATAATTTTCCCAATTTTTTCACTAACTTTCTTGAGAAATTTATCATCAAAGTATTCTCTTGATAGGTCAAAGATCCTTACCCAAGCAGTAAGGAATCTTACAGGTTTGTCATCCGATTCAAAATTTGGTGTCTATTTTTTAATGGGGATATAGTGGTCGTTAATAACCTAGTGGACTTAGGTGAAAACAGGGTTGTAGTCTTCCACATTTGCAGACCTTGCCACATAGTAATTATATCCCATACCTATGAAGGGTAATTTATCCCTAAGTTCCCATTTTTGTTTAAGTTGCTTTATAAGTTGCATGTACCTAATGCTACCATCAAACATCTTGACAATGAGTTCATTCTTCCATGTCCTTCTTAGTCTCATTTTCTCCTCTTTTTCTGAGCAGAATTGTAAGGCATTGAGGGCCATCTTTTGGTAGGGATTCATCATCATCATCATATATGTCACCATCATCCTCAACCAAGTTAAAAGTTGTATTTGAATTAACAGACTTTAAAGTGCTAAACTTATTGATTTTTTTTCAATTTACTGTTAAACCTTTTAAAATTTTCAATTAAATGACTAACCTTTTAAAACCATAACAACTTAAATCATGGCATTGGTTCTGTAGTATTTTACTGATATGACTAACAGAACCACCTTTGACTATTATATATAGGCATCTATATGAAAATTTGATAGATTCATAAGCATCCATCTGAACTAATACATAACTGTTATGCCCAAAATAAGTTTTAAAAATACCTAGGCTATCCTCCTTGCAAGTCTATGAGGTAGTTTAATTTGATTACCCAGGGTTATCTCCCACGGAGGTGAAATTGGTTCACATAAATTAACCTTGAACAAAAATAAAAATAGATGCAATCTTAAATACTCTATCCCGATTTGTTGAGTGAAGACTTTAAAGAAAATCACCAAATTAAACTGAAAAGTAAACAAAATTAATTAGGAGCAAAAACGAATAGATTAACCGAAGTGAAAAAGTCTTGAGAATTAGTTTCACTAATTTAATCTCCTATGCATGACTAAGGGGAAATGATTGGATAATTGTCTTACTAAACTTATCAATTGGGTTTTAAAATCGATTTAAATAACAAAGTATTCTAACTTTCGTATTTGACAAGTTTATCATCCAAATTAATTATTAAACCTAACTAATAATTACCACTTAAGTTAATATATTTCTAATTCTTAACCTAAGCGTCAATAGTTTCTCATTCCATATTAAACTTCTTCTCTTAATCTTTCATTTAATACAAAAATGATGCAAAGTTTGATCATGCTATTACATCCATCCAACTCAGAAACTATAAGAAACATAAGACAACAACATAGTCCCTCAATTATGCATAATTGACTAAAATAGCTACATTAATCCTTAAGAAAAAGAGATCAACCCATCATGGAAATAATAAGATTCATCATATTCAAAAACTTCAATCGCATCTTGATCAATATAAGAGAAGTATTAAAGCAATAAACCAAGTGAATAATCAAATGAACTATCAAAGGATAATAAAATGTTAGTCGATTAAGCTAATAGTATAATGACTCTAGTAAAATAATAAATAAACAATGTAATAGATAAATAATATAAAAAGCAAACAAGGATCAGATGAGGGAGTTGCGGTAATCTCCTGCCCCCCTCAAGCTTCTTACATTCGCTCTCAGCTTCTGCTTCTTCTTGGCTCTCACCTAGATGATCGAATGTTCACTTTATTTCCATCTCTTTATTGTCGTTCTTCTTCACCTGAACCTTTATGTTATCTCTTCTCTTCTTCCCTTCTTCTCTCTATCTATTCTCTATCTCCTAATGAGTCTGCACGGTGTGAAAGATGTGTATCATGGAACGTTGGAGGTTTTGTATGTGCCGCCACCCTCTATTCCCTTTCTATTTGTAGTATGACTCTAGGTTTAACGTTTTGACCTGTCACCCCTATAGCTGCCACGTATCAGGGTTAAAGGGATTGCAAAGGATAATTCACAGTGATGACAAGTTAAGTCACCACCGTGACAAGTGGTGACTAACTTGCTTTATTTATTTATTTTTCTTTTCATGTAAAATTTATGTCAACTTTTCCTTCAACATTCATGCAAAATTCACAAAATAATCCAATTAACATTCATGCAATATTCACACCATTTCCACTCAATTTATCACACATTTGGATCAAAACACAAGGATTTATAACTAAAATCAAGATATGAAGGCAATTAAAAGCAATAGAAACTAGACACAACACAGATTGACGTTAATAAAAGATGAATGTTTTCAAGTTTGATGCTTTGGAATATGATTTACTTGAGGATATGAAAAAGCTTAAGTGTGGGGATGTTTGATAAATGATTACTTTACTATATTTACATACCCATAGTTGGTGTTCTTTCCTTTTTATTTAATATTTTATAGTATTTTTTAGGACTTATTTTGCTTCAAGGGTGTTTTTAGGTGATAATTGCCTTCATAAACTAAAAGGAGAAGAATTTGGGTGAAATTGAGCCATAAAATAGAAGAATTGAAACAACTTTAGAGATACACGATCATGTATAGGGACTGTGTCAGTCACTGTAAATGTGTGAAGCTTCAAAGATACTATTTACACCCATGTGACCAGTGTAATCTTCTACAACTGTGTAAAGTCAAAATTTAGAGGGTATTTTAAGGTACATGGTTGTATATTCCAGAAGCCATAGTTTTTGTTATAAAGGAAATTGTAAAGGATAGAGTCAAAGAGAACCGACTAGAGTCAAATTAGACACTAGAAAAGAAAAGAAGAAGCAATTTTGAATGAAGGATGAAGGAAATACGAAGATTACATCACAAGATCTGATAGAAAGCAACCTTTGATCCAAATTTTAAGAGAATTTCCTTAAAGATAAAAGCAGATATAAATTATGAATTCTTTTATTTTTATTTGTTCTTCTAAATATTTGATGGCGAAGATTTTTATCTTTAAAAGCAGATTTAAAGTAATGCAATGAACCTTAAGTCAAGATGAATAGTATGATACAGTCTTTTATTCAATGCAATTTTATTGATTGATTTATTATGATTCAATTATGTATTTATATTCTTGAACTAACATGTCTAGAATATTAGTCCAATGTTTGTTTTCATATGATTGAGATTGAGAAATCCTTTCACTTAAATAGATTTACCATATTTAGAAGAAGTTGGGTGCAAACTTAGAGATAGGTTGACCTAAATCTTATAGATTAGGGTGAAAAATAATAGTGAAATTTACAAATCCAATAATTCAATCTCAGGGGTTTTAATTAGAAAGAGGTTTCAGTTAATCAAATGAAGATTAGATGTAAACATTCATGAGAAAGATATTAAGATAAGATAGAAATTTACATAGTCCAATAATTAAAAATTTAATTGCATGATAAAGGGTTAATATTTAAGATATCTTAAGGGGATTCATCATATAGGTACTTATTTGATATCGTCTAATTGTATTACTTTATTTAACCTAGTTCATTATTGTGTTATCTTTATTTTAGTTTGTTTAGTTTAATTTTCGATTGAATTTACAACTTGATTTAAAGGTTACAAAACAAAAGAATGTTTATACTAGTACTTAAAATCCTCATGGGATCAACCCATATTTATTAGTGTTAGCTATCGCTACACCATTCACTTGTAGTTAAAACATATAATTCTTACAATCACATAAACATGCACAATTAATAATGTGGGATTAAGCATGCTACAATTTTTCAAACTTTTAAAGTTTTCTTTTTCTTATGAAACTAGGTGACTTGTATGGATATGTACGAAAAGTGAATGTAACACTCTTCTTGTGACTTTCCTTTTACATCTAGTCCTAAACATTGTTTAAATATCATTATAGTATAAAATTATCATATATACTATCTTGTTGTCTTAAGTTTCTTACTAGAGAGAGATATTCATTATAAATGTTTATGATAATTCTTTATTTTACATGTTATTAGGGGTTAAATTGGTCATGATTTAGCATTTTTATATGGATTGTTTAATGCTTTCCTATATTTAGTTTATTATCTTATTGACGATGGTTTAAGGAGATATCATGGCTTTTATCAAAATGCTTTTATAATTGACTAATCGAGTAAATATTAGAGTCATTTGAAAGTTAAGAAAATGGGAAACAATTCTGTACATTAGAGTTTAATTTAAGCTCAAAGATGTAATGAATTGGATAATTCAATGGAAATAGTTTAATAAGAACTAGTTCTAGCAAAAGGAGACAAGTACATATATTTTATGAGGTTTAAAAATTGAAGAATTAGTAGTTAATCAGTTATATTTACAATATAGTGCCAGGAATCAATCTTGTATTAGATAGGAGAAGTCGAGAAATGGAGCCTAACTAAAACTAAAGTTCTACTAAACTTGTTATGGCATTAATGTAAGAAGTTATGGAAGCTAATAAATGTTGGTATCAAAAAATGGTACAACGTCAATTCTTATGCATAATTTTGGAAGACATGTTAAATTACAATTTCAAGTAACTTAGGATTCTATTTTGTAACCCTAGCTATAAATACTCTTAGTAGGTTTAACTATGGACTTTTGGTGAAAGGTGTCTAAGAACCACCTTACTTGAGTTGCATAGTTTTAGTCTTTATTAGCATCAAAGGAGGATTTTGAGCAAGATTGGAAGAGACTGTAATAACTTTTCTACTTTTTTCCTTATCTTTCTCTTATTTTAGGATTGATTTGTTTGTGTTTTGTTTTTATTTTTTTATGGCTAAAAATAGCTTATGATGGATTCTTGATTTATCAATGTATGACTCTAATTATTTATTGGTTAAATTTATTCTCTATTTTTTAATTACTGGGTTTATAAATAACCATCATGGATTTAATTTTAGCAATTGTATGAAGGACTAAAAAGTAAATTATGATCTATGCACTAAGAGAATAAATAACTTATATCTTGAGGTAGGGATATTATTATGATAACTAAATAGATTAGCAATGCTTAATGAATTTGATTAAGTTCAATTACATATTGAAAGGTAGGAATTACCTAGTTGAATAAAACTACATGCCTTGGGAGAAGGCGTAGATACTTTAGTTAATTATTATTTTAACCTAGATAATAAATCTTGCATGATGAATGGAATTCTATATAAGTGAAACTTGAAGCTTTAACATTTACCTTATTAATTTCTTTTCACTAATTTAGTTGCACTGTTTTCATTAGTTTAGTAGTTTAATTATATTTTATCAAACTTTGTTTTTTTAGTTTATTAATTAACTAAGGTTAATAAGCATAGCAATATAGTTCCTGTGGGATCGATATTTTGAATTTATTCAAATTTTAATATTTTTCTATAATTATTAAAACTGGATATGCATATGCTTAGGAATTTTATGTTAGTGACCTACAAAGTAACTAGGTGCATTAATCATAAATGTTTTCACTTATGTAAAAAAGAAAGTGAAAACCCAAATAATTAAAGGAAAAAAGATGATTAAAATTATAGTTGCTAACGTTGTTTTTAGTAGATAATATGAATGATCACAAGTTGAATTGTTATACATATTTAATATATAGGCTATATGATGAGCATAATTGAGTTTGAGATTATGCATAAGCATGAATATGGATTGGACAACATGAACCCTCTTTATCACTTAACTTTAGTTCATAAACATGTCTAATTTTATCGTTCTCACAATATACTTTTTGTTTATTGCTCTTACAACATCTTTAATATCGATGATTTTATAATATGTTCATTTTACACATTGCTCTTTCAAAATGTCTAATCTCGTTGCTCTGACAATATATTTAGTTTCCATGTTGCTCATGAAATATGTCTAATCTCATTACTCTCATAACAAATTCAATATCTTTTCTCTGGCAATATCTTTAGTTTATGAATTCTAAAAAAATGTTTAGTTTATGTGTTTGCTTTTATGACATGTAAAATATCATCATTTATACAATATGTTTAGTTCATTAGTTTACCTTTGCAACATGTCTAATATAGTCACCCTCATGATATGATTTTTTAAAAATTTCTATATCATATCAAATATCTAACTAGTTGTATATTGGTAAGTGTGAATTGCATAATGTTTTAGGGATTAGTTTGTTCTGTATTAAGTGTTAATTTGAGTGTTTAGTATGCATTTGGGTTAAAATTATGTTAGTTTGTGTGTTTAATTTTTTTTATGGGTTAGTATAAGTCTTTGAGCTTAAATATTATATTTTTGAGATACCTTGATGTGTTTGTTAGTGTTTAAGGGTCAATATCAAAGAACGAAGAAGTTTTAGAGACTTTCGAGTTGAATCAACGACCCATGATCATGGCACAATAGGCCACGATCATGTTAGAAGCACTGGAGCCAGCCCACAATCGTAGCCTATATGCCACGATCCTGACAAAAGGGTTAGATGCAGGCCATGATCATGGCATGCATCAGGCAAATGCACAAACAAGAGAAAATGTCAAGTTTCGAGGTAATTTTTGGATCTTTTCGACCCCGAACCCTAGGGCTGCTTAAAACATGAAAGTTATTTAAAGAACAAGAGGAAAACAGAGAAGGAGCTTTTGTATCAGCCAAAATTTTGAAACCTTAGAGAGTTCATTGAGAGATTGAGAAAGAGAAAAAGGAAGAGAGATGTGGAGAAGAAGCTTACGCGAAGTACTTCCTGGAATAGGAGGTTTCCCACCATTGCTGCCTCTATCATCCATTCCGATTTTATCCACAGTTAATTTTCCATTTTCATTATTGTATATAATTGGGATAGCCATTGATGATATAATTGTATGAATGTTGAGGATTGTCTAAACTCACCTTCGGGATATTTTATCTTTGATATTAACGAAATTCCATTGTTGCATTTTTATTGGATTTCTTGTGATTTAATTCCTGCACTTGCATAATTCGGTGATAAACTGAGAGGATTAACCAAGTGAAAAATCATTAAATTGGGCTAATGAGAATTAGGTAATTTAATAGAACAAGAATTAATTCAATTTGATAAATTTATGCAAAGAGAGATCTTGTACAAGTTTTTGGAAGTTTTGGACAACTTCAGATCTAATTTAGGTTTTGGATAGATTGTTAATTGAGAGGTTGCAATTCTTATAATTTGATTAAGGTTTATAAATAAGGGGTTAATAGTAACAACTCGAGAGAGAGTAATCAACCCTAGGACTGTCTAAAACCGGTAACCCAATAATTCATAATCAGATAGGTTTCCATTAAAGTCAAATAAAATTTCCCTTTCTCGCGATTGGTAGTTCTTAGGTTGATTCTTAATTTGGTGTTGCATCTTCTATTTTATTTATATTTCTGAATTTGATTCTTGAAATTGATTGCGTGATTGAAATAATTTCTTGCTTTAGTTTTGTTCATTTTGAATTATTGCGAATTATTTTCGACCTTAGATTTTAGGAATAGATTGGCCCTCCTTGTGGGATCGACACCTTAGGTACTATAGAAACGACCCATGTGCTTATAGAATATCGAGGTAAATTATTAAAACTTATTCATATCAGAAACTTGTGATCAAGTTTTTGGCGCCATTCTCGGGGAGGTGATTAGTTTAGTTCTATTGTTTAAGACGTTTGGTTTAGTTTTTAATTTTTGTTTTTATTTTTCTTCTTTCTTTTTTTATTTCAAAAATCATCTTGCATGAACAAAAGAGTCATGAGAGGTTCAATTCGTTTAGCTGAAACTTTAGACTTAGACATCACTAGACTAGAATGAACCATTAGGAAAGGTCGGCGTGAAGAAGAAGAACAAATCGTGAAATTAACAATGACTGAGAATATGGACCATGACGCAAACTAAGGACGTCAACAATATACCTTTATAGACTTCATGAGACTAAGGTTCAATGCGACTAACCAAAGAGTAGCTAGGCTGCCCGTTCAAGTATCCTCATTTGAAATAAAACAAGTCCTCCTAAATATGCTTCAATAGAATGTGTAGTTTTATGGACTGGCAAATGAAGATCCCAATGCACATATAGTGAACTTTCTTGAAATCTATGATACCTTTCGGTACCATCAAATGTTGGAGGATGTAGTCTAAATTAGGTTTTTCCCCTTTACCTTTAAAGATAGAGCAAAGGTTTGGTACCATTCCCTTAACCCAGCCAATGTCACAATGTAGGATTAGCTATTTTGTGCTTTCTTAGATAAGTATTTCCCTTTGACTAAGATCACTATGATCATCTAGGAAATTACCAATTTCCAGCAAGGTGATGGGGAATGAATCTACAAAGCATAGGAGAGATATAAGGATTTGCAATAGAAGTGCCCACACCTTAACTTACCCAAGCAACTCCTATTGCAAACATTCTACAATGGAGTAAACCCATCAACGAAAGGCACGATTGACAGAGCTTTAGGAGGATCACTAATGACGAAGACAGCTGATAAAGTGGAAGAGCTGATAGAGGAGATGGCAAGTAATAGCTACCTATGGACGAATGAGCGAAGTAGATAGACTATTACTTTCTGAGAGCATAAATGAATTATATTTGTCGATCAAATGAAGGAAATGCAAGCAAAAATCGATAACTTGATGTGACAGCTCAATAGCTTGAAGGCATCGTCCTCAGCCTTGTGAAAGTCATACAACTAAAGTGTGAACTCTATGGACAAATAGACCGTGATACCATAGACTGTTACTTGATAAAGGAAAGTGATCCAGAGCAAGTAGAATATATGGGAACGCAATATGGACAAGGAGGGGGCAACAATCCCTACTCCAACACCTATAACTCTAGGTGGAAGAATCACCTAAACTTCTCTTAGATAAATAATGCTAGAGGATAGTTCAAGCGACAAGGACAAGCAAGCTTCCAACAAGATAAACCAAACTCGATGGAATCTAAGTTGGTTAAGATTTTGGATAAAATTGGAGGCATGGAGGATGCAAATAGGAGGCTTGAAAGCAAATTCGAACAAGTAACAAAGAACCATGCCTTATCAATACACAATCTATAAGTCCAAGTAGGTCAACTAACAGAGGCAATGTCTACTCGGAATGCAGAAACCCTTCCAAGCAATACTGAGTCTAACCTAAAAGAATGGATCATGGCTATCATTCAGACCCGGGAGAAGGAAACTGAACGTGTGAAGGAAGATGGAGATAAAGGAGAAGGACAGGTAATTATGGAATTCCTTTAAGGTGAGCTCGGAATTTAGCCAATTAAAGAACCTTGATCTGAATTCCTATACCCTATTGTAACTCAGCAAAAGTCAATTTCAAATAGGCAATAAGGAATTCTAAGGAGGTTTAATCAAACAAGGTTAAGAACATAACGGACAACTATAAACAAGGCTCACCCTAAAGGAATTAGTCAAGAAGAAGGTTAAAGATCACATAGAAGAAAACCCTTATATAGCACAGAAGAAAGAAGACCCAAGGGATTTTTACATTCGTAAATTTAGGAGTAAGTATCAATATGATGCCCTATACCTTTAGTCTAAAATTAGGGTTAAGAGCGTTAGTACCCACAAAGATGTTAGTAAAGACGGATGACAGAACAATTCATCAACTGAAAGGGATTATTAAGGATGTGCATGTACAAATTGATAAATTTATCTTTCTCATAGACTTTTATATATTGGACATTGGAGAAGATGTGGAAACCCCTATAGTTTTGGAATGAACGTTCTTGGATACTGCTCATTCAATCCTTGACGTTGATGGGGGTGAACTAATCCTGAGAGTAGGAAAGGAGCAATTAACCTTCAAGGTGTTAAAGAAAGACTACTGTTCTCCTTTACCTCCAACGGATTTCAAGGAACTTAAACCTCGAGGAGAATGGAAAGATATCGAGGATCCTGGAAATGTGTTCAAAAAGAAACATTCGCATAGAAGAAGGCAAAAGAAGGAGAATCATAAGGAAGGTGGAAACCATAGCATGGTAGTTCATGTGTAAATTTTAAGATTAGTGACTGACTACCATTGCACCATTCAATTGAATCACCGTGAGATAAAAAGAGCTTCAAGCTACTGATGTTAAAAGAAGCGCTGCATGAGAGGCAACCCATGAAATTTATTTCCTTTGATTATTTATGTTAAAAAGTTTGAATTCTGTAGTTAGGATTCTTTTGTTTCCAAATAAAATCGAGAAGGAATAGGACTTCGAGATAAATTGGATGATCGATCAAGTAAGCAAAAGAGAGGTGAAATGGCCACAAAAGAATTAAAAAGTGATTTCAAAAAAATGTGAAAAAAACATAAGAAGAAAAATGAAAAATTGGTGGACAACTAGGCCACGATCGTGGCCTGCGACTAGGTAGAAAAGGGAAACATGTGAATTTTAAAGAAAATTTTATCATTTTACCCTCCAACCACCTACATATTCATTTAAAACTTCACTTTTTCATTCACTTTCACTTTTAATTTATCTCTCTAGATTTGAAACTTCCAATTGCTCTCATATCTCTCTACAAAAATTTCAAACTTCCAAATTTCTTCCAACTCTACCTGTTCACAAGCCAATATGATGTGTATTAAGAAATCAGCTAGACGGGAGCAATCATTAGGATTAAATCAAGTTTTTGGACGAGCGACAAGGAATAGAGCAACAAACTTCAGAGCAGCCTTCCCGATCTACAGAAAGGAGGAAGGTATTCATTTTCAATCCCTAAATGCTAAAAAAATTGTAGTTCCTAAATATTTTGATTTTAAAATGATCGATAGGTTATAATTTTCTAGATAGGGTAGATAACTTAGTTGAAAGAATTCAATGGGCCAAATTCATACATTTCCAATTTCTAGTTTACCAAGAGCTCACTTTGGAATTCTTTACTTCCTTTTCCTATGAACCTAGGAACCCTAAGGAAATGTGGTTTAGGTTGCGGGGATGAGATTATGAATTAAACATAAAAATCATGTGCGATATATGTGGATTCCCTGAATTCTCCATTATTGATCCGTATGATGATTTTTATCCTTCTCGCTATTAGAATGAGCTCACCAAGTTAGATCAATTTGATGTCAAAAATTCCTACAACATAATAAAGACCCATGAGCACTTGTTGTTGCACAAATTCATGTATCAATTGGTTTCTGATAAATCAGAAACCAAAAAGTGCTCAACAAAAGAACTCTTTATGTTGTGGTGTATGGATCATAACCTTCCAGTGTGCACTTCCACATATGTGCTAAACGCTATTGTTATGATTCCTTACAAGAGGAGCAACAATTTAGGTATAGGGTACTTAGTTTCTACCATTGTTGAATATTATGGTATGGATTGTAGTGGGTTAACTATCCATCTCCCTGAATTCCTAAATCATCACCTTTATGATAGGTTGAAATCCTTAAGTCCCACATCATTGAACTTTGGGATATCAGCCAAAAGAGACATGTTAAGATTAGGGCCAGTCATACGAGTTAGAGTTCAGCGCCGCCTCAGCAGACAGAAGAGGACTCAACTAGTGAAGAGTCTGAGGAGGAAAAGGAAACAGAAGAACTAGGTTGGAAGAAAGTCCTAGATATAATCTCCCCTAACAACCAAGTGATTATAAATACACTTGTGGAGAACTCTGTAATGATGAGGGAGATGGCCCAAACTCAATGACTTCAAAGCTGTGATACATGTCATATCCATCGATATTTTGAGGCTCAGGGCATTCAATTACCACCTCCAACACCATCCCCACCTCCATCTCCATGAGACTTTGTCTAACCCTTTTCTTTTTCAATATAATTTTCATTTTTATTTTTATTTTCTGTTTTACTTTAATTTATGTTTCTTCATTTCTTATGTGCTTGTTTGTTCCCTTCTCACATTGAGGACAATGTGTTGCTCAAGTGTGGGGATGTGGGTTATGTGTTTTACTTTGTATGTGATTTTACATATGATATGATAGTTGTTAGGTTGCATCTTGTGAATTGTTTGAATGTGTCAATGGTTTAGATTGATTGAAATTGATTTAATTTTGAATGTAGTCTATTACGTTATGAAGAATCATTAGTTCGCAAAAATTAGTGAATTGGGATCTTTGGATAAATATGCAGCTTAATTTGGATTTAGTGTAGTTTATCACCCTTTAGATTGTCACATTCATTCATAATTTGAGGCCTTTCAACTTAAGTAATTTTACTAGTATTTTTCATGAAAACGAGTAGCTAAAACAAACAAGGTAGGCATTATATAAATAAAAAAATTGCTTGTTAAATAAATAACTATTCTACTGACCTTAGGGTTATGAATAGAGCTAGTAGCTAGTTGAGAAGTAACTAGATCTAACGCATCACAAATTTATGCCTTCGCATCAAAAAGCTATAATGACATTCCAACCAAGTAGCTTAATAAAAGCATGACTTAGTCGAGTAACCAGATTGACATTAATTACCAATGTTTGCCTTTTCATGAAAAATGTGTTTTCTAATAAAAACCTATTGAACTTGTAATAGCTTGACTTTTCATGAAAGCGTACTGAGGAGCAGATACAGAGTCTGAATGACCAAAGAATTATTAATTTGTGTGTGCAATTGAAAAGGGTAAATAAATTAACACTTAGATCTGGACTAATTTGTATATTTAGTTCAAAGCCCTTAGACACATATTTTGCATGTTAATGATTTGATATAACTTGAATGATTGTGTTTAAGGTTAAATTTATTTCATAAAGTTGAAACCATTATCTCATTACAGCATTGTGTGTTGTGTGTTGTGTGTTTATTGTTTTATTTGCTTGAGGACAAGCAAACATTTAAGTGTAGAGATGTTGATAAGTGTGAATTGCATCATGTTTTGGGGCTTAGTTTGTTACATATCAAGTGTTAATTTGATTGTTTAGTAGGTGTTTAGGTTAGAATTGTGTTAGTTTGTGAGTTTAAGTTTTTTATGGGTTAGTATAAGTCTTTAGGCTTAAATATTATGTTTTTGAGGTACCTTTGTTGGAACTCCACCCTGGCGAGCTACGACCTCGACGTCCTACCTGAAATCTAGACGCGCATCCCACAAGGGAGGAATTCCCCACCAGGTCAAACCTCAAAAAAAAAACAAACTCATTTCACTTACCTCCGATCCTTTCACTTTGATTTAATCCATAAATATCAAAAATAATATCAAGAGTTTTAAATTTGTATGAAGAGGTAGAAAAATGTCTTAGAAAACCAATGCTTTGAAAATCAGGTCAATCGGAGGTCGGAAGAAAAAGTTAAGACCAAAGAGCGGAGAGAGGTCAAAAATTCAAAAGGAAAAAAAATCAGAAAATTAATATAGTCCGCGTCGCACTGCGACCGTCTAGCGGCCGCGAGAGGCGCAGCTAAACTCTCGCGCGCTCGCGACCCCTCGCGATCGTGAGGCGCGCGTTGTATGTGCGGGCTCACGACCGCCTCGCTATTTCCAGCGCGCGCTCGCGAGGAGCTGCGAGGCCAGCCCCTCAAAACGACAGTCCATCTTCAAACATCCATAACTTCTTATTCAAAACTCGGAAATTGGTAAATTTGGTATCAATAAAAAGTTAAAAGGACACTCTACAACTTCCATGAAGGATGAACAAACTTATTTGGTCTCTAAGAGCATTAAAAACTACTGCAAAGAGACTGCTTGTTAAAAACATCTTAATCAGCATCAGAATTTCTAAACACCATAACTTTCCACTCAATGGGCAAAAAATCTCATACTTCATATCATCCGAAAGATAAAAAGAAAATCCACAACTTTCATGAAGACCCTAAGAACAATTTCAAACTCTATGAGGGTCAAACATTTACTCAAATTGTCTGCCCAGAAACTTGCAATTTGACAGCACCTGCACCAAACTTCAACAACCCACAGCTTTCAACTCCCACATCCAAAAATAGTACATGATACATCATTGGAAAGCTATGAAAATCCTCTATATCTTTCAAGAAGACTACTTAACCCAATTCGATCCA
>JAOTAY010000004.1:18793491-18860094 GCA_025629805.1 Erythroxylum baracoense
TGTTCTGTCCATCACAACCAAACAGCTCACTGTCTCCAATTTCTGTTCTGTTCCGTCTCCAAATTTCCGTCTCGTTCCGTCTCTACATATTGGAGACAGTAACCAAACAGACTATAATATTTATGATGATTGGAGATGAGGTAAGTTTTAAGTTTATTATGCATTTAATAACTATTTGGTTAGAGAAAGACTCTCCTACCTCTTTTTAGGTGTAGACCAGGTATGCATTTCATCTTCTCCTTTTCACCTTGACTCTCCTTCAACCTTCACATTTGCTCACCTTGTCATCCTTCCTTCTAGCTTTTTTTTTTGTTCATTCTCACTTTTAGTTTTTGGCTCACCAGGGGTATTCTAATCTTTCTCCCCTCACCAAATTTTCCCGCCTGCTATTATTACTATTTCTAAACCAATTTTCCTCTAATCCACTTTCTGCGAAGTTACTTCTTTGCTATACTTAGACCATACTCTACACAATGTCAAACATGGCCTCCCAAGACCTAGCTGAATTCCCCCTTGCCATCCCACACACCATCCCGTACTGTACCATCTACCACTTCCCTTGTTGCACCATTTGTCCAAAAAACATGGAAACAAGTTATTGGTGATGCATTCACCTCGAACTTAACCTTTAAACCACCTTTAGAAATAGACGAGAAGCTCATTGTATGTCCTAATCTTGAAGTTCTACAAGAAGGTGTGAATAACTGGAAGTTTATAGTGGTTGGATTTTTTTATGATCAACGACCAACCTTCCTATTAATAGCTAAATGGGCTAACAAACTCCAGAAAAATAGGGAGCTGACAAATGTTCTCCTCTCAGAAGACAATCTTATTCTCTTCACCTTCTCCTCTATTTCATCAGCTCACAAAATCCTCGAAGAAGGTCTTTGGCATCTAGTAAACCAACCAATCTTCTAGCAAATCTGGCAACCAAGCTTGAGGTTAGAAACCATCAAGATCCAAAGCCTCATTTGGATAAATTTTCATAATGTCCAATTTAAATATTGGACTACTCAAGGTTTAAGCTCACTAGCTAGTTATATCGGAAGGCCATTATGTATGAATGAGAATATTGTAACAAACAAAGGAATAGGCTATACTAGAATTTGTGTCAGCATTAAGTTATCCAAAGAACTTGCTGATGAAATCCAAATAATGCAACTAGGAGATGATAACAAGTTATAGGAAGATAGCATTGCCATATCTTACCATAGAGGCCCCCCTCCCCCTCAAATTCACAAGATAAAATATGGAAAGCAAAAAGAAAAACTTTTAAGTCTGGTACTTATCAGGAGTTAATGGGAATTGAATTCAGGTGAAAACTACATGTAGAAGATTAAGTTTCTGTGAAAACAGTTGCTGTTAAAAATGAAATGCAGAAGGAAGCACTTTAGCAAACTCATATTCTTAACATTATTACTGAAGAATGTACCCTTTAAATAGATGTTATTGGTAACTAAGGATAATTGCTCCATGATGGATGCTACTGATACGAGTGATGGAAAAATGAAGTTGACAAACATGCAAAACCCTATGATTAGTACTAATTTAGTAGGTATAAGCAAAGAAGAGATTCCAAACTCCAATCCAAATGATACAATTCTTAATATTACTAAAGCAGTTGAAACAGTCAATAATGAAGTAGAACCCAAAACTCCCTTTGTTACCCCCGAAAACACAACATTAGATGAGAGACTGTGTATACAAAGGGGAATGAATGGAACTGAAACCAGTGACAAATTCAAGAGTGTGGTAAGAAGAAAATCAGAACGGGACAAGGGGAAAGGCTCTAAAACCATTTCTCTATAATATTTCTATCTTAACTTGGAATGTAAGAGGAATAAATTGTCCCTCTAAGCTTTCAACTTTAAGGGATTTTGTAATGAGAGAAAAACCTCTCATAGTAGTATTACTTGAAACCAAAATGAGATTAGAGAACCTTGACAAATTAAGCATTTTGAGACCACATTGGAAAATGCTCACTAACCACAATTACCATGCTTATGGAAGAATTATTGTTTGCTACATATTTGATGAAATTAAAATGGATTTGTTAGGAGTAAATGAACAAGTTATGCATCTTAATATCTCATTCTTGCAAGAAAACACTGACATGAATATTTCCTTCATATATGCAAGCAACTTCGGATTCCAAAAGAGACTGTTATGGAACAATATCAGACATATTAGTAACATCATCACCAAGCCTTGGTTGATCTGTGGGGATTTTAACTAAACTCTCTATACATCTAAAGGTCAAGGTCACTCAAATCTAAAGAATTTCTAAGCTGACTTAAAATATTGTGTAGAACACATTAGTGTGGCAGATCTCAAGTATGTGGGGCTCTCTTTCATTTGGTCTAACAAACAAAAATTAGATTGGTTTGTCAAGAAGAAGTTAGATCAAGCTTTTGTTAATGACATGTGGTTGGACAACTTTCCCAACAACATTTCCAAATTCAAGAATCCATTTTTCTCGAATCACACTCATATCATAGTTGCGAATTTGTTCAAGTAGATTATAAAACATCATCCATTTAGGTTCAATAACTACCTTGTTAATGAACCAGGTTTCTCTGAGGCTTGTAGGAAGGGGGCAGATCAATATGTTGAGGGAACTAAGAAATTTTGTTACATCCAAAAGCTAAAACTCATTAAAAAAGGAGTTTAAATTGTTGAACTCATCAAAGGGATCAACTACATTAGCTATTAACACTACCAGACTAGAACTTAAAGATCTCTAAAACAAGATTGCCTTAAAGCGAGATGATCAAAAATTGTTAGACAAGGAAAAAATGGCTCTCTCTAACTACTTGTAGACTGTGAAAAATCATTGTTCTCTTCTTTAACAGAAGGCAAGAGTAAAGTGGCCAAAAGATGGTGACAGTTGCACTAGTTTCTTTTTCAACATGATATTGGCAAGGAAAAATCATAACAAGATCAGTTCAATCACCTGTAGTGATGGATTATTACTTCAAAATCTCCAAGACATATAAGATGAAGCTGTTAGGTTTTTCTTTTTCTCTTTGGTACCATTTTTCCTCTACTGTCTCACTTACAGACCTACAAAAACTCAACTTGCAACAAATTTCTCCTCTGGATTTTGATAATTTAACAAAACCAATTAAAGATAATGAGATTGAGCAGGTGGTTTTTGGTATAGATAGTAAGAAAGCCCCAGGGCCAGAAGGCCTAAATGGTTACTTTTTCCTAAATCATGGAACATCATTGGTAGTTTTGTTAAAAATGTTGTCAACGAATTTTTCTCTAATGGTGTTCTTCTCAAAGAATTAATAGAACTCTCTTATGCTTGATCCCTAAAGGTCCTAATCCGTCTACTTTTGGGGAATTTAAACCTATCTCATGTGCCAATTTCCTTTACAAAATAATTTTGAAGATACTAGCAACTAGATCGAAGAAAGACATTGCTCCTTTGATCAATGAAAACCAAGGCGCTTTTCTGAGGGATAGACAAATAAGAGACAATGTTCTTATAGTACAAGAACTATTAAAGGACTACTCTAGAACAAATAGCTCTCTAATTGCACAGTGAAGATTAACTTTCACAAAGCTTTTGATAGTATCAGTTGGGATTTCTTATGGAAAATGTTCACAACATATGGGTTTCCAATTAAGTTCATTAATTGGCTTATAATGCATCTCATCTGCCACATTTTTTGTGTTGATTAATGGCAGCCCCTTTATGTTCTTTAAAGTAGCTAGAGGTCTTAAATAGGGGGATCCCCTATCCCCCTACCTTTTTGTTCTTTTCATGGAAATCCTTAACACAATCATTAAAAAAGAAGTGCTCAACAACTCCAAATTCAAATACCATACAAAATGTAAGAAAATTGGATTAACTACCCTCCACTTTGCAGACGATCTACTTTTATTTTACAGGGAATTCCATCCTCACCTATGTGAGAGCTCTTGAAACATTCAAACGATTTTCAGGTTTGTAGATTATTCTACACAACAGGCACTTCTTTCTCTCCAAAAATACTAACATTTTGGAACCTGGAATAGCTGAGGCTACGGGAATGCAACTCAAATGCCTACACTCTTATATCTTGGCCTACCAGTGTCTACAAAGAGACTTAACCACTTAGAATGCATTCCTCTGATAGAAAAGATCCAAAAGAGAGTTAAGTATTGGGTGAATAAATCTCTTTCCTATCAAAATCACAAATCAAGCACTGATTCTTAAGAGATTCTGGTGGATATTGGTGGACAAAATATCTCTTTGGATTAAATGGCTACACTGTTGCTTCCTCCAAGGCAAATGCATATGGGAAATCAAGAAAAATACATCATACTTACACTTCCTTAATCAAGTTTTGCAACTACGAGACGTGGTCCAGTAAGAGGTTACCTGCAAAATTGGTAATGGAAGATTGATATCACTTTGGAATGATAATTAGTTTGGTCAGGGATAGTTGATACATTCTCTTCACTATTCAAGGGCACCAATATCCCCAATACACACCAAACTCAACTCTTTGATACACGGTAATTCATGGAAATTCCCCCTTCGATTGAGGCATCTCCAAACCAGGTACCCCCTGATCTAGATACGTAAGACACATTCTTCTGAAAGGATCAACCAGTTCACAAATTGAATAACAAAACCATCATTAATCTGTTATGAAGAAGCTGCAAGGTAAACTACTTCAAGACAGTATGGAGTAAGGCTTTAACACCAAGAATCTCATTTATGCTCTAGTTGGTAATTGAAAACAAGTTAAATACCACAAATCGAATGCCTTTATTACAAAAACTTGTCTAATGTGCTTGATACATGAGGAATCAAGAAACCATCTTCTATTTGAATGCCCATTCAACAAGGACATTTGGGAATATGTCACTACAAAATGTCTATGGATTGATCCATGGAACTCAGTTCCAGATATCACATAAAGAATATCAAACCAAACTGTCTATACGAAAGCAAACCAGCCAATACATAATGTTGCACTAGGGCTTTTTGTCTACATTCTATTGAGAGAAAGAAATCTCAGACGGTTTGCTAACAAATCCACTTCCAAGGAAACCATGAAATCTATGATCCTTGATGAAGTTAGGGAGTTAATTTTGTTGAAAAAATTGAACCAAAAATGCAGCTCAAGCATTGTCTTTTCACTGTATATGTAGAGTAACTCTTACTATCATGTTTACTCATCTAGTTTCTTATCTCTAATATTTGCCTTGTAATGCAAGGTTGTTAAGGGTACTCCCTTACATATTCTATTTGTTTTGTAATACTTTCCATATTTATTAATTATTAAGGTGATAATAGAGAGCTAAAGTAAGAAACTTAAACCTTAAATGCTGACTTAAATGATAAGTTAAAAGGAAATTGGTTTGTAGTGATCATGTGATCATTATATCTGTCTTAAATTGCCAAGTGAGAGTTCAGAAAGATAAAGTTAATAGTCGACAAGTGAGTTCAGGTTATAAATTAAGTATATATGGACTAACATTTGTACTATATTATATTTATAAAAGATATATACTTTGAATTAATAGGAGTTGATACTGTGCCATATAACTTCTACCATTTATATAAAAAATAACTATAAAAGGGATTAATGTAAGTCATAATATCTCAACTTACATTATGTAAGACCTTAAAGGTTAAGTGAATCTTAAAAGATACCCTTCGAACTCTTGTCTGGTTCTTAAGAATTAAATTTAAAGCTTGCTACTTTATAATGTTAGTAGAAGATTATATTAGATATGATTTTATAAGATAATTATAGGACCATAAATTAAATTCGATTCAAGAGAACTGAGAAAAGAGGAAGGTTCTTTCCCAAATGTTAACCTGCATTAGAAAATTTTGTATTCTAAGGTGGCCACTGACTCTTAGTAAGAGAATTGAATATATTTGTGACATGATGAAGCATATAAGATCAAAGTAGATTGAAATGCAAGATATGATCTAGTGTATATCATACAAAAGGATCAATTCATTAATCAAGATGTCATATATTCCTAACAAATATATGACTATGAGCTCTTGTCATATACTGATTGCACTAATTATTGGACTAGTATGAGAACATACAAAAATCTTATTACTTAAACTCATTATGCATAAGTGAGAGATGATAATGAAAAGACACAACTGATGAGTTTAAGGTATGGCCTTTTCAGTTGTTAACTATTAAAGAATAGTTAATATTGGCATTATCTATAAATATGATATAATGATTAATTGAAACGATTGATGATAAACATTTAAAAAAACAAATACGAGATAATTTATGCCAGTAAAAACAAAAATATCTCTCAATATTCCTTTAACTGGTAGAATACAATTAAATTCATAATTGGTTTGTGTATTTATTTATATATTTTATCTTTTATTGTTAATCTTGACCATGTTCTATATGCACTATATTATGTAACGGATTAAATATTTTTATATATAAATTTTTTATTTTGTATTATCATTAATTTGCATTATATGCGTGTATACTAAAAACAATCTCTCTACTAAGTAGAGGTAAGACTGTATACTAATTGACCTCTGTATATCCTGCATTTTAGCGAGACTGTCACTGAATGTTGTTGTTGTTGTTTATATGTTAAATATTTTCTTATTTGCATATTTCTCTCCAATAAATGTAAGGACATAATGTGAGGCTGTGTACTTCATCACTTTTATAGATGACTATACTCAGTATGGTCATGTCTATTTAATTTCTCACAAATCAGAAGAATTAAATTGTTTCATCAAGTATATGAATTTAGGAGAAAATCATTTAGACAAGAAAATTAAAGTTTTAAGAATTGATCAAGGACAAGAACACTTATCTGATAAGTTTAAGATGTTGTGTGATGAAAAATGAATAAAAAGAAAGTTAAATATTCTGTAAACCCTATAACAAAATGGTATTGTAGAAAGACATAATAGAACACTTATAGAAATAGTTAGGCCCATAATGGCACTAGCAAATCTACCAATCACCTATTGGGGTGATGCATTGCTTACAATCACTTTTATACTTAATGGAGTACTCACAAAATCAATTATAAACACTCTATATGAGTTATGAAGAGGAAGAAAACCCAGCATGGAACGTTTAAGACTATAGGGGTATGCTACATACGTTCATAATCTCTCTCATAAATATAAGAAAATAGGCCTAAGATGGTATAAAAGTATTTTTATTAGATACTCTAAACACTTAAAATGGTATGTGTTCTTAGGTGAATGAGGTAATGAAGATGTAATTGAATTTGAATAACGGGATATCACATTTTTAGAAAATGACTTTTCATAGCAACTGAAATAGGAAAAGACCTATTTTTTATAAAATTCTTAATTAGAATGATTCTATTATAGGGAATTACAAAGAGGGACTTTATCTAAGTAGGAGTAATCTAAAACTTGAAAATTTATCTAAAGGACAGTTAAGATTACAACCAACTAAAAGTTTACCTATCGTATTTGATCCGAGTGGGAGTAATTAAGATATTGATGAGTTTTTTTCAAGATCCATATTTACATCAAAGTAATTATGCTATAATTACTTGACATCATTTTCAAATAGATGGGAACATGATTATCCCACAAGAAGATGATGAGCTAAGGAATGTATATGAGCCTCTAATTGGTCCTGCTAAAAAAAATGCATGCAAACAATGAAAGAAGAAACGAATTATTTAAACTTCAATCAAGTATAGAACTTGGTTGATTTCCTTTATAGGTGTAAAGCTATCAAGAACAAATGGGTTCTTAAAATAAACGTTAATGGCGGTATCGAAAGATACAAGGCACAACTTATGGTGAAAGGACATACACAATAGAAGGGAATTGATTATGAAGAGACATTTTCACATGTTATTATGTTTGCTTTAATTTGTCTAATCTTAGCTAATAGTGGCTAGTTTGGATCTTAAATTATATCAAATAGATGTAAAGATGACTTTTCTAAATGGAGAACTAGAAGAAGAAATCTATATAATAGATTTCATTGAGACATGCCAATAATATAAAGTGTATCAATTATTAAAATCGATTTATAGTTTGAAGACTTTTATAACATATGAATTTCATATGCTTAATAAAGATCATTGTGTATACATTAAAAGGCCAAAGATAACATAGCGATTGTATCTTTATATGTGGATGATATTTTAATTGTTTGTAATGACTTTGAGTTTTTCAAGCAAATCAAAGATTAGTTTTCATCTAAATTTGATGGACATGAGTGAAGCTGCATATATTCTTGGAGTTAATATTTTAAGAGATTGTTCAAAAACGAATATTGTCACTTTATAAAAGGATTTACATTTAAAAGATTTTAGAATGATTTTGTATGCAATATGGAAAACCAATAGATAATCCTCTTACTAAAGGTGAAGGTTTCAACAAAACGTTATATCCATCTATGCCATGAGAAAGGGAACAAATGAAGAAAATTTCTTATTCCAATGTAGTTGGAAGGCTCTTGTATGCCATACTATGTACAAGGTTAGATATTTGTTATGTTGTTAAAATGGTGATTAGATAACAATCAAACTAAAGACAAACACATTAGAAAGCGGTAAAGAATATTGAGGTATCTAAAGGGCACCATTGATTATGCCTTGTGTTATCAAAGTAATGATCTACGTATACAAAGGTATATAGATGTAAACTAGGGAGGAGACCTTAAATTAGATATCAAATACAATTATGTGAAATATATAGTTACACAAGGAAAAGTGAACATGAATTATATATCTACACAAGATATGGTAGGAAACCTAATGACAAAATTAATTTCTCGAGATACATACATTAATCATATGAAGTCATTAAGATTATGTAGATATTGAAATGTAATTGATTAAAATTTCTACATATACGTTCATTCAGTGTATCATTATATATAAATACAAACATAAGTTGGCATTGTTCATTAAGTAATAAGCATTACTTAATAATTGATTATGAAATATATTTACTCTATGTTACATTCTTTTTCATATGAATCAAAGAGCATGTCAGATAGATAAAATATTGGTCTTCTCATACAGTTAATCGACTCTAATATTTGTGATGATTGGAGATGAGGTAAGTTTTAAGTTTAGTATGCATTTAATAACTATTTGGTTAGAGAAAGACTCTCCTGCCTCTCTTTAGGTGCAGACCAGGCGTTGGACCCCAAAATTTTCTTAAAAGTTAGAATTATTAAATGAGAAATCGTTGGCGTTTAGTCATAAGTAAAAAATCAGAATTTTTGAATTAGAATTTTATAGAGTTTATTTATGAATATTTTTTAATTACATATGGTTGCATGGATTAAAAGGAAGAGTTAAAATTAAGTTAAGGAGCTAGAAGGCATTAGATTAGATATGGAAGGGTAAGTTTGGAAAGCTAGAAGTTGTCTTAAAATTTATAAGAAAAGAAGGTGAAGAAAGTCGTGTAAGAAAGAAAAAAAGAGAAAAGTCGTAGAAGAACCTAGAAGAAACTAGAGAAAGAAGAAGAGAGTCATGTAACAACAAGAAAAAGGGGAGAGACGTGTTTGGGAGGTTAGGGAAAAAGAGAGAGAGTCATGTAAAATAAGAAATAAAGAGAAAAAAAGTAGAAAGAAGTAGAAGAAGAGAAGCAAAAACTGAACTAGAAAAGAAGAAGAAGAAAAGAAAGATAAAGGAGATAAGAAATGGAAGAAGAATATTCAACTGAGTTTATAGGTAACCTTTATTTATTCCTCTTGTTTTGATAGAAGAAGAAAGCAAAGAAACTAGGTTTTTATGTGCTGAAAATGAAGAGAGAAAGAAGGGGAATAAGAGATTGATGTTCTTAAATTGTCATGAACTTTTAACTAGATCTTAGTTCTTCTAGTTAGATAATCTAAGAGTAGATTAAGTCTAAGCTCATTTTTGGATAGTAGAGCTTTAGGGAAGTTCTATTTGTATATGTTGTTTGAATGAAAAATATGTTTGTTTGAAGAGAATCAAGAATCTCGAAGGCAAAAGCAAGAGGAAGAACAAACTTAAGTTTAAAGTTACAAGTAAATAGGTGGGTAATACGTTTATAGTCATTATGTTGATGATCTGAATTATTTACTTGTATGTGTACTTAAATGCTTGCTTTTATTCATTGTGAATGTGCGAACAATAATCAGTGATTAAATTATGTTTGCTTTGAAAGGCTCAACTGCTTTTGGCATTAATGAGAAGAAGAAAAACACAAATTTCATGAAAATATGATTATGATATGAAATATGTAAGCATAAAAAATTTGCTTGTGTGGGCAAGAAATACAATTTTGTTCATCACTTGCATGTTGACCCAAAGCCTTCTCTTGGCTGCCCGCTTATAGTATATAAGCTCTGAAAAATGGACTCATTTCGTTTATGGTGTAAACTTTGATTTTGCCATTCTATTTTATGAGACCCTGTCGAGCCATATTGTTTGTACATTGCATCTTGATTTATTGAGCATGGATCATAATTGATTGTTATGTTTTGATGATTAAATGAACATATGATCTTATTTGTGTGATAATATGTCCTTGACTACATGAATTTTCAGAGTTAGAAATGTGGATAATGTAATTTGTTAAGGCTAGAAAAATATATATATATATATATATATATCTGTGTGTGTGTGTGTGTGTGTGTGTGTGTGTACACCTTGCAAAAACTTCGACTAAGTCCAAGAATTTCTATTTTTGTAATTAAGTTAGTTCAGAAACTTTTTGCAGTTTAGAAGCATATCAAGCATGAGCATTCATGTTGTATTTTTGTATTATGCTACTGATGTGGCTTTTGTTTGTAATTGAAGTTATGTATGAACCTTGCAACGTCTGAGAAATGATACTTTGTCTTCTGGAGAAATGAATGAAAGAAGGTTGAAGAACTTTTTTTGTATATGTGTAGAAAATTTCTTTTCTGTTAGTGTTATTGTGTTAGGAATAAATTATTAGCTGTTTAATAGTTTTTGGATAAATTCTTCTTAAGTAAATTGTTAGGTTGGGAGTCTATTTTGTTAGGAGTCTTATATGTATGAATAATGTTTGTTGGATTCGAGTCTTTTGTTTTTGTAAGAATGTATATTGACAGTAGAGAGAAAGAGGGGATAAAAATGTGTTCTGAAACTTCAATAAATAAACTGTATTGATCTAGGCAGAATTTGACAAAATTGTCCGAATGAAAGTTGTAACTTTTTCTCTGAACTTTCTAACAACATAAAGTTTATAATTTTTGGTTTTCGGGATTGAACGTTATGAAGATTTGAAGTAGGTGTATACAAGAGGGATATCGCGATCGTGCATATGCACTATCGCGACACTTTAATTTGGGAAGGTTGCGATCGTGCACATTTACGATCACGACGAACCATTACTGTTCACCATACACGATCGCGACTTTTGTACTTTTGTTGGAAGCTTGTGATCGTGCACAAGGAGGATCGCGACTCCTCTAGTTCTCACTGCTGTGACATTTTTATTTTTTTAATTTTTTTGTTTGTTTGTTATTTATTTTGAACTCCCACCAAGAATTTAATTATTTTTATCTTGATGTTAGTTATATATGTATTTATTCATTTTAGAAAGTTCTCCAAATTTTGCCGCCTTGTCTTCGTGAAATAAGAACCGAGACCCGAGGCCAAAACCAGTTATGCATTTCATCTTCTCCTCTTCACCTTGACTCTCCTTCAACCATCACATTTGCTCACCTTCTCATCCTTCCTTCCAGTTTTTTTTTGGTTCATTCTCACTTTTGGTTCTTAGCTCACCAGGGGTATTCTAATCTTTCTCCCCTCACCAAAATTTCCCGCTTACTATTATTACTATTTCTAAACCAATTTTCCTCTGATCCACTTTCTGCAAGGTTACTTCTTTGCTATACTTAGACTATACTTTACACAATGTCAGACATGGCCCCCCAAGACCTAGCTGAATTCCCCCTTGCAATCCCACACACCATCTTCTTCTTCTTCTTCCCCGCCATCCCTTACTGCACCATCTACCCCTTCCTTTGTTGCACCATTTGTCCAAAAAATATGGAAACAAGTTATTGGTGATGCATTCACCTCGAAGTTAACCTTTAAACCACCTTTAGAAATGGACGGGAAGCTCATTGTATGTCCTAATCTTGAAGTTCTGCAAGAAGGTGTGAACAACTGGAAGTTCACAGTGGTTAGATTTTTTTATGATCAACGACCAGCCTTCCTATGAATAGCTAGATAGGCTAACAAACTCCAGAAAATTAGGGAGCTAACAAATGTTCTCCTCTCACAAGATAATCTTATTTTCTTCTCCTTCTCCTTTATTTCATCAGCTTACAAAATCCTCAAACAAGGTCTATGGCATCTAGTAAACAACCAATCTTCTTGCAAATCTGCCAGCCAAGCTTGAGGTTAGAAACCATCAAGATCCAAAGCCTCATTTGGACAAATTTTCATAATGTCCCCTTTGAATATTGGACTACTCAAGGTTTAAGCTCACTAGCTAGTTATATTGGAAGGCCATTATGTATATATGAGAATATTGCTACAAAGAAACGAATAGGCTATGCTAGAATTTGTGTCACCATTAAATTATCCAAAGAACTCGTCGATGAAATCCCAATAATGCGACTAGGAGATGATAACAAGTTATGGGAAGATAGCATTGCCATATCTTACCACGGAGGCCCCCCTCACTATCAAATTCATAAGATAAAATATGGAAAGCAAAAAGAAAAACTTTTAAGTCTGGTACTTATCAGGAGTTAATGGGAATTGAATTTAGATGAAAACTACATGTAGAAAATCAGGTTTCTCTGAAAACAATTGCTGTTAAAAATGAAATGTAGAAGGAAGCACCTGAGCAAACTCATATTCTTAACATTATTGCTAAAGAAGGTCTCAAGAATGTACCCTCTAAATAGATGTTCTTAGTAACTAAGGATAACTGCTTTATGATGGATGATACTAATACGAATGATGGGAAAATGAATCTGATAAACATGCAAAACCCTGTGATTAGTAGTAATTTAGTAGGTATAAATAAAGAAGAGATTCCAAACTCCAATCCAGACGATACAATTATTAATATTACTAAAGTAGTTGAACCTGTTAATAATAAAGTAGAACCCAAAACTCCCTTTGTTACCCCCAAAAACACAACATTAGATGAGCAACTGTGTATACAAACATGAATGAATGGAGCTGAAACCAGTAACAAATTCAAAAGTGTGGTAAGAAGAAAATTGCAACAGGATAAGGGGAAAGCCCCAAAACCATTTCTTTATAATATTTCTATCTTAACTTGGAATGTCAGAGGAATAAATTGCTCCTCTAAGCTCTCAACTTTAAGGGATTTTGTAATGAGAGAAAAACCTCTCCAGTAGAATTACTTTAAACCAAAATCAGATTGGAAAACCTTAACAAATTAAGCATTTTGTGACTACATTGGAAAATGCTCACTAACCACAATTACCATGCTTATGGAAGAATTATTGTTTGCTACAGATTTGATGAAATTAAAATGGATTTGTTGGGAGTAAATGATCAATTTATGCATCTTAATATCTCATTCTTGCAAGAAAACACTGATATAAATATTTCCTTCATATATGCAAGCAACTTCGGATTCCAAAGGAGACTATTATGGAACAATATCAGACATATCAGTAGCATCATCACCAAGATTTGGTTGATCTGTAGGGATTTTAACTTAACTCTCTATACATCTAAAGCTCAAGGCCACTTAAATCTAAAGAATTTTTCAACTAACTTCAAATATTGTGTAGAACATTGGTGTGGCAAATCTCAAGTATGTAGGGCTCTCTTTCACTTGGTCTAACGAAAAAAATTAAATCAATTTGTCAAGAAGAAATTAGATCGAGCTTTTATTAATGACATTTAGCTGGACAACTTTCCTAACAACATTTCCAAATTCAAGAATCCACTTTTCTCAAATCACACTCCTATCATAATTGCGAATTTGTTCAAGTAGATTGTAAAACATCATTCATTTAGGTTCAATAACTATCTTGTTAATGAACCATGTTTCTTTTAGGCTTGTAAGAAGGGGATGGATCAATATGTTGAGCGAACTAAGAAATTTTGTTGCATCCGAAAGCTAAAACTCATTAAAAAAAGGACTTTAAATTTTGAACTCATCGAATGGATCAACTACGTTAGCTATTAACTCTACCAGACTAGAACTTAAAGATCTCCAAAACAAGATTGCCTTAAAGCGAGATGTTCAAAAATTGTTAGACAAGGAAAAATGGCTCTCTCTAACTAATTGTAGACTGTGAAAAATCATTCTTCTCTTCTTTAACAGAGGGCAAGAGTAAACTGGCTAAAAGATGGTGACAGCTACACTAGTTTCTTTTTCAACATGATATTGGCAAGGAAAAATCATAACAAGATCAGTTCAATCACCTGTAGTGATGGATTATTACTTCAGAATCTCCAAGGCATACAAGATGAAGCTGTTAGGTTTTTCACTTTTCTCTTTGGTACCATTGTTTCCTCTACTATCTCACTTACAGACCTACAAAAACTCAACTTGCAACAAATTTCTCCTCTAGATTTTGATAATTTAACAAAACCAATTGAAGATAAAGAGATTGAGAAGGTGGTTTTTGGTATGGATAGTAAGAAAGCCCCAGGGCCAGATGGCCAAAATGGTTACTTTTTCCCTAAATCATGGAACATCATTGGTAGTTTTGTTAAAAATGTCGTCAACGAATTTTTCTCTAATGGTGTTCTTCACAAAGAATTAATAGAACTCTCTTATGTTTGATCCCTAAAGGTCCTAATCCGTCCACTTTTGGGGAATTTAGACCTATCTTATGTGCCAATTTCCTTTACAAAGTAATTTTGAAGATACTAGCAACTAGATCGAAGAAAGACATTGCTCCTTTGATCAATGAAAACCAAGGTGCTTTTCTGAGTGATAGACAAATAAGAGACAATGTTCTTATAGTACAAGAACTATTAAAGGATTACTCTGGAACAAATAGCTCTCTAATTGCACAATGAAGATTGACTTTCACAAGGCTTTTGATAGTATCAATTGGGACTTCTTATGGAAAATGCTTACAGCATATGTCCAATTAAGTTCATTAATTGGCTTAGAATGCATCTCATCTGCCACATTTTTTGTATTGATTAATGGCAGCCCTTTTATGTTCTTTAAAGCTGCTAGAGGTCTTAAACAGGGGGATCCCTATCCCCCTATCTTTTTGTTCTTTTCATGGAAATCCTTAACACAATCATCAAAAAAGAAGTGCTCAACAACTCCAAATTCAAATACCACACAAAATGTAAGAAAATTGGATTAACTAACCTCTACTTTATAGATGATCTACTTTTATTTTACAGGGAAAATATGGATTCCATCCTCACCTATATGGGAGCTCTTGAAACATCTAAATGATTTTTAGGTTTGCAGATTAATCTACACAAAAGGCACTTCTTTCTCTCCAAAAATACCAACATTTTGGAACCTCAAATAGCTGATGCTACGGGAATGCAACTCAAATGCCTACACCCTTATATCTTAGCCTACCAGTGTCTACGAAGAGACTTAACCACTTGGAATGCAATCCTTTGATAGAAAAGATCCAGAAGAGAGTTAAGTCTTGAGTAAATAAATCTCTTTCCTATATAGGTAAGTTGCAACTTATCAAATATGTACTTAACTCGCTGCATATCTATTAGAGCTCCCACATTTTCCTATCCCAAAGCATCATCAAATCGATTGAAAGGTCTCAAGAACTTTTTATAATCACTCAGATGGCACTCAAAGAGCTGTTAAAGTAAAATGGACTGATGTATGTTACCTGAAAGAAGAAGGTGGACTCAATATTTTCTCCATCAAAATCACAAATCAATCATTCTCAAGTGGTTTTGGTGGTTATTGGTGGAAAAAAATCTCTTTGGATTAAATGGCTACATTGTTGCTTCCTCCAAGGCAAATGCATATGGGAAATTAAGAAAAATACATCATACTCACACTTCCTTAATAAGTTTTTGCAGCTATGAGACATGGTCTAGTAAGAGGTCACTTGCAAAATTGGTAATGGAAGATTGATATCACTTTGGAATGATAATTGGTTTGGTCAGGGATAGTTGATACATTCTTTTAATTGTTTAAGGACACCAATATCCCCATTACACACCAGACTCAGCTCTTTGATACACGATAATTCCTAGTAATTCCCCCTTCGATTAAGGCGTCTCCAACCCAGGTGCCCCCTGATTTAGATACGCAAGACACATTCTTCTGAAAGGATCAACCAGTCTACAAACTCAATAACAAAACCATCATTAATCCGTTATGAAGAAGGAGCTATATGGTACACTAGTTCAAGACAGTGTGGAGTAAGGCTTTAACACCAAGAATCTCATTTATCCTCTAGTTAGTAATTGAAAACAAGTTAAATACCACTAATTGAATGCCTTTCTTACAAGAACTTGTCCAATGTGCTTGATACATGACGAATCAAGAAACCATATTCTATTTGAATAACCATTCAACAAGGACATTTAGGAATATGTCACTACGAAATGTCTATGGATTGATCCATGGGACTCACTTCTAGATATCACACAAAGAATATCAAACTAGACTTTCTATACGAAAGCAGACCAGCTAATACACAATGGTGCACTGGGGCTTTGTGTCTACATTCTATTGAGAGAAAGAAATCTCAGATGGTTTTCTAACAAATCCACTTCCAAGGAAACCATGAAATCTATGATCCTCACTAAAGTTAGGGAGCTCATTTTGTTGAAAAAATTGAACCAAAAATGCAGCTCAAGTATAGTCTTTTCACTGTATATATAAAGCAACTCTTACTATCATGTTTACTCATCTAGTTTCTTGTCTCTAATACTTGCCTTGTAATGCAAGGTTGTTAAGGGTACTCCCCTACATATTCTATTTGTTTTGTAATACTTTCTATATTTATTAATTATCAAGGCAACAATTGAGAGCTAAAGTAAGAAACTTAAACCTTAAAAGCCGACTTAAATGATAAGTCAAAAGGAAATTGGTTTGCAGTGATCATGTGATCATTATATAAAGGAAATTGGTTTGCAGTGATCATGTGATCATTATATCTTTCTTAAATTGCCAAGTGAGAGTTTAGAAAGATAAAGTTAATAGTAGACAAGTGAGTTAAGGTTTGTTCCCAAATGTTAACCCAGAGTAGAAAATTTTGCATTCAAATATGGCCACTGACTCTTAGTAAGAAAATTGAATATATTTATGACATGATGAAGTATATACGATCAAAGCAGATTGAAATGCAAGATATTATCTAGTGTATATCATACAAAAGGATCGATTCATTAATCGAGATGTCATATATTTCTAATAAATATATGACTGTGAGCTCTCGTCATATATTGATCGTACTAATTATTGGACTAGTACGAGAACATATAAAAATCTTATTACTTAAACTCATCATGCATAAGTGAGAGGTGATAATGAAAAGACACAACTAATGAGTTTAAGGTATGGCCTTTTTAGTTGTTAACTGTTAAAGAACAGTTAATATTGACATTATCTACAAATATCAGATAATTATTAATTGAAACAATTGATGATAAACATTTAAAAAACACAAATACGAGATAATTTATGCCAGTAAAAACAAAAATAAATATTCCTTTAACCGGTAGAATACAATCAAATTCATAATTAGTTTGTGTATTTATTTACATATTTTATCTTTTATTGTTAATCTTGACCATGTTCTATATGTACTTATATTATGTAACGGATTAAATATTTTTATGTATACATATTTATTTTTATTTTGTATTATCATTAATTTGCATTATATGCGTGTCTATAAAAAACAATCTCTCTACTAAATAGAGATAAGACTGTATACTAATGGACCTCCCTATATCCTACATTTCAGCGGGACTCTCACTGAATGTTGTTGTTTATATGTTAGATATTTTCTTTCAGTTTGCATATTTTTCTCCACATTTTATAAAATTTTATCAAAACATTCATGTAAATTTTGTTAGAGATGAACATTAAATCAATTATAATAATTTACATAATAAAATATATGAATTAACCCTTAAAATCTTCATACAAATTTAAATAAGTTCATGGGTTAACCTTTTACCTTAACATGTATTCAGAGAAGAGTTCTTATTTATATGAAATTCAACGAACACCTTAAACTTTTCTTAACATATAAGCACATCTTTAATCTTTAGACCTTAAAGGTATATTCATATCTTTAATGTAATTCATATAAAATATTAGTTTAAGGTGAAATAAAAAAATAGAAATAAGTTTCAAAACAAACAAACTTTTAAGGTTTTTTTTAATAATTGTTACAATTATGATTAGTTGAGTTACATAAATTAAAGTTATTTAAAATTTTTAACAAAATTATTTTTGATTTCTTTGAGTGCATTTATAGTCCGTTTTTCTGTAATCTTATATACAAGTTAATATAACTTTTGGCATCTAACAATACTAATTAAAAAGAAGTAAGATTTTAAATACATTAAAATTTCATATGATCTAATATTTTTATTTTAATTATCATATTTTAAATTATTACTTATTATTCTTAGTATTATTTAATTATCACGCAACTCTATCTATTTTTTTAGTATTAACCTATTTTCTTTTTACCTAAAATAATATCTTATTAAGATTCTTAAATTTCAATATAATGAGGTTCTAGAATTATGAACGCAATGAAAAATGAATGGAACTTCATAGAAAGAGTTGTATAATATTTAAATAATACTATATAAAAGCATGATAACAGAAATGTAGTGTAATTTAAAAAACGATATTTAAATAATACTATATAAAAGAAATGTAGTGTAATTAACAAATAAACTAGAACAAGCCGCGTCTGACTCTGACCCGCTCCAACACCTAATTCAGGTTGGGAGTCGCGACATCTTCGTGGAATGCCCACGAATGATTCTACAACAAGGTCGTGGGCTATTGCCACGTGTACTTTGACATGTCACGGGCCAGGAAGTAAGGGAAGGTCCGTTTCGATCTAGGTTAGGTCTAATAAAGGGAGTCAATGAGTCATTCAACATGGACGACTCTCCAAAGTTCATAGTCCAAGCAAATGCTTCATTAATTACGGTCATATGGTTACAACTTATTTGTCCTTCCATGATCTATTCAATGATAGTGGTCAATTCTATTTTGCTGAGAAAAGTTTTCATGAACGTGGGGTAACAAACAGCGGCACAGTGTGCTGATTGAATGCACCGAACAACTACCTAATGACCTATTAGGTTAAACCGACTACAATGTAGACTGTTCGGACAACTTTTAATGACTTTGAAGCTTATATTTGATCACTAGTTACGAATCGATACTAAATACTACTCACGATTCCTTGAAATATTGAATCTTACCATAAAAGGCAAGCGGAGTACTCTCAGTGCATTTAAACCATTTATGATACTGGATGGGAAGTATCAACAAAAGGCTGGTTCGTGTACAACTGCAACAAGAAGGAATGGCTTGGAGAAAAAGAAGTTTCTTTTTCTTTTTTGAAAATTTTGGAGGAAAAAATTTGATGATTTACTCCAGAGTTCAGAAGGATAGAACACGGAGTCTGAAGAGCGACACTCGGAGACACAGCAGATTAACCAGCAAATCTTAAAGGATTTATCTTATGTTATTTAGGAGTTTTGACGTTCCTTGACTCTTTCCACATAATCCTGCGCATTACACACAACTAAGAAAATTTTTTAGTTCTCGATGTTAGAAACTACAAGAAAATTATAAATTATTGACAGAAAATTCGTGATAAATTAGTGAAAGAAATTAATTTTCCATCTATAAAATTACAAATTATTGACAGAAAATTTGTGATAAATTAGCGAAAGAAATTAATTTTTCATCTATAAAATTGTCAACAAAATATCTGTTGGTAAAGGTATGGGGAAATTATCCCCAAGAGTTTGCAGACAAAATATAGCGATAGAATAATAAAGTCTGTTTGCAGACAAAATATAGCGATGGAATGGTAAAGTTTGTTGTAAAAATAGGCGGTAATGATTGGCAGGAAAATATGCGTCGGTAAATTACCGACAGAAACTGCTTTTGTCGATATTTTGGTTTTCCATTTAAATGAAAACGATGTCGTTTGGTTTAAAACCAAATGACGTCGTTTTGGTTTCAGCTTAAACCTATCCAAAAACCCTCCCCTCCCTCCCTAACGTCCTTTTTTCTTCTTCCTTTGTTCTTTATCGCCGTAGCCGTCAGTCTTCTCTCTAGAAATCATCGTCCATCGTTCGAAATCGTCATCCATCATCCATCATCTTCAGTTATACAAGGTTAGTCCTCCATGGTGCTTTGCTTTCGGGTTGATTTTGTCTACGAAAAATTTTGTTATTAAATGCTTATATATATGAACGTCGATTTTGTTTTGATGAAATGTGAGTATTCTGCATTTTTTGAACTGTGATTGGTTCACTTGTTTGAACGTGTCTAATGGAATGTTGGTAAATAATGGACATTGTAAAAAAAATTAAAACAAATTATTATGGTACTATGATACTCGGACACCATGTCATACTTTTGTTTTGGATTTTATCCTTAGTTCAAGGTCCAAAAAACAAAGTTACATTTACAAAGAGAGATTTTTTGCATATCATATATCTTTCTCATTTTCAAATAGTGGGAAAATCGAATCTCTTGCTTCCCATTTGACTAGGACTATCATTTTCACAGGCATTAATAATTACCTCCTTTTTATTTGGAACTGACTTTGTCTTCAGCGGTATGCATTTAGTACATGTTCCTTCGATCTCATTTTCTTGCATTTGCAATCGGGAAGTCTGGCTATGTAAACATAAAAAGGGTGAAGTTCAATAACTATCAGCCAAGAAAAAAATATCGTGACAATAGAAAATCCTGTAAAATATAACCTATTTAGTTAGGAATCAAACACAAACTGAATATGAAAATGAGTTGAGCGTTAGAAGTTCACGTGAGTATAATTCATTTTTAGTATAAAATGGTCCCCACCTAAGCAAGATTTAAGTAAGCAAAGGCGGTGGCGTTCGCAAAGATCTCTTGAATTAAATTCCTGACTGTAAGAATTTAATTCTGGAACTTATGTCATGGTGTTCGAGTACCGCAGTAGCAGCATTTTTTGTAAATTTATTCTTAGGTCTGTCGTAGAAAGAGAAATTGAAAAGTTCGAAGTGAAGGTCCCATATCATTTAGGAATGTCATGTTATATGTTTATGTTGCTTATAAATAAATCTATCCTTAACGTTTTTGCACTTATCAATACAAATCGACCTAAGAATATACTCTAAAAAATTTATTAACAAGTTCGAATTAAATAAACAAAAATTAAACTAAATAAAAATTGATCTATCGATTCCTTCTTTGATAAATTCATAATTCAATGAAGAAATAAGAATTAAAAAAGAAACTTTAATGACTCTTAAATAAAAATATCTCAAAAATTGTCTCAAATTAATAATAAATTTGATCTATTAGTGATTAGATTAGCTTTTCCAATTATATGGTCCTTAATTTTTATATTTTTGTTTATTGTATTTCTTGCGGACCGTGTTTTGTAGGGAAGAGCGTTGATAATTGTCTACCTCATTCGTCTTCTTTGTAATTTGCGATTGTCCGTCTATCAAGGTAAGTCGAACAACTAAGTAATGTCTACAATGTGATCGATTTAGTGTTGTTCTTTGCAATTTTACCTATAACAATGATTGATGGGGTTTTAAGCTGGGGTTTAATAATCTAAGTATTTATGTTTGGGTATTGTTTAAATTAAAACATAAAGACTTGAACTTGTAGGTGATTAATTCAAACTTAGTATTAACATAAGAAATTCACATAATTGACATGACAATTCTTTAAATAATAAACCCCTAAGATGGTATATAGGTTGGAAACCCATTATATAGCTGCTATGAGGCTTATCGGTGAAAAATTTCACATGCCTAAGAGTTACATCGAGAACTTGCTTTCTCAATTCATATGGTGTAACAATGCCACTTACCATAGTGCTTGTTTAAAATTACAATTTAAAAGCCAACTTGTAAGTGATTAATCAAAACATAGTTATCTTGGTTTTATATGTTGTTGTTTGGAATATTGTTAGAATTATTGATGGCTAGATGTATGAATTACATAAGTATTTACTACATCTCAAATGATTTTGTATAATTATGGAAGATTTGAGGCATAATAAACCCTAGGATGGTGTATAGGCTAGAAACCCATGATGCAGCTCCTATGAGATTTATTGACGAAAAATTTCATGAGCCTAGAAGTCATGGCGAGAACTTTCTTTCTCGATTCATATGATGTAACAGCACCAACATAATACTTGCTAACGCTTGCTAAAAATCAAACTTTGGAAATCAACTTATAGGTGATTAATGAAAGCATAGTTATCTTGGTTTTATATGTTGTTGTTTGGAATATTGTTAGAATGATTGATGGCCAGATGTATGAATTACATAAGTATTTACTGCATATCAAATAAGTTTATATAATTATGGATGATTTGAGGCATAATAAACCCCTAGGATGATATATAGGCTAGAAACCCATGATGCAACTCCTATAAAGCTTATCGGTGAAAAATTCTACGAGCCTAGGAGTCACAGCAAGGACTTTCTTTCTAGATTCATATAGTGTAATAATGCCACCTGCCATAGTTCTTGTTTAAAATTGAACTTTGGAAATCAACTTGTCGGTGATTAATGAAAACATACTTATCTTGGTTTTGCACGTTATTATTCAGAATATTGTTAGAATGATTGATGACTAGATGTATGAATTACATAAGTATTTACTGTATATCGAATGAGTTTGTATGGTTATAGATGATTTGAGGCATAAAAAACCCCCTAGGATGGTATATAGGCTAGAAATTCGTGATGTAGCTCCCATGAGGCTTATTGGTGAAAAATTCTACGAACCTAAGACTCACATTGAGAACTTGCTTTCTCGATTCATATAGTGTAATAATGTCACATACTGTAGTGCTTGTTTAAAATCAAACTTAGGAATTCATCTTGTAGGTGATTAATGAAAACATAGTTATCTTGGTTTTGTATATTGTTGTTTGAAATATTGTTAGAATGTTTGATGGCTAGATGTATGAATTGCATAATTATTTATTGCATGTCGAATGAGTTTGTATGATTATAGATTATTTGAGGCATAATAAACCCCTAGGATGGTATATAGGCTAAAAACTCGTGATGCAGCTCCCATAAAGCTTATTGGTGAAAATTTCCATGAGTTTTGGAGTCACCGTGAGAATTTGCTTTCTTAAGCCATAGGATTAAACAATGCCATGTACCATAGTGCTTGGTTGGCATATTGTTTTATTTGAGTGATACTCATATACATTCAGTTTGTATAATTGTGAACTCATATGGTGGGATAGTGTGGTTTCAAGTTATAGGGGAAATAGTCAGAGACCTGTAAAAAATTAGGGGATGTTCTGTAAAGTAATGATTAAATATTTTGTAAACTTAAGGGACATGAAGGATACTAACAATGAAATCCCTTTTTAAAATAACAGTTTTTTCAAAAATAAGTAATGTTGATATATCTTGGATGTATAGACGATTAAGATCCCGATAGTTTAATTAATCTTGAGTTTGTTGAGGGAGTTGAAGCTTTTATTCACTATGCATGTTTTCAATGCATATATGGATGGTCTAAAGATCAGATGTCTACATAAAAAGTGCAAATATATTTGTTTTCTTCCTATTAATGAAGTGAACCTCCATTTGTTAAGAAAAGGGTTTGTTCCAAATTATTTTGAGTGGAGACAACAAGGGGAGCCATTAATTTGTAGAACCTTAAGAGGATATTTAATAAACTCGTCAATAAATGTGGATGAGTTTGAAGGGGGAGTGGATTTATAAAAAATAATATAAGTGCAACTAAAAATCCTTACACCCAAATAGTTTATGATGTAGCTAGTTATACCTTTTAAGTAAATATAAAAAATCTTGAAAAAGAACCAAACCCACATGCAAATTTTTTTTTTTTGACCTGCTAAAATCAACTGACCAAAAATTATAGACAAATTGTGAGACCATGACTCAATGGTCTTCAATTGCTCGAATATTGAACATAAAGTCTAAAGTGTTTATTTCCAATCGAAGTTTGGATAAAATTCTTGCTTGGTGTAATGAATAATTACCTCTTGATCATACAATGGTTGGTAATTTCTACAACATGAAGAAACTTATTAGGGGTCTTAGTTTGCTAGTTGAAAAAATTAATTGTTACAATTTTGGATGTATGTTGTTTTGAGGAGATGATGTGGAATTATAAGAGTGCAAATTTTGTGGTCAATCTAAGTTCAAACCTAGATAGCATTCTATGAAACAAAAATTATTAACATAGAAGTAAATGTATTATTTCCCACTAACTCTAAAACTTTAAAGACTATATACTTCTGATGTTATTACATCTCACATAAGATGGTATAAAGAACACAAATAGGAAGATGGAATAATGAGTCATCCATTAGATGCACTCTTATGAAAACATTTCAATAATACCCACTTTGAGTTTACAACTGAAAGTTGAAATATTAGGTTAGGATTGTCGACAGACGGATTCCAACTTTTTGGTCAATCCGACTAACAATATTCATCATGGCCAATTATAATTACTTCTTATAATTTTCCTCTATGGATATGTATGAATGAGGCATATATGTTCTTGAAGGTGATTGTGTTAGGGCCTATGAATCCAAAGCATAAAATTGTTGTTTTCTTACAACCATTGGTCTCTGAATTGTATCATCTTTGGGAATTTAGTGTAGAGACAAAAATTTTGTTGGGAGCAGCTTTGATGTAGACTATGAGTGATCTCTCTGCGTGTGCTATGTTGTCTAGATGGAGCACAGTAGGGAAATTGGCTTGTCCTTACTGTAGTAATGATTCTAATGCATTGTATCTTCTTAACAGGGCCAAAGCGTCTTGATTTGACAACCATAAGAAAATTTTTCCTCCAAATCATTCATTTAGACATAATAAACAAAATTTCATTAAGAATATGGTGGTACAAATACCTCCTCCCCCTCACAAGGCTAGTGAAGAGATAGTACAGGAGATTTATGAATTAGGGTTGCTGAAAGCTACAAAACTTGAAGCTGAAGAAGTCAATAGAAGCATTAGTAAAAGCTTTAGTTAGAGAAAACGAAGTATCTTTTGGGATTTGCCGTATTGGAAAAGTAATTAGATACATCATAAACTAGATGTGATGCATATTGAAAAAAATATATTTGACAATTTGTTCAACACCATAATGAACATTGAAGGGAGGACAAACGACAATGCAAAATCACAATCTGATTGGAAACTTTTTTATAGATGGAATGACTTAGATAAAGATCTTCGCACCAATAAATATATCCAAAAGCATTTTACACTTTGGATAAAAAAAAGGAAATTTTGTGTGAATGGTTGAAAATTTTAAAGTTTCCCGATGGTTATGTTTCAAACTTGGCAAGGTGTGCAGACATAAGGAAGTACAAATTTTTTAGGATGAAAAGTCATAATTGTCATGTGTTTATGCAAAGACTAACTCCAATTGCATTTCGGGAGTTGCTACTGAATAAGGTTTGGGAAGCTATAACAAAATTAAGTTTGTTTTTCAAAAGCTTAACATCATTTGAAATAAAATTGTCTAAAATGGAAAAATTAGAAAGGGAAATTCCAATTTTCTTGTGCAAATTGGAAAGGATTTTTCCTCCAAGCTTCTTTGACTGTATGGAGCATATACCCATACATTTACCCCATGAGACTGAACTTGCTGGTCTGGTTCAATATCGATGGATTTATCTATTTGAGAGATAATTATAGTTAATATTTAAATAAAAGTTATAGCATGTTTTAATCACATAATTTACATAACCCTATTTGTAATGTAGGTGTTTGCATCCCTTGAAGAAAAATGTCAAAAACAAGGCTAAAGTTGAAGGTTTGATATGTAATGCTTATCTAGTGTAGGAAGCAAGTAGATTTTATTCACATTATTTTGAGCCATATGTGAACACAAAAGAAAAGAAAAGTCCCCCATAATGACGATGGGGGAGAAATAGGTGATGTTCATAATAACTTATCCATTTTCACATATCCAAGATGAATATATGGACGTTCAACAAGAATAATGTTAATAATAGAAGAAATAAAGGTTATCCATAGTTACATTTTATTGAATTGTCAAGAGGTTCAAACTTTCATGTAGTAAGTTTAAGTTGAATTTGAAATAGATTATTTGAGTTTCTAAAATTATTGTTATTCACAACTAAAATACATAATAATGCTTTTAGATTATATGAGGTCTAGTTACGCGAGCTAATTTCTGAAACAATATAGGATGATATCAATAAAGAAGTTGAAAGAAATTTTCCTTGATGGTTCGAGAAATATGTAAGTTTTCACTTGTAATAATTAAAATGGTTGTATTATCAAATCAAAGTGATTAGATGACATTGTACTATTTAATATGATAAATTGTTTTTCGTATAGGCCTCCAAAAATCTAATAGAGAACAAGCTCATATGTGATCTTGCGAAAGGACCTTTGTGAACTGTTAAATCATATCTGATGTAATTTGTTAATAAATATAAATTTCATACATAATATCATCATCATAGCATGGCAACAGTAAATAATAGGCTTTGCATATAGGGAGAATTGACGGCTTAGTATGGAAAAATTATTAAGATACTTGAAATTGAGTACCCTGTATTACCAATAAAATAGAGTGTGATATTTAAGTGTGAATGGTTTGATCCAACTCTTAATGTTGAAATGAAAGTGCACAGTCGATACAATCTAGTTAAAATCAACCAACGAAGATGATTTAGACAATTCGAACCTTTCATGTTGGCGATGGAAATGATCCAGGTGTTTTCCAAGCTTACCACAAGATAAATCAGATTGGTTGGCCATATGCAACGTAAAACCTAGAGATGTTTTTGAATTACATGGAAAAGGAGAACATAAGAGAATTGAAAGTGAAGCATTTCAGGAAGATGTTTATGAAATAAATACATGTGTAACATATGACAAGAATGAAATAAATGCATGTGTTAACATTTCATCTGTAAAGGATGAGAAGGATGAGAGATCCGAAGAGGAGCCTAAGTTTGATTCTATTTCTTCAGAAAAAGAAAATGATGATGATTTTGATTTATAATTAAGTGCTATAAAGATTAATTTGTATTTGTAATAGAATATTATATAAATAAATCTATTATTGTATTAACAATATATTGTTATATATTGAATTTATATTATTCTATTACTGGAAATTCAATAAGATGTGAATTTTAGGTTAAAAATATGCCACCAAAGAGAAAATAGGATATGATGTGACCAAGGTTCAAGTTACAACGATTTGGAGAAGCCAGTGCATTTCTAGGTGAAGCATCACATTTTGTAGATTCTTCTACACATCCAGATGAGGCATCACCTTTTGTATCTATTACTATACCATCCAATAGCTCTGCTATACCCTCCATTAGCCTTACACCATCCACCACCCCTATGCTGACAAAGATATTAAGGGTAAACGTTAAAAATGAAGGAGGCAACCTCTAATATGGGGCTAAGGGAGTTGATAGAAGAACGTATGTCAATATTGTCAACAATTTGTAAGTAAAATCCCCACAATTTTGTAATCCATGGTAACATCATAGGTTCATACTAAAGTTATAGGTTTAAATTTGAAAATGATCTAAAATAACTTATATATTAGGTTGGTTCCGTCTAGAACATGCTCAAGAAGTATGCCATCCAAGTTCAAGGAGAGGATAGATCCTGAGGTTTATATATGGAAAATGTCTCTCAGCTAACAAAGGATTTTTATTATTAGGAGTTTGAGGTATACAAAGTATATTCTTTAATATTTTTTATTTTATCTAATTTTATACATTAATTAGATAAATATTTTCATTTATAAGTACTTATTATATGTTTTTCTTTTTTTAGAAAGAATTTTTTTGGGATTCAAATTTTGACGTTGTAATTTATAATGTATGGGAGAGGCGAGCTCGTACACATTAAAAGACTTTTTTGCTTCGATACACAAGAATGGTATACAACAGCATATATATTTGAAGAAATATGGAGTCATTGGCAGTAGTATTAGGCATCACCTGAGGTAATATCCATTTTAGAACGCAATTTTGCCAACAGATGTGGAGGACCAGATAGAGAGAGCCTACTCGTACACACTGGAGGATCTTTAACCCACCAGAAGTATGCACTTCAACTTCTAATTATCAAAACTTTACACTTATATTCTGATTTTTATACTTTGATATGTGAAATTTGATTTCAATGTAATTTGATGTATGAAATTTAAAATAAAAATATATGTGCATTACGGAGAATAATAATGTTATAAATGTCTTGTGCTATTAATGGTTATGTTGTTGAGTTAAATTTTTTTTTGTCTAACAGGGGGTATATATCATAAAAATAGAGAAATTCTGCTGATAATTTTGTAAATTGTAGTTCACTTATAACAATTTATTCTGATGAATGAAAAGTCTATGTGTAGGAAGGCTACACCACGCCAGCTTTTTTTGCACACTCACACTAAGAAGCATGATGATGTGATCATTATCAACACTCGATGCAAACAAGTTCATGTATGTAAAATCTATACTTTAATATTAATTCTTAAAAAGTATCACTGATTAACATAAACAATTATAATGATAGGACCAAATATAAGAAAGCATTAAACGACAGTCTTAGAACTCTGAAACTGTTGATGAAAGTTAGACGTATCTTGATGCAGTGGGTGGTAGGGACCGCCATGGAAGGATTTTTAGCTTAGGTTCATTTGTGAACACATGTTATTCGCAATCCTCCACTTCCACTATAGTTGGATCTAGTAGGAGGTCCATATCAAATGAGAGAGTCCTCCATCTTGATAACACAGTAGAGAGGCTGGTAACTCAGTTGCAACAGTCGATGGAGTACATAACCCATATTTGTAATGAGATTGATCAATTGAAGGGGAGCGACAATACCTTATCGCAACAGTCAGAGCATCTGCCTTCACCACTTATATAAGTGAATGTATTTGATGTTTTGCACACTTAATTTTTTGTACAAATTCTTAATTTACAGTTAATTACAATGATTACTTATTTGTGTACATTTTATTTTTTGTTATATTAACAATCAAAATAATGTTTACTTTATATTTATCAATCAATGTTATATTATTTACATAAATTAAATATACGAAAAATCATGAGATTATAAACAGAAAACTTAGGTAGGAAATGAGAAATAGAAGTAGAAATTTATCAAAGTTAAATTTTCTGACAGAACCGTAATATTTTGTCGGTAATTAGCGACAGGACTATAACTTTCGTCGATACATTACCGACAGAAAATATCATTCCATCGCTAATTAGCGATAAAATAAATGAAGTCGTCCATAAGTTACTTGACGAAATATATCACTCCGTTGGTAAAATTTTAAAGAAAATTAAAAAATATTTTCATCGGTAAATTTAGTGACGGAAACATATATATCCGTCAGATAACTTTAGCGACGGACATACGATTTACTGTCGACAAATTCACCGACGAAATATTGGGATTCCGTTCGTAAAGTAGCGATGGAATTCTATAAATCCGTCTGTAAATTTTCTTTAACTTACCGATGGAAATCCAAAATTCTGTCGCTAATAGTACCAATAGATATGCAAGCTTTCATTGCTAAATTTACCAATGGCTATTTCTCTGACGTTTCTTTCCGGTATTAATATTCATCGCCAAATTTGTTTCCCAATGGCAAAACTTTATTTCCAGTGGAAAAAACCTTTTTTTCTTGTAGTGTTAATTCATGTATCAACCCACTAAGCACCATTGGACAACTGATAAATGGATCCTTCGCTATCTCAAGCACCTAATTCATCAAGCCCTCTAGCAAAAAAGATCTAGTTCTTCTACTCTTTATGTATACCTTGGTGCCAATTGGTAAAGTGATCGAGACCATTGGACATCTACATCAACCTTCATTTTAAAGTTAGATGGCAATCCCATATCTTGGAACATATACAAGGAACGGTCTGTGTCTCACTCCTCTACTGATACAAAATTTCCTGCTGTTACGACAGCCACAGTTGAACTTGCTTAGCTACATCCACTGGCTAAGGAACTTGGCATTTCCTTAAGTAAACACCTATCATATATATTTTGACAATGTTGGTGCTACATATCTAGCTGCCAATCCGATTTTTCATTCCCGTATGAAACATGTTGCATAAGATTTTCGTTTTGCTAGAGACCATGTGACCAAAGGTCTCGTTCAAGCTGCACATGTTCGCTCAACAGATCAACTTGTTGATGCTTTAACTAGTTTACTTTCTCGTCATTAATTTTATCATCTTATAACCAAGATTATAATCAATTTGCAAGAGGGTAATAGAGAATTAGCTATTAATAACAAGCAAGAATCATGCATTCAATTCAATTCATTCAAGACTTAATTATATGCAATTTCTCTACATAATTTCATGCTCCACATGTCCAACTAATAATGATGTAAATTGTGAGGTTATTCTAACTATTCTATTGTTGTAGTTTTCTTTATTTCTGTATGTAAAGTCTACCTATGTACAAAGAAAATGATTCAAAAAAAACAAAAAACTACTTTCCTTTCTCATTTTTATTATATAGTTGTCTCAAAGGTGTTTGTAACTTGTCTAACCTCTTTTCTTGTATCAGTTGTTATTGCTTGAAATTATTTGAATTGATTTATTGATATAAACAAACACTTTATGTTCATTATACCATCCTATCATATGGTCAATGAAGGGATTATTGATCTTGTGAAAATCATCAGAACAGCCTTGGTAGAGGCTGCGACCTAATCAACCATAGATCTCACAAACGAATTTACTCTCCTTCTAATGCCTCTGCATAATCTGATGATTGCTTTTGATGCATACTACCACAACTGAGGCAATTGTGTCTGAGCCACCCAAATATGAAAAGGAGACCCAGCAAGAAGCGGGACATGAATAGCTGGAAAGCATCACAGGAATGCTGTGATTTACACAACATTGCATTGGAGTTACGATAATAGGAATAATTGACCGTGAAACATAATTGAAAAAGGGCCTTCTAATTTTCTAAAACCGGCTCTGTTTTGTAGCCTTCTGTTTGGTTGCAGTAGTTGTTTAATGGTATTTTGAGTTCCTATCAACATCCCCATCTTTAGCTCTTAGCTTTGGATCCATGGACAGATAATCATAAACAAGCCATTTGACACGGTTGAGTACAAAGGAGAAACATTTTGGGTCCACAAAATGCAACTGGCAAGCAACAGAGATTGATTTGATCATGGGATAAAAGATATGATGCTCATAGCACAGGATGCTGTTCCTCGTAACAAATAAGAATTTAACAAAAGATGGCAGGCAAAACAGTCTGAAGAGTTCATTCCTTGTACATGTTCCAACGTAAGATGGATTCAAATTGGGTGGTAATTCCACAGGTTGTGGCTGCGAATAAAAGACAGCAAAAGAAGGTGACTTTATATGGGGTTTAAAAGGACTATCACTACAACAAAGAGTACATTTAGCTATGAAAATAAACATCGTTAAATAATAACAAATTGTCGCTAATTGTAATTTGTAACGAAAAAATATTGTCGCCCAAATCGTTGCTAAATCTCGGTAGCAAAATAGCATCCGGGACTTTTTTCTAAAATCGTCGCCAAAATGTTTTTTCAATATAAATAATTTGTCGATAAAAAGTATAACCGACGATAATAAAGAACGTTATACATACTTTTTTGCAACATTTCTATTTCGTAGCTAAAATTTTTTCCGTACTAAACTATATTCGTAAGTAATTATTTTAGTGACGGTTTCATTTTTATAGCAGAATAATTTTAGCTACTAATTTTTTGTTGTAGGGAAATGTTTTTAGAGACATTCATGCAAACATAGGTAAAAACATTTGTGACGATTTTAATTTTGATAGCTAATAGTTTTTGTGACGATTTTATTTTTGTAGCAAAATAATTTTAGCTACTAATTTGTGGTTGTAGCAAAATATTTTTAACGACATTCTTGAAAACATAGTTAATAACTTTTGTGACGATTTTGTGTTGATAGCTAATATTATTTAATGATAAAATTTTAATTTTTAATTTAAATATTATTATAATTGTTTAAAAAATTTTATTTTAATTTATTATAATTTTTAAGGTAGTTCGAAATATAAAAATTATTCACTTTATAATTAATTTTAGTGACATATTTTTTAAATACTAACAAATTGAAATAAAATAAACATTAAAAATAGAATGTATTTTATAAAAAAAATAATTACAGGTCATACACAAGCTAAGACTTCTCATCGTCATCACTATTACTAACATATGCTGAGCTTAGTAATTGTTTAATCATCTTTTTAAGCTTGTTCACTTCTTTTACATTAATATTGAATTTGTCTTCTGTACATTGTAACTTAGTCTTCAGTGTCTGATTCTCCTCTTAAAGCGTCGTGACATATGTTGGTCGTGACGAAGAGGCAACAACAAACTTAGGGTCATACCCAAGACCTTTGATATAGCCCGATTGTGTACCAAAGATATTGTTGCAAATGTCATCGACATTGGACTGATTCCCCTCATCTAGTGACGTCTGCAACAACTCCTGCATTTTGTCCTACAATTTAAAGTAGAAAATCGAGTTAACTAAAAAATTATTACTTACTATTTCATAAAAAATAGATTGTAATATTAATTTATTTGTACTTACATAATTATTTTGTGTCTTTTCAAACGTCTAGCCTTGAACTTCCTTGTAGTGTGTGTGCTTGTACAGTGTGATCCTATCATACTCTTGTCTTTGGAGTTGTGTTTGACTCGATAATATGAATTTAAAAAATTATAACCAATTAAAATTTATTTTATTAAAAAATAGAATAATAAATTGAAAATGTTACATTTACAAGTTCTTGTCAGATGACGACAAATGATCTAAAGCCGATGTTACAACGAGTCTTTATTTTTGTTCTGTTAGCCTTGACTTTCTCACACTTTTCCTAAATTAAGAAAAGTAGTCATGAGATGTATAAAAATAATTAATAGAAGGAAATATCAAGAGAAAAAATAAATATTCAACATTTAGCGGCGATTTTTACTATGCATCGCTAAATTTTTCCTATTTTGTAACGCTTTTTATTTTAGTCACTAAATGATTAATTTTAATGACGAATTCTTTGAATTGTCATAATATGTTAACTTTTCGTGACGATTTGCATTTCGTCACAAAAGAAAATGTCACAAATTTATCAGTTTATTGCAGTGTCATCCATTTGGAGTTGAAAAGTGACGGTGGGTATTTCTATTTGGTGAGGTGTCTCTCCAATCATTGATGACAGTTTTGACGTTAAAATCTCTCACCTCCCTCTGCATCTTGCAAAAGTTGTATATATATATATATATATATAGACAAACAAGTTGGTGGATAATGATACAACAGCATCTCCTCTTTTTACCTTTTCCCATATTTTGGCTCATCAATCCAATACTATGCACTGTTCAACAACGCATGTGCGGGGTAGACGGAACCCCGCACCTTCCCTTCCTTATGTTTCTTCTTTTCATCTAAAAGCTTTAAAATAACATAACAGTATCCATAAACCGAAATGGTATTGGTGCCAATAACAAATATTACAAAGAAAGAAAAAAAAGATAATGAACGTAAACATCCTTACTAATAGTACTAGCTTGCACTTGGAAGCAGTAATAGAAAAAGGGCCATATCACCATCTGCACTTTAAATAGGATGATGGTATAGGCAGGCAGCGACCGAGCTCATGAGTCAAGGGCATAGACGTGGGCGAGTTTGTCAATCAGTGAAGGCAAAGGAGTAGGTGTTTTTATTTTATTTATTTGTAATATTAATATATTAATAAATTTATTTAAAAAGACAAACTAGACCCAACTTCTTCCCCTACAAGCTGCCACTGCATGTAACTCCACATCATGGTAAAGCGGCCAACATGGCACGCTAAACCCTCGCCACGCCTGAATGCCTCACGAAGCATTACATAAATCAATTGACGGGTGCCTCTCCTCTATTATTGCTTCCCTCTCTTTTTCTTCTTTTTTTTAATTGGGAAGGCACTGAAGACGGACTGATAAGTCCTACTTTGTTCCATACCTATTTATGTATAGGACCTTAAAAAATGTGCAGATGAAATAGTATATAATAGGGTAGAAACAAAATAATCGAACAAATGATATTATTCATTTTTTCTTTTAGAGTAAAAGAAAAAATAACATCCATTTTCGGATTAGGAAAGCGTGCACGGGAAAATAAGGAGTCCTACCTCATGAATTAATCTATATGATTAATATTAAAAAAAGACATTTCAATATACTCGTTATATCACATTCGTTAAATTTGACTACTTTTTTATTTTCTAATAGTCAAAATTCAAGTTAAATATAATAAAACTCTTTTTGTTTTTGGTGATTGTAGAAAAGTCATGTTATAAACACTTTTTTAGTTTATACTCGTGCACTCAATTAGTAACTTGTAATTTAATGTATAATATTATTATTTTAATTAATAAAAATACACTTTACTTGTATATATTTTAATATTAAAGATAAAATGCTTAAAATAGTTATTGTATAATTAAAATTTTGATTAGTTTATACTATGAGATCCAATTTATATTTGTATATTATTTTTACAGTATTCTCCAATGTAGTTTCTTCAAAACAAGATTTTGATGGAACAAAAAAATTAGTACAAATTATAATTTTTTATAATTTTATTAATTTTATTCTAAAAGAATAATTGGCTTTAACGAGAAGTCATACTTTGCACTCAAAAAGGTGGAATCGTCCACCCCAGGCGCAACAAGGAGTCATACTAATTGATTACAAATGATGTCTGTAGCCCTTGACCAGCTACTGCAACTACGTAGTATTAAGCTTAGAAGATCAGTTACTCGAGGTGACATTAAGGAAAAAAAAAAGTAAATGCAGAGACAATTTTAGTAGCAAAAAGATGATTCATTTAATTCAGGTCCCAACTTCTTCTTGCTCTTTCATTGATTATCACTTGGCTTTTGTTTATTAAAAATGTTTCCCTAATCCAATGAATAAGCATATAAGCTAACAAGTTCTTTTGTATTTCAAATTTTCTATGTACACAATGGCTCCTTTCCCTTCATATCATATAAACAGAGTAGGAAAAAACAATTCCAAGTAGAATCGAGTTTGATTTTGATCTTTTGGATAGGTTATATACCCATTCAACTATCTGAGGCCATTAATCCTCTTTAGAGAGACACGTCAACTTATGTTGAATTTTTGACCATATGGAGTTAATGTATGGATATTTGAAAAACAAATGAGATGTTGATTCTAGTTCAGCCTTGCATAAGAGTCACAGGGGATTCAAGTTGGAGTTACATTTTTCTTTAGTCCAAAGCCTACATAATTCAAGTTGGAGTTACATGTATCTTTAGTCCAAAGCCTACATAATATTACTAACCAACATGTTGTAGAGATGCTTTAGGTACTATAGGATTATGCCAGTAGGTTCAAACAAGCTGACCTTGGGGAAGTGAGCACTAACTTTCTCGTTAAAATAATCGATCTCATAAATTAAAGTATGAAGATATTTAAACAAATATATAAGTACTTATTAGATAATAAATTTAATAACTAACCCAATTATAAGCATCCCAAATGAAATATTATTTATACGTCTATAGATTTTATCATTATGATGATTATATAATTGATCATTAGATTTGAGATTACCAAAGTATTTTTAGAGTGAATTACTATATTTTGATGCTACTTATGACTTGTTATGTTTAAGATAGCTCGGTTTGCAGTACATAGATATATTATAAACTATATAGAGGTAACTAAGTGTGTCAGTAAAAGATTTGCACTATAAAGTAATTAAAGAAAATGTTCAATTGTTCTTAATTAGCAAGAGTTTTAAAAATTCTCTAGTTAGAGTGAATATCAATTATTAATGAGCAAGAACGAACATATATAATTGGACTTGGATTTGATACTAATTTCATACTCTATATCCAATTAGAATATTAGATAATAAAAAATAAAATTATATATTATAATCATATACGAATAGGTTAAGTCAAACTATGTTGACATTCTTAATATTTGAGTATTTATGATATATTGCTAAAAGTCAATTTTAATATATAAATATAAATTATTTAATTAGAGAATTAAAAATAAGTTAAAACTATTTTAATTTGACTAATTCTGATTATAAATTAGAATTATAATATATAATCATTGTCAATATATTAAGAAATTAATGAGTTATATATATAGAACAGTTTAAAAGAAAACTTAATTTATATTAAGTTGGACTTAGTTTTGAAGCTTGATAAACTTTAGAAATCAAATATGATATATTCAATTTTGTTAAAATAAATTGCAATTATAATTAGAGTTAGACTTTAATTTATAATTGGAAGTTTAATTTTAATTATAGAAACATTCGTGTCTATTTCTAATACCATTATCTTTTCTATTTAAATTATTTGAGTTATTTTTCTTTACTTAATAGATAACATTAGACGCTGGACACATGAACAACTTGTGGTTATCAGGTTGACAAAAAAACTTCTGTAAGAATCTAAATCAAGTATACTTAAATTCTTTTATTTATGATTCATGTTTTTAAGGTATTTAATTAAAGAGATTCATTGAGAAATTATAAATTATTTTTTTCACTACAATTATGATTTAAGCACAGTTGATTCCTTAATAATGATAATAGAGTCCCTTTGAATGATTTAACTTAATTAAAATTACTTAATTGTTATTGATTTGATAGGTTTTAAGGCTTAAAACTTGTTTTATGTATATGCCATAATACTGATTTGGAAGTAATAAATTAAACTTTTTGCAAAATATATTTGAAGCTTGCCGTGTTTATTCCACTTCTTAAAACTCAATCACATGCCTCCATTTAATTGAAGTTCTAGAAAACCATGTGTTTATTGTTCACCTTTGAGAAACTTAATTATGCCTTTGAAAACTTTCGTTTAAGTTGCCATATTTGTTATGTGATTGACCTATTTCGTGATAGTCAATATTGTAATAAACCATAAAAGTGAACGACGTAGCTATAGCTAATACAAGCAAGTATGAGTCGATCCCACGAAGACTATGAACATTAGTACTTTCCCTTCCCTATTATCTAGCCTAAGGATTGATTTTAGATTTGTAATGAAAAGAAAATAAAAACTAAAACAATTAAAGAAATAAGAAAAAATAATGAACACAAAGATAGTGGGATTTACTTAGAAAACTATTATTATTAGAAATTAGTATTTAGGCTCGAATCCCCTTAAAACCTTAATAGATTGATCTTTTATCATGCAATTGTTTGTTGATTAATTAGATCGTAGAGACTCCGATGGTATGCTCGTAGCTGGCCTTGAGTCTACTAATAACTAATCATAAGGTATCTAACCGAATTACTCAGGTTAAATCTTATAGGATTTCATTACCGATTTATAAGTCCCTCTATTAGGCTTGACCCTAATCTGGAGGATTTATATCATCCCATCTCTAAGGTTTCAATCAACTCCTTTTAATTTCAGTAAATTTATTCACATCAGGATTTCTTAATCTCTATGTATGAAATCATATTACCAATAAAACATGTAATAGATCACAATAATCAATCAAACCAATTGCATTAATAAAGGAATCAAATCGTATCAAAGTATTAACACAAAGTTCAATGACATGTGTTTAAATTTTGATTCATTTAATATACTACATTTAGTGATTAATGCATTAGAAACACTTAGGATGCTTATTTTAGCTTATATTTGATCTTAGGTACATTTTAGAAGTGAAGGAACTAAAGTGACCCAAAATCATGTCCATTAAAGCCATCTTCTCTACTTCCATACTCCATTGATTCATGAAGCATGAAGAAGAAGAAAATTAAAAAGAAGAAGAAGACAAGAAAATGGAAAAAAACATGAAGAAAATGTTGTCAACATGGCTCACTACCATCCAGAAAATTTCATAGCCATACAATGTGAGTAAATATTATTACAAAGTAACTCATTCACATGAATCATACAAGCTTTCCATTTGTTATCCATTTCCTTAAACCCTACCTTTTGGAATATATCAGAAAGGATATATGTGATAGCTGGCTAGAGAGATGTGATGTCGAGAAAAGAATGGAAAACCATGAGAGCAAATAGTAGCTCCACTCTTTGTTTTTTAAGATACATTTTCCTTAAAACCTAGACATTATGAAAACATGTGAGGCTGAATGAAACCATAAATGGGTGAGGGTTGAAACAAAAGTATGGGATGGTTTTAAAAACGTTAGTGCATGGGATTTCACGTGAGACACCACACACACACACCACCTGTCCATTTAACATAACTTTTTAAGTACAAAACAAAGGTATATGATGGATGGTGGACAACTGTATATGGAGGTACGCTTACGGTATGGACAACCCCAAGGACAGTAACCGAAGGACATTTTGTCCTCTTCTATTTTGAAAGGCACCTGTCCCATATCCCTTTTAAAACTTAGCTACCTTGCTTGTTTTGGGGGGTAGCTTTTGAATAAATAAATAAGGTAAGTGTTAGCTGTATGCTAAAGAATGGGAGGCAGAACTGTGAGTGAGTAGAAGGGGTAAGCTATTCACAAAACAAAGAAGAGGGTGACGGTGGACAGAACTTTATCATCTTGTCTTCAATTTTAATAAAAGAGGAAGGGTAGAAAAATGTGAATGAAGATTGAGGTGCGAAGTGTGTGTCAGCCATTGCATTTTGGAGAATAGACCGAGGAGTTTAGGGGTTGGTTAATAATAGTTGTGTAATTGCATGTATTTTAGGGTTGAATTTGTTATTTATTTAGTGTGAATTTGAGTGGTGTGTGTGCATTTATCATCTACTCCATAACTTGTGTCATCTACTCTTACGAATAATATCCTATAAATCCCCTTATCAAGCACTTAAATGGATTAGGTAACTCATTAAGTGAATCAAGTACCATCTATTAAGGATTTCAAAATAGTTAACAAAGGAAATCAAATAGGAAGCAAGGCTCCAAAGGTTTTAGAAGCCATATTCCCTCATGGTATCCATTCTATCTTAGAATGCGATAGGTATAAACTGCCTTAAAATGTAACAAATGCTTAAAGACCATCTTTTGGAAATAAATCCTATACTTATAGGTTATTTGGAATTCAAGCTAGATATTAAGAAATATAACAATCTAAATTTCCTGAAGAGGAATTAGATAACTCTCATTAATCACCAATATCATCATAATGGGCATTTGGTTATTACTTTTAATCCTTATATGAATGATGTTTCTTAGCCTTTGCCTCTGATCAAATAATGCATCTAGCTACTACCCTAAAAAGAAACGAAATTAGTTTAATTGTTTCCTTTATATATGGCTCTAATTCTTTTCATAGAAACTATTTATATAATAAGCTAAAAGAAACTTGTTTATACTTCCATTAGTTCCCCTTAAATCATTATTTGGGACCTTAATAGTTCCATACACATGTGAAAAATGAGGGCAACACATATTTTAAGAACTTCAATAGGGACTTCAGAGAATTTATAAGTGAAAAACAAGTCACTAATCTAAAGTTTGAAATAAATTTTTTTATTTAGAGCAATAAGCAGGATGGAAATTGGCTTATAAAAAGAAACTTGATAAGGCTTTGGTGAATAAGGAATGGATTTTGAAATTTCAAAATGTAAGGCCTCACTTGGGAGTCTTTTGTTTTTAAACTATTTCTATTAACCATTTAGAATGTCGTCTCTATTCAACCTAGAAGGTTCACATTTCATTTTATTAACTTCTTAAATAAGGAAAAGGGGAATGACAAGCTATAAGTAAAGGCTCTTTCATGAATTTTATAGTCAAAAACTTACATTTGTTACAAGAAATTAAGAAAGGTAAAAAATGAGCTTAAAGTCTTGAACAAAAGTTAATTCATCAATATTTAAAAAGCAATTTTTGAAGCCAAGAGCAAACTTTCTACAGTTTAAGAGGATCTAAACTCTAAAATTAATATCCCTTATTTATTAAATAAAGAGAAAATAACTTTGAATTCTCATTCTAGAGCTTTAAAATTCTATAACTCACTACTAAGACAGAGGTCTAGAATTCAATGATTCATAGAGGGTTATAAGAACACAAAGTTCTTTTGCAGATAAATCAATACTAAAAAAATTAAATAAAATCACTTACCTCTTTAAGATCAATGGAATCCTAGCCATTACCCAAGAGGATTCACTAAGCAATTCCTTATCTCTAAACATACTTAAGTCCTTTATTTCAAATCATTTCACCCTAAAGTTACTTCAAATTATATAAGCCATTCACTAATGATGATGTGGGAAGAGTGATATTTGAACTCAAGCTAGGAAAAGTTCCAAGACTTGCTAGTTTGAAAGCCCTTTCATTTTCAAAATTCGTGGCTCTTACTTAAAAGAGTGATGTGTTAATGAATTTTTTAAGAATAAAAAATGCTCAAAGAAATCAACAAAACTTTTTTTATCATTTCCTAAAATCCTAAAATCCCTCTTCCGTCATCCATTAATGAACTTTTTCTTGTTATAGCACTCTATACAAAATTATTGTTAAAATTTTAACCTCTAGATTAAAGAATGTCATTAAAACCTCATTAATGTATCCCAAGGTGTTTTTATTATTAAAGGCTTATACAGAATAACAACCTACCAGATCAAGAAATATAATAGGAAAACTTTCTCATATAAATTATGCCATTAAAATGAGTTTACATAAGGCCATAGTTCAATCAATTGGAGCTTCATTTTTCATTTGCTGGTAGCATTTGATTTCCCTATAAATTTCATTGATTAGATTAATCTACATATCTCCACATTTTTCTTTAGTGCCTTGGTTAATGGTGAATTAACCAACTTAGTTAAAGGGGGGAAAGGATTGAGACATTGTGACCCTTTATATCTTTAGCCATTTATCTTATATATAGAAGCTTTATCTAGGTAGAAGCTCTATCTAGGCTACTAGCTTATAATATCAATCTAGATGGCCACTTTAATTTCAACAGCAAATGTAAGAAAGATGAGCATTTATGCTTTCATTTGTTGATGACTTTTGTTTTATTTTCTATAGTTGCTGACAAATCTATAAGGATCGTAATGTCCTCCCTCAATACTTTCTAGTAGCTTTATGGTTTCTCTATTAACAGGAATAAAAGTCATTTAATTTTTTCACTAAAAGTTATTCATCTTACCAGGTATTTGTCTTTGGTTTTAGGTATTTAAATTAAAGATCCTCTTTTCACTTATCTTGGTTTTCCTATCTCAACTAATAAGCTTTATCACAAAGATTATCTTTCACTCTTAGAGAAAATTCAGAAAAGAATATCCAATTGGTGTAGAAAAACTCTTTTCTTTATTAGTAATTTGCAATTAATCAACTTATTGCTCAACTCCTTGTATACTTTCTAGTTCTTACATATTGTTCTCTCCAATTCCTTGATTAAAACCATTGATAAGATATTGAGAGTTTTCTTATGGAATGGGTTCTTAAATACTAAACATCCTACCAAGCTGAGATGGAAAGAGGTTTATAAGCCTTATCTATAAGGTGGAATTAGCATTCAGTCTATGGAATTCATTGACAAAACTCTGTTTCCAAAGAGAGTATAGAGTAAACTTACTAATAAGGAAGCTTTTTAGTTTAAATGGATATATACTTACTTCTTAAATGGATACAAATTATAGGAAATGAAATCCAAAACTACTTCCTTATAGTTTTTGACTCAACACTTAAAGATGAGGGAGCAACTATCTAAATGCATCAAATGTATAATTGGCAATAGAGAATCTGTATCATTATGGAATGAAAATTGATGCATCACTGTTCCTTTTAGTAACTACAATTTACTGGCTAGTTTGCTTCATCAATTCCTTATAAATTCTAAGGTTAAAGTTATAATCATGAAAAGTACCCTAAGTAATTTTTTTAACTGACTATAATCCTAATCAAAACTACTATGAATCTTAAAAGTGTCTTAAGCATCATTCTAGGAAATTCACCAATAATTCATATATGAAATCTTTTAGTTGTGAAAGTCCATCCCCCTCCTAGTGCAAAGTCATATTATTATAAAATTATTTATATTCATATGGTTGGTGGCAAAGAATAAACATAAAACCTTAGAAACTAAATTTCCTCAATTTCCCACAAGTATAAAAGTTATATAATTCTCATCTCTTCTTTGGCTATAAATTCTCATAAAGTATAAAATATATAATCCAATCCCTTTATAGCCTTGATGTCACTAGAAACAACCATATATTAGTCTTAAACTACCTTAACAATACCAAATTTCTTATTAAGGAAAACAAACACACACACACACACACACACACACACATATATATATATACTTTGGCTTTTAGATGCACCATGTACATAATCTGTAAAGAGAGAAACTGTGGGATCTTTTAAGGAACTTAAAAACCATAGAGTTTGTTACTACAGATCTAATCTTAACAATTGGAGAACTACTTATGTTAAATAAATTTAAAAGACTTTAAAGCCTCTCCCTTTTAACTTCTAAGAGAATATCTAATTGATGCTCCTTATATTCTTGTGACATGAATGGTATCTATTAGCATTTAGTATAGCCCCTCCTAATTGGCCTCTCTCATTAATGGAAACAGTAACATAATTAGGATACTAACATCTTATAATTGCTTAATAACTTGTACTAGTAGGTTGCTAGTTTCATTAGTTTGATTATGCTCGCAACTTGTATCAACTAGCATGTCTTATCTTGCTAGCTTATAGGATTGCCCTTGTAATTCATTATTTTTTTCCAAAATATTCTTTTGTCTTTTTTTTAATAAAAGGGAATGAACATGATTGAACGTAGATAGAGTAGACCCTAATTCTACACTCTATCTCTAATGATGAAATGATTAAATTATACATTACAATAATACAAGAATAGGTTAAGTTAAACCATATTAACATTTCTAATATTCGGATGGTTATGACATGTACTAGATGTCAATATTGATTTATGATTATAAATTATTTAATTAGATAGTTAAAGATAAATTAAATGAGGTTTTAAATTTTATAATTCTAATTATGAATTCTAATTGTAATTTATAATCATTGTCAATATATTGGGAACCTAATAGGTTGCACATAAAGAGAAGTAAAAATTCAACTTAAATTAAGTTGGTCTTAATTTTAAAATCAGAATAACTTATGAATCGAACATGAGATATTTGATTTCATTAAAATTAAATTATAATTATAATTAGAGTTAGACTTTAATTATAATTAAAAAGAGATGCTAATTTCTTTTTATATAAATAAGGGCATCACGAAGCTAGTACTAATGTCTTTTCCTCTTAAATTCTTTAAGTTATTTTTCTCTACTCTATAGATACTATCAAAAGTTGGATACTTGAAAGTTTAAAGTTAATAGTCAAGAAGAATATTTTAGCAAAAAGTTGAATTAAGTGCAATTCAACTCTTTTATTTATGCTTCATTTTTCCAAATTATTTAACTGAAGAGATCTGATCATGAAATTGTAAAATTATTTTTTCTTTGTGCCCATGAATCATTGAAAGTTGATTTCCTAACACACACACACACATACACACACAACCCCCCCAACCCCATACCAAACTTGATTCTCCAACTTTTTCTTCATCATTTATTCACTTTTTCCTATCTTCACTCATTACTAAACATATCAAACAATCCTTAAAATATATCGTAAGATAAAACCTTTACCTTAAATAATAATTAATCAAGCAAAATAAACATAAACACTAATAAGAATATAAATCTAGGTCTTGAGCATATGATTATTAATTAAGAAAACACTAAAAACATAATATAAAGCCTAGAAAACATACTAATTTTTACACCTATCAACATTCCCACACTTAAATATTTATCTATCCCTAAGAAAAAATAAAACTAAAAAATAAACAAAACTTAAAACACAAAACACCCAAACATACAAGATTATAATAATGGTGAAATGACAATAAATCTTATGAAATTAACTTAGCCATAAATGTCAATAACTTAAAAATTCCATCACATTCACTTATTCTATTAATGTTTAAATACACATATCAAAATATTGATACCTATGTATACATATATGGCATTTGTAAGTATGCACTAATTCTTATAGTAACAATTAAAGAAATAGGCCAGCTAGCTCTATTTTTAACAAGGTTTAGTAGAATAAGAAATATATTTAGCACATTTATAATAGACATTATATTGTTTTTGGCGTTATCATCATCATCATTTTTTCTACCTGCATTACTTCTTCTTGTTCAATCACTCACGTGGAAAGGTACTAATAATGTCTAACAATTTAAATGAATTTAATTATAAATGTATCCAAACAAGCGTCATAAATTGATATAATAAGTACAACATTCTAATTACGATGCATATTCATCTCAAAATCACGTAAACACAAACTCCATAAGCTAATATTTCTTCACAATTTAAATGATCATATTTTAAGATATAATTCGTTTCAATTTTATTTCATTGGCACATTCATACAATAAACACATCATGCCATAAAATGTTTACACAATGCTAACCTAATTCAAAACTAGTATAATGTAAATATAAATTGACATGTAAAATGATATGCAAATGCATATATGTCCCCATACTTGAATAACACATTTTCCTCAATGTTGAAAATAATATAAAACTAAAAAATCATAACAAGTATAACAAACAAAAATAAAAGGAATAAAGAAGAAAAGGGAAAGAATACTTATAAGGATTATGGTGGTGATGGGGTAAAATACCCATGGTCGGTATATCTTTGAAAGCTCAGACGGAGCGAATAAACGGAAGCACTATGCTAAACCTTTAGCGCAAACCAGAAGGACTAATGCTGTTAGATGTTGCTCAGTGTTGCTATAACTTAACAACCAAGAATGAACTTCGATACAGTTTATACCATGAACATCCATCAATTAATTCTTTAAAAAATAAACATAAAACATAAAAATAACAAAGCACTTTCAAACAAAAATTTACAAAAAACCTAACTACAACATAATAAGCTAAGTTTAAGGTCACTATTTCTACCATTTTAGCGCCATTATTTTAACTCCTCTTTTGGATGTGAAGGTCTTATTCATCATCACATTAGGACTTATGATTCTATGTCAAAAATTTTCCATCTTATGGCTCTTATTCTCTTTCTAATTGTTCTCCACCATTCTCTTTTTTTGTTCCCCGTTGATTTACAACTATAGAATGTGTGGTTTCTTAATGAAGGGTATTACAAGTGCTTCCATCCATACCAATTATTCTTTTTTTAATTTATCACTTAACTTCTTTGCCTTTAGCTCTTTATTGTCTTCTACTTCCCTAACATTTACTTTTTTATAGCACTCTTTTAGCTCTTTTATACATTCATCAATTATATCAATCTTCATATAGTAGTTATTTTCCTTCGGATTCATCAGTGCTTTATTCATATTAAATTCAGCTTGCTCCTCACCAATTCTAAGAATAAGTTGTCCTTCATAAAAAACAATCGAACCTCTTTAAGCATTCATAAATAGTCTACTAAGAATTAATGGACAAGTTTAATCCTCTTCAAATTTTAGCAATATGAAATTCGCAAGAATAATAAAATTTTCCATTTTTTGGCACATCCTCCACCACACCAGATGATGTCTTTATATATTAATCCACCAACTAAATAAGCATAAAAGTCAGTTTCACATCTCCTAGCCCTAATTTCTTGAAAGTTGAAAAAGGCATAAGACTATTATTTACACCCAAGTCATAATAACATTTAGCAAATTGTAAATCTCCAATTACACTAGGTATAGTGAAACTCCTTGGGTCCTTCAATTTGAAAGCACGTGGCTGGTAATTATAGAGCTAAAAGTTTTAGTCAAAGAAATCATTTGATTGTCCTCCCAAGTTCGCTTATTGATAAGATGTCTTTAACAAAATTTGTATACTTAGGTATGCTCTCCAAAGGTTCCATAAAAGACAAGTTGATTTGCAATTGGTGTTTCCTTTTAATAAACATTGCAAATTATGCATCTAATTTTTTCTTCTATAGCCTTTATGGAAGTGTAATCCATGGTGCATATGGAGGAGGAGGAACATAAAGAGTGTCCTCTTTGTTCTCTTCATCCTTTGCCCTTTTTCTCTTGCTCTTCTACTTAGTGGGATTCCTCTTGCGTTTCAGATGGTTCCTTAAAATTTTCCCACTCTTAAGTGTGATGGCTTTCAATTGCTGCCTTGGATTTGATTCCATGTTGCTTTGAAGACTCCCCATTCTTCTTGTAGACAGTGTATTAGCTAATTGGTGCACTTGAACCTCCGGATTATGAATGGAAATTGCACGGTTCTTTACAATTTGATTGAACTTGGCTTCTGTCCTCTTTTAGTTCTCATCTTGACATACAAATTTAGAATTCAAAACATCTATCAATTTGTCCATCTTCAATTCCAAAGAACTGAGCCTATCTTGCTAAAATTTTGGTGGGTCTGGAACTCATATTGGGTTTTTGTATTGTTCGACCAAGAAAATTTTGGGTGGTTTTTTCACCCAAGATTATAAGTATTAGAGTAGGGATTATTACCTCTCTGACAATACTGCGCTTATGTAAAGTTTTTTTTCATATTATTGATTTTTACTAGGAAGTAATTAGCAAAAATATGATTTTCTTGTCCACATAGTTCACATCCATGCTAGATTGCCTTGAGTAGGATGGAAGATGTGCTTTTAGGCTATTCAATTATTTGGCTAGGTTTGTTACTCAAGCCTATAATGTTATCACTAAATCCACAACAAGCTCTCCCTTTTGATATTTAAAGGTTAGTAATTATATACTTCCTTCTGATGTCTATAGATAACCATTATTTGCTATCTCTTCTAATAGATCATATGTTGCCTCAACCATTTTCCTCATTACAGAGCCACTAGCTACTACATATATGGTGCCTCATGTGAGAGGGTTTACTCTATTATATAATGTTTATAGAAGGAAATCCTTTGGCAATTTGTGATATAGGTAGCTCCTTTACAATTCTTTGGATTGCTCTCATGCTTCATATAAAGACTAGCCTTTGCTTTGATAAAAATTTGTGATTTCCTTTATATAAATTTAATGGTCTTTATTAAAGGGAAGTATTTAGCCAAAAATGCTTGCAGTGGGTACTCCTATGTTGTGAGATTCTTTAGGTTAAGAGAGTTCGACCTTGCCTTAGTTCAATTCTTAAATGTAAAAGGAAAGAGCCTTATCTTGGTTGCACTTTCTGATAATCCACTGTATCTTAAAATGTCACAAATCTCCAAGAAGTTCTCCAAATGAGCATTAGTATCCTTTTTGTCCAGTCCATAAAATTGAACATTGGTTTGTAGTATATTCAACAGTGCTGGTTTGATTTTGAAAGTATTGATTTACAAAAATGATCTCATCATCCCTTATTGATTTGCATTAAACATAAGAGTTCTTTATTGTTTTCCTTAACTTAATTTCTCTACCATTGTTCTTTTGATTGCTTAGTGTCTCACTTTTCAAACATGATGTCAGAAGCTTGTGTATACTTACATTACTCATACTCCCTATAAATCTTGTGTTCATACACTTGCAATCACACAAAAAAGTATTAAATTCCTTAAACCAAAGTAAATTAAACTACAATAGATACTATAACAGTCCCTAGAATAGTGCCAAAAACTTGTAAGTTTTAGATAGAAAAACTTTCATACTAAAAATTTATAGATCGTAACTTATAATATAAAAGATATCATTCCCACGAGGACTGTATAGTCACCCAAAAATTCTTAAAAACTTTTCTTAGGTAAATAATAAGATGGTTAATTAAGAACCAAACTAAAAATACTTAATAAATAAACTTTCACTAGACACTGGTAAAATTAATTGATTGATTAATAATGAAAGCTAGGAATTACTTTTATCCTGATTTGTTTTTCTTTTACCCTCTTAATTTAATAATACTTTATCCTCGATATCCTATAGTTATGATTACCCTCTACTGAGATCTAATGAAGTAATCTAAATTAAAAACAAATAGAAATTGAATTGTGATCTCTCATTCTATCAAAACTCTTTCTAACTATGAAACTGGATTTAAAGCAATTCTATGGATAACTAATAAAAATTAAGATCTCTCTTAAATTGCCTATTAATTAGATGTTTATAGGTCTATTAAGGTACCATATCTTGTTGTGCAACACAGCACATGCGAATCAATCTGATCTATTGATCTAATTTGATTATAGAGCAATAAACATCATAAGCTTATTCGTTAAATCAAGGCTTTAGCAAATAATTCAAGTGTTATTCCTAAAAAGGAATTTAGCAATCCATAGATGTAACTAAATATCCAAAGTTAATCATCACTACCATATAATAACAACAAAGAAATAAGAAAATAGTAGATAATGAAATCTAGAATTCTTCTATTCTTTTCCTTAAGCTGGAAAATTAGTAGCCTTACTCTTGATAGTTCTCCTTTGATCTTCTTTAATTATGATTATGCTACTAGAATATGGTTTTTTAAGCATCTTTATATAATCTTGAGTCTTTTAGGGTTTTAACACATCTATATCTTCCAAAAATAGCTCTAAACCATCAAAAAATATGAAAATTTTAATGTTCTGGGAAACACGCACAATTGTGCATGGGACTGCCTATGAAAAAAATATAGTGTAAATAGATATATGAATATTACATAAAAGGTAACAACATATAGGAAGTTTATCTTTCAATAAGGAGCACTTTAACCACTTTAAAAGAGATTCTCAAATTTAGAAGCAATCAACCCACATTGGCAAGAAAGTTGGCAATAGACACAAAACCTTTTTCTGGTATGATAATTAGATTACAAGGGACCTTTAATGAATGTAGTGAGTTGCAAGATCTAAAGAGAAGATTTATAAGAATCATAATGTTGTAGATGCTTTGCTACATAAGAAGGAGAGCCTATTAAGAATTTCTTATAAGAATATGTAAAATGAGCTTACAATGTTAGTGTTATATAAAAGTAGGGTGTCTAACTAGTGATAAATTTTCAATAATGCATTATGTAGGAAATTGTTTCAATATAATCTCAGTTATGATGTATGGTATAAACTCATTTGGTGCAAATGTAATCTTCCTAAAGCTGCTATAACTCTATAAAGAGCCATGAAAGATATATTGCCAACCATTGAGAGATTGAATAGGTTTAAATGTATGAAAAATTAGTGTACTCTTTGTAAATGCCAAATAGAGAGTGCCTCTCACCTACTCTTCCAACTTCAACAAAGAAGCATAGAGATTAATATTACACAAATGTGCTATCAAAACCCCCTTCAATGATTGCCAGAAAATTGTTAGTTGGAGTTTAGATTTGCAGCATATGAATAAAGACATTAAATGGTGTTTCTACGATGCTTTATCTTACCTTATGCTCTACATATGGGATGAAAGAATCAAGGGAATATTCAGTAACATAGAAAGGAGTTTTGAGGCATTTACAAAGGAGTAGTTAAGCGCTATTAGACAACACATCAACATATTTTGTAACAAGCTCTTTCTAGATTCAAATTATATTGATATTATGACAAGCTCTCCTTAATTCAAATTAATCACAATTGTTAGCATTTTAAGTAACTTAGTTTTATAACTTAGTTCTGGAGCTCTCATCCTCTTGGTGAGATTGTAATTTATTTTGATATGACTTGTATTGGCTTAATTTAATTTCTTCTTTAAAAAAGTCACCCCTAGATAATAAGCCCCTGTAGGTAATTATATGGGAGAAGAAGTTGCTTCTAAAAGTAGATACACCCTTTGCAATTATTATTAGGTCGCATTTTCTTAACATCTTAAGCCGATGCACCCTTTGCAAGAATATGGAAGAAACTTAAATCATCTTTTTTTTCTCCTATTAATACTCTCTAGCTATTTGGAATGCCTATCTAGGGATATTGACTTTAGGGAGGAGGTAGCTCATATTACTAGGAAATTTTTAATAAGTTTGCATCTTTAGATCATTTTGGTGTAAAAATTGGTTATATCATTGCACTATGATGTTTCATATTTTCCATATAGATTAGACAAATTCTATAATCTTTAAGAATTTAGGGAAAAAATGATTAAGTGATGATTGTATTGAGGACATAGAAATGAGAGCAGCGTCTAATACATATTCTCACCTATTAAAGAACAGAAAATAGTGATAGAGCTGTCATTGGTGATCTTCTTTAAAGATAGTTCACAATATTCAAGGCTTAATTGTGTAGAGAGAAAATTTCCTTTTTTCCTTATATATTTGACTAATGTTCTACATTATTCAATGATTGCTTCAAATGTATCATCACCTTAAAGATTGGAGCTTTGTAATTTTGGATTACACCAATTTCTTATCCTTATTCAAGATAATTTATTTCAGTTAAAAAATCCTTTTTTAACAATATCACTAAATATTAGTCTCCATATTCTATAAAGAAAACCAACAATGATATGAAACTGAGCACAAAGAAAGGTCCCATCTTTGAAATTGTCTCTTTTATATTTGGTTTCTATTTTCATATATTATAAGCTTTAGCACAAGAAGCTTAAAAGAAGAATCTTTAAGAATTATTTTAATTGGAAGATTTGATTCACTAAAAAGAACCAGTCCCTACCTTTCTCTTTGAATCAATGCAAATGCCAACATTGCTTTAAATACTGCTTAAAACTTCTTCTTTTTCACTCCTTAATCCTTTCGATATGTTTTTATTTTTATCTTCTATGTCATTTTTAGCTTCTTTTTCCATTTTCTCTTATAAAAAGTTCTAGTTTTGTTTTGATAGTTCTCGCATTGAGATTTTAAGTGAAAGATTGTTATTTTAGGTGAAAGATTGTTCTTTTACTAGTATAGAGCTGTAACTTTTTAGGCATGTTATTGGTTAGTCATGCTCTTAATGTGCATTTGTTTTAGATGAGTATTTAAATAAAATTTGGGCAATGGGCTTACTTTTTAATCCACGATACATAGATTTTTATGATTTTAAAGTTTATTATGGTTAACTAAGGTTAATTTAAAATTGGAGATAATTTAGTTAATTTAAATTATATTTAATTAAGGTTAATGTAGAATTAGAGATACTTTAGTTACTTAGAATTTATATTTAAGTGAATGGGAGACTCATAGTGCCATATGGCTTCCATGTGCCAATATGGCACATAAATAACAAAAAAATAAAATATTATATCAATATTCACGTGACACTTAACTGATGAATACATAATTCTTAATAAGAGTTCATTCAGTCTAGAGTTTAATTTGAATAATTTTAAAGTGTTAGAATTCTTTTTTAATATTTTAAAATTTTGATATTTAAATATATTGGTCAAAGAGTCACTTTAGACCCTAGTATTTTCAATGAAATTAAATTTGAACCTAAATATTTTGAAACATTCAAAATGAACCCTAATATTTTGAAAATATTCAATTTAAACCCTAGCTTAATATTCCCATCAATTTTTTTTTCAAAAAAAATATACTATAGCATTTTCTATTTTTTATTTATGGCCCCCTGTACCAAATGTGCAACCCACCTAGCAATGTGGCCAATATAAAAATAACCCCACCACTTGTTTCTAATTTTTAAACAGTATCATTTAACTTAATAACTACTCATGAAAATTTTTAATTGCTTTTATTCTATAGCTTCCCTTTTATAATAGCTTTGCAATCCCTAATCTACTTCTTTTTTTGTTTCCAATAGTATCCTTATTTGATTACCCTAATTTATTCTTACACTTTTCTTATTTGCTTCTAAAGCTTGCATAATTGAAATTGTTCACTTTTTGTGACAAATTAGGTATTTATTTTGTATCTTACTTTTACTTAATCTTTGTTGACTTTTGCTTGGATTAGTTAAAGAATCGATCTGCTTATATCTTACAAGTGTAATAAGACGTTTGCTTATTTGAAAATCATTGTTCATGAATTTTATTGTTTCCTCATCAAATTGACTAATATGAATGTACTTATGCTTTTTATTATTGAATGAAAAATCATCCACCAAATTTTCTAAAGGAATCTATTAGACATTGTTTAGGATATAGTTCATTAACTACAATTATAAGATGTAATTACAAAATAACATAATTAATGCTTGAATTCTAGGAACACACTAATTGTTATGGTACAAAATAATCATGGTCATTCAATTGGTTTACAAAATACACCAAATATAAGATGTAGTTACAAAATAACCTACTTGATGAATAAATTTTAGGCAAACATCAATTTTTATAGTACCAAATAAACTCCTCCATTATCTTGATTTACAAAATCAACTAATAATAATAATAATCATGTTTATTAATAAGTCATTCAAATGTCTAGTTTGTTAACTTGCTAGCCACTGGTCCCAATTATTGCTTTTGTCTTAGTTGTTGTAGCTTGTAATTATCTTGAAGAGATGTTATATTTATTCACCAAAGACTTTTTAGTTCTAAAGAAAAATTGAAAGAGTTTGGATCAACTTCTCCAAATCCCCTTTTATTCATATTTTTAGAACTAACAACTTTTGAATCGGCATATTAATTAATACGTGTATAAGTTTAATATTGACTATGAGCACAAGTATCTAAGTACATGTTAAAATAACATTAATGCTTTGTTAGCTAATTTGACATTCCTTAGTACATGATATGCTGCTTTGAATGTGAGTTTACTTAATATAATTTAGGTTAAATTAGTAGCCTATTCATATAATTATTGTCTTGTAATAGAAAGCAATATGTTCTTACCTGTGATACGTTTCTAACTATTGGACTTCGATTAAAGATGTTTCAACCTACAAAATAATATGTTTAACATTAACATTGATAACTAGATTAAAAAAAAGATAACTAAACTAGTAATTGCTACAATGACATGTTGTTCATTAGGTCTTATTACTTTACACTTTTTACTATTGTGTCTAGAAGCCCACGTTTCCTTCATTTCTATACTTGACCCTTTTAAAAATCTTTTTTCCTCTTAGTACTTTCTTTAGTTCATTTTTATATCATCTTCTTCCCTTTATTGGTCTTCCTAGCATCACCATCTTGGATGGTAGATGTAGTTGTTGGTAATTAATGAACAAAAAAAATATTACTCCTCTAATAGGTTACAAGACTTAACAAATGTGTCTAATTTTTGCTTTGAGTGATTGTTAAATGTTTTCATGGATAATCATACAGGTTACATGATCTATAACTAAGATAATTGCCTCTTCCTAATCCTATAATATACTTTTTTCCCTTTATAGACATCATATATTCCATTTCCATTCCACACAATCATCCATTCCATTACCACCTGCTTATCTTTTTTTCAAAAATTTTAATAATTATAGGTGTAATATTTGATTTCCATGCATAAGTATATATCCTTAATTTAGCATGTCTCTTCATGATCATTGTCCTTATGTTTTCTAGCATACAAATCATTAGCCTATTCTTTACTGGTATGATCCATTTGTTGCAACTCTCACTTTGGTTATTATTAACAATTGGATAATTTAAATTATTGGTGTGACCTAGACCATGTCTCTTGTGGATATGCAAGTAATGCATAAACACCCGTCTTTTTTTATATTTTTTAGTTTCTCATTAAAATCTTTAACACTCCAATGTCCATACCAATTGTGATAAATATGTCTAATGCACATTTTATGACATGTATTTGATACTTTATCCTTAATAGATCTTATTAGTTCATAGATATATGTCAATAAATATAAATTAATTAATGTAAAATAATTATATCAACTAATAAATAAGCAAAACTCTATATGTATGTAACTTTTAAATATAAGACATTACTGTAACTTTATGCCCATATTCTGATTCTAGATCAATTGATAAGAGTGATCTGAACTAACTTTATGAATTAGTTTTCACCTCATAGATATAACCTTGCAGTTTTTAATATTCATGAGCATAACCTAATCCTATCTCCTTTTTCAACTTCCACTTTATAGCCATGCATATAGTTTAATTCATAAATATGATCATCTTTTCCTTCCATCTTTCAATCATCTTAATAGTGATTATAGTAGGCTTTTATAAGATTTTATCTATGAATGTTGCTTTCATATTAGGTTTATTAATTATGACATATATATGCTATATTGCATTTAGTTCTCACCTACATCCTTTAACGCATCCTACTCTAATTAGCTTAGACTCACATTTTTTATCAAACATTAAACCATATCGTTATTTAATAATCAATAACAGTTTTAAACACTTTCACATTCCTAAATTCCATATCTAATGTCCACTATGATGTACCACCGCCTACTTAATGTTTAACACTTATACTAGGTATTCTAATTGTCTCCCCTACCTCCTCTCTATTAGGGTACTCATCACTATCAAGGAAATTTTCATAGTCACTAGATTCAATCTCCATTAGTTGGTGGCCATCTAAAATTGATAGATTAAATCTATCATATCCTCCTTCAACTTCATTATCCTCTTTAATTTCACCATACACAAAATTCCCATCAAGGCTCATATCCCCATCATTAATACTCTCTTATATAATAATATCTAAATTAACTTCAACATACATGACATCATCGTCAAAACATAGATCCACACCATTACCTATTATAGCTAAAACTTTTAGACCCATAATTGGAAGCTCAAACTTATCCATCGCATATACATCAATTCTCTTATGGTTTTTTAAAAGGTTAAATAACTTTATGCCAACATTCATTAGATTCAATTTCTTAAAGACTCATTGAACCTAAAGCCTACAACTTTGAAATAAGCCTTAGCAACTTGTTGGTATCCAAGTTCCTTCCTCATCTTTATCAAAATAACTTGATGACTCATCCTCATAACTCAAATCAAGATCTAGTCTAAAGTGCCCTTATAATATAATTTTAAACTTCCATACTAAATCACTATAACCTTAAAAATGGCAAGTAAACAGTATGAGTATAGATGATAAGAAAAATTTGATGACACATATAAATTTGCTGATAATAAGAATCTAATAAAGAAGATAAGCAAAATTTATGCCATACTTATATTTATATATAAATAGAAATTATATGTAATTTATAACCAATGAAATCTTGCTAAAATATTAAGATAATTATGTTCTTTGTTCAAATAAGTAATAAAACGAGAATATAAAGCCAAGAAAGACAAGGGTAGTGTTAAATATAGTTTCATTCATAGTCTCTGTAATTGTAACCATTCATTGCAATGACAATGCATCATATACTTAACTAATTCTTTACTGAAGTAATTGTTATTTCTAAAGCATTATATATAATAGGAAGCATTTTTCTTATTGTAACTCTCATATTGAATGGGATACAACATGTTCTATTAAGGAATCACATTTCACCTATTAATTAATATAAGATTGTTAAGGAACTTGATTGCACACATAAAATTCCTAAGGTAAGATGCCTATAGCCAATGACTTAATTATCAATTAGCTAAGCATTATAATATGTAAGATCTCTTTCTTTCAGCTCATAGAAAATATATCACCTGCACCATTGTCATTCAATCATCTAGTTTTAGTGTATAAGCAATTGGATTAAAAGACAAAACCCTGTAAACATATAAAATTATCACATAATTTATATATAGGTTAACCTATGAGCATTTACCTCAATAATTATGACAAAATAAACAAATACTTCATACTAAAAAAAATTAAAGAATGCATATGGATGATTTTGTCTTTTTATATTCAACATTGCCTATAAATAAGAACATACAAACATGTAAAAACCACGTGAATAATCCATGTAAAGATTCCTTGACAACAAAAAAATTAAGAAGGGGCTACAATATGAACTTAACCATAACCTAGAAAACAGAAATCATAATCAATCAAAACAAAAACTAACATATCTTTGGACTTAAACTAATGAAGCAAAGACCAAGAGAAAAGATGATACCAAAACACGAAACAAAAAAATGATGATCAAGCTTCAACTAAAACAAATATAGAGATAAAGCGATGAGGGATAGAAGTTATAATAGATGACAATGTTTAGGAACAAAAGAGAAACTAAAGTAGGGATTACAAAGCAATTATGAAAGGAAAGCCACATAAAAAAAAGTGATTAGGAATAATATGAGTATTTATTAAGTTAGAACACAACATTTTGTAAATTCCAAAAAATTGATGTCTAAGTAGTAGATGATAAGGCTATTTTTTTGCAAATAGATAATAAAAATGCCAAAATAGATTTTTGTAATAGAGAGTTGACAAGGTTGTTAAGTTATGATTTAAATTAAATCTTTTCAAAATATTGAGGATATTTTTGAATGTTTCGAAATGTTTGGATTAAAACTAAATTTTATTGAAAATGTTAGGATCTAAATTATCCTTTTTTTGGAAGTTAAATAAAGCATTTATTAATACCTATGAAAAGCATCATAAAGGGACATTACAGATTGTTTTCATTAAAATAAGATGCAACAACATAACTACTTTCCAAGGAAAAAATGGAACTGAAGATTCCATTGCCTTCTAAGATAAATGCTTAGATGATCAAAAACTTGATGAGCTACCAAGGTTTCCTTTATCCAGTAATACAACTTGCAAATTAAAGTATGCTTATCAGTTTTGTTCTTTTGATAAATTCTTTGATTTCTTTCCCTCCAAATTGTATCAACTGTACAATTAAAACTAAGACTTAAATAGACTCTGAATTTCCCTATAGAGTAGAATTTTGCCCAATCTAAAATTTTACTCTAATAGGCTTCAGGACAAAACTAATTTAAGGCATTAAATGGAGGTTTTGTATTCACATTTGAAGTATAAATGGACAATGCTTTCTTTTTTAATGTTGCATAGCTCAAAAAGAGTGTCATTAGATCCAATGATCCTATCTTTCATCTTTAATCTTCCCCTAGATGGTAGCCCAGTTATGAAGGAGGCCTTAGACTTTAAGGAATCTTTCTAAACAATATTGAACCAAGGGATGATTAGGATAGAAGGCTTAAGTGCCTTAACGTACATAGAATTTGCGCATTACTTATTGCTACTTAAGGTCTATTTAGGCTTATCTAGAATTAAGGGATTTAATTCATAACTGGGGAGATAGATCTGAAACCTTTCAACGTCCTGCCTAAAAGTGCCAGGAATTTTTCTTAATAATACTTTTAACTAAAAAATTTGGAGAAATTCTTGGAGACAGATTAAAGATGTCATTTTTTAGGGAAAGAGGACTAAAGGTAGTCCAATTGTCGAACCAGAACCATGTATCTTTTCCATTCCCTACTTGGATACCAATGAAAGAGTATACCAATTGCCTTTTTCTTAGTATCTGGATTAAAAACCAAAAATGGTCTTTCTTCTCCATGAGCTACCATAAAATATTCTCTTTGAGATAGATCTTATTAATTCATTTGCTTCATAGGGATTACATATCCCTATATAGTCTCGAAATTCTATTTACAATCTGTATTTTTTGAAAGGTTGCGATAGAGGTTAGACCAAGACCCCCTGCTACTTTCTCAAAAAAATTTACTCTCATTTGACTTTAACACCTTTAGAAATGTCATACCTCCTAGACTAGAGAAAAATTTTGATACATTTTTCCATTTCTTTAATAATAATTTTTACTAAAAGAAGATGAGAACTCCAATGCATGTGTAGATTGTTAAGAACTAACGTGATCAACTACACTATCCTAGCTTCAAAAAGAGCTCTACTTTGCCAAGAGTTGATGATTTTCTTATATTTTTCTAAGATCCTTAGGTAATAGGGAGCCCAAGTATATGAAAGAAAAATTATGAACATTCAATCCAAAAATTTGTTAGAGATTTTCAGTATTGGGACTATCTGAAGAGAAATATATACTGCTCTTATTTGAGTTAATGTTTAGGTCAGATAATTCATTGAAAACCATAAAGGAATTATGCAGAATTGAGATGGATTCTTAATGAGATCCACAAGATATAAAAGATCATCTACAAAACATAATTGAATAAGTGATAATTCTTTGTATTTATAATGGAATTTGAAGTTTGAGTTCCCAAAAATGTTAGAGATGATGATCCTATTTAGGATTTCCATAATTATGACAAATAATTAGGGAGAGTTAGGATCTCCCTGCCTAATTCCATTACTTGGTAGAGGCCCCATTGATGAGGATATAATAATCTAGAGTAAAGATGCAGAAGTGTATCTAGTTAATAAATAAACAAGGAAAACTAAGCCATTCCAAACAGATTAAAATGAAATTCCTATGGATCCTATCTAAATCCTTGAATAAATCAATCATTATAGTATAGCTTTTAATATTTCTACCAAAATTGTACTTTCTCATCAACTCTTGGACTAGGAGGATGTTGTTTGAGATTGATCGTCCTAGTACGAAGGCACTTTGAGGGCAATGTATGAACTAGTTTAAATTCTCCTTGAGCCTATTAGCTAGTAACTTAAAGATAACTTTGTAAACAACGTTACAATAAGAAATAAGGTGAAGATCACTAAGATAGTTGACATTGAGATGTTTAAGGATCAAGTAAGGCATTGATTTCCCCCACAATTCTTCCAGAGTTTAGAAAATTCTAGTTGTATCCACACAAAAAATACCTGTAATATGTCAAGTTTTCTAAACAAAAAAAACTGAACATTAAACCCGTCTAGACTAAATGCTTTCATAGGATTAATACTAAATAAGACATATTTAATTTCCTGAGGAGATGTAGGGAGTTGCAACTTTATTAAAACCTCTTATGACAGATAGTTAAGGGACCTTTAAGATTCTCAAACTTGAGTAGATTAGTGAGCCTATGTGAGTTTAGGACTCTAAGCAGACTTTCAAAATAACTATATATCACATTCGTCAATTAATCTTTATCAGTGATAATTTTCTTATTATATTTTAGCAGACAAGCTATTTTATTGGTATTTATCCTTGCCAAGACTTAATTGTGGAAAAATTTGGCATTCAACTCACCCTTCCTAAACCAAACTGTTCTTAGTTTTTGCATCAGTAAAGTATTGTAATCTCAAAGAGCCTTAATGTAATTCTTTAGTTTGCAATTATCAGCATTTTTATAATCAGCACTATATGGATTGAGATAGGAATCTTCATAAGCTCTCCTTAATTTGATCTTAACAAATGTATTAGAATAGTAAGAATTGAGAAATCATTTAGGTTTACCTTTAAATAATTGAAACTTCCTCATAAGCTAGTAAGCCTTACATCCTGAAATTTTGGAACTCCATACTTTATGCATTAGATTCATTAAGCCTTCGTTGCTGGTAAGGAAGTTAAAGAATCTAAAAGGAGCTTTAAAAGAGGGTGAAGAATTAAAATTTAGGACATCCATACTAAAATGATCAAAGCAACGTGGGAAACCAAAGAGATCATAAGACTCAAAATTGACTTAGCTAACGATGATTGGCAAGAAATCTATCTAACTTCTTCCTGATGAGGCAATTGCCAATTTATTTGATGCTCTAAATGAAGAATTTTCCAACTGATCTTAGATCAGCCACCTTTAATTTAAAGACTGCTTGCCCCAGCTCCCTACCAATATTAAAAACATTTATCCTATCCTTTTAATCTTATGAGGGGTGCAAAACACAATTTATATCTCCAACAATTAACCAAGGTCTGTTGATAGAAGATCAAATAAAGTATAACTCCTCCCAGAGTTTTACTCTCTAGAATTCAAAATTAAAAGCATAGATAATGGCGATTTCAATCTCATTCCTATCTTAATAATCCTATAGATGATGTGAATAAATTGATCAGATATGATGATAAAAACTTGAATTTTTAGAGGATTGTAAGCAATATTATTCGACCATTAAAATGAAAACCATTATTGGAACCAAATTTCTAGTTTTTCCCCTAATATTTTCATAGCATTATGAAACTTATAAGCTTTTAATCTGGTTTTATGCAATCCTAGTATAATTGGTTTCTTTTTCGAAAAAATATCTTTAACAATGTATCCCTCATGATGCCTATTAAAGCCTCTAATATTCCAAAAAATTATGATGATTAAGGAGTTAAGATTACCAACCCCCTTTTGTTTTCCTCTTTTTCCTCCTTGATTTTCTAATGGAGGTAGAGGTTAATTGAACATTCAACTCCTACCTCTCATTAAAAGGAATTTGATATGGAGTCTCCTCTTCCTATTCACCATCTGTGTGGTCAATACTTGTTATCCCCTCCTCATTCAATGGAGAGTGATATTGATGGTTAACCAGGTCATCACCGTCGGTTAATTGTGCATTCTAATTCTAACTTTAAAGTAATGTAACAACAGGATTGGTTTCTCTATTATAAGGTACCTCTTCTATACCCATTAGCTTATTGTAGCTCTTTGAATTGAATACTTTTCTTATAAATCTCCACTTTTGTTTCTTGAAAGATGTTTTCTAGTTGTAGGAATACTAAACCTTAGCTTTTATGAGGTTATTAGCAAGGATAAGCTTTATAACAAGCAAGCTATCATAGAGAGGATTTTTGGGAATAATTTCCATAAAAATAAGAGTCACAGTAGATTTTCTCAAGTTTGGAAGTTACTGAATCGAAAGCAACAGGCTTACTAGTTGAACTGGCCAAGAATCTTAATCCATCCAATGTTTAATATTCGAGAGTTATATCATGGAAGCTAATATAAAGAGGGATGGTTTCTATATAACTCTTGTCAAAATCCTGACTTGGAACCCATTGTTGGATGAATATTGGCTTCCCTCTAACATGCCAAGAGCCAGATTCCACCATTTTATTTATACTATCACTGCCTATGAATTTGAGTAATGAGGTGTCATCATTAATGAGATGTATTTTGTCAAAGCCCTTATTATCCCACCTAATTTGTACTTAATTCTCTATAAAGGGAAAAGCAAGTCTTTTGCTTAGAAAAAACACCAACAAGAGTGTTACTCCAAAGTTTGGCATCTTCTTATAGCAACTTGAGGGAAGGGTACATAATGCCATCAATTATGGTAGAAGAAAAGTGATTAAGCTTTTCTTAAGAAGAGTCTACAGAGACTACATTGCTTAAGGATTTTCTAGACCCATTTGCACCCTTAACCTTTTGTTTACTGAGGAAATTGACATTCAAAAACTCTTGAAGAGTATGGAAGTGAAGCTGAGCCATACCTTTAGGAGAGGAAATGAATGCATACTTTGACTTCAGATAGTACACCATTTGGATGAAATGGTAGGAGAAATTAGGTTGGCACTAACATTTATCAAAATAATACCTCTAATCCAATAAAGTGTTTCTGAGTAAAAGGCATCCTTACATAACACTTTACCTTTAAAAATACACTCATTCATTTATTTCCATATGGTATAAATGACAACATAAAAATATATATTGGAAATTATGGAAATTTCTTCATTCAATAATGGCTTTCAATATGCCTACGCTAGTAATTCTTCCCAGTTAACCTCATTGCAAGCATAAGCATTCAACTATTGGATATAATTTCATAACCTTTCAAATGCTACAAATTTTAAGAATAAATGGTCATTAATTTCATCATCATTATAACATGTTCCTAGAAAACATGTGAGATAGGGAGGCAACTCTCAATTCTAGTTAGAGTTGAGAGTTTATTTTTAATGGCAAGATATACTATAAATGACAACTTAGGAGGAACAAATTTATGCCAGCAATTTTAGAGTAAGATTCCTATAGATTATATAAACTAATGTGAAATAAGTGAGAAGAATGTCTAATCTAGTAAGTAGCATCTTATCTATATTAATTAGGAAGCAAATACAGTAAGTTGTCTTATATAAATTGGAACCCCCTTTGTTTGATAGATCATTTATTATCATTGATAAGTTCAAAAACTTTAGCTCTTAGCTTCATTAGATACCTTATGTGGAAAGCTTAAGGGAGCAAGTATAGAGAGCCAATGTTGAACAATTTTTCAAACCACATCTAAGTGGAAATTTTTTATTCATTGTGAACTTGATTTCATGGAAAAGCATACTTCTCAACTTCAGGATGTTTGCCATAGTCCAAAATGAGTTAACTGAGGTTTGACTTCTAAAACACATTGGTTCTCTAGATTGGAGGATTAAACCCATTTCATCCAAAGAGATTCCTTCCTTATAAGGATTCATTAAATCATATTAGTAAGTAGCATAATGCTACTCAATTGGATAAGCCAATTTCCTAAAGTTTCTTCCTCTTTAGATAAATCGATATCATCCCATTTTACCTTGGTATATGGCTCCTATAAACATCACCTATTTAAAGTCAGTTCCTCATAATTTTCTCTAAGTCTTTGGCGATACTCCTATCAAAAGACAAATGAGATATCTAATAGGCATCCAAGTTATTAAGGACATATTTAATGAGTTAAGTTCTACCTACAGAAGATAAGTTTTTACTGGCCTAATAGCCTATCCTTATATGCATATAATTAAATATGGCCTAGAAATTAGTAAAAGTTAGCCTTTTAATTGTAATAGGAATGCCAAAGGTATCTAAAAGGAAGTTTTCCTATATCTAATCCTACAATAAAATCAAGTTAATTATCTTAATTTTTTATGGTGTTATAGATAAGGTTGAAACTCTTGTCAATATTAAAGTTTAAGCTTGAAAATGAGCAAAAGCTATTAAGAGAATCCATGTAACCTCGATAGAGAGAGGCTTATCTTTACAAAGTAATTGTAAATCATTAGTAAAAGACAAGTACTGATTCTTTGCCTCACACTCTTATTATGGAATTTCAATGTAGGTTCTCTTCTATGTTAGCATAAGGAAGTCTAAAGAACACTCCAACACATATAGAAAATAAATAGGATGAGATAGGATCACTTTGCTATATATCGTTACCACTTTTAAGCATAAGGGTAAGCTTATTTTAAACAAAGATGTTAAACAAAGCTATAGAAATACATTTTTGAAGCTAGATAGTAAACACCCAAAGTTCCTTGAAAGCATGTACAATGAAGCTCAAATTTATAGTATCAAAGGTTTTATGGAAGTTTATTTTCATTGCACATCATAGCTTAAAACTCTTATTTTGATAGCCTTTGAATAGTCCACATGGCAAGAAAATGTTGACAGCACATCGTAATGCTAGTCAAAATAAAAATTAGACTATTATTATAGCAATAGTGAGTATAGGTCGATCCTACAGAGAGTGTGTGTAAAGTTTCCAAAATGAAAATAACTGGTATTTAGGTTTAAAGGGGGGTTTTGAATTTTTTAAACAAGAAAAAAAAAGAAACTAGACTAATAAAAACAAATTAAAGAAAACATGTGAAAATGATAAAAGTGGGAAATTTGGTAAGGACCTGGTTCTCTAGTTCAATCTCGGCCTACATCCTAATTAAATATATTTCATTAATTTGTTATTTTCTGACCTCTTCTAACAACTATTAATCGTGAGTTAATAATTAACCCGAGTTTTCCCTTAGGTTTTGTTTAATCAAAATACGATCATTAATTAAACCTAGTCACTGAATAACCTAGGATACGGTCTCTAGATCTAATTAGGAAGTAGCATTACAAACTAGCAAAACCGATTAATCAAGGTAACAACCACATATGATGCGTCATGTAATCTAGGTCTTATTATCCCTAATGATTAAGACTCATTAGTCACTAAAATTGAATTTCAACATAACAATTATAGTTTATATCGAAATTCTAGCAATAGGTTTACAAATAAACGATTCAATGAACGCATTAAAATCATCCTTTAACAATACCCAATGAGTTCATACATAAATAACTGAACAATAACAAAAGAACGATTATCCATATATAAAACCCAAATCAATTAACATAGGATAGCATAATCAATTTCTAACGAGAGAAATAAATAACAAAATGGTGAAATATGCTTAACCAGGTCGTCGGTGTCGATGTCACCTCTGAACTAGCATCGGGACGTTTAGCCCTTCATGGGTCTCTCACAAAAAAATGCCTTAGCCCATGAAAATTATCCAGTTGAAACCCCTTCAATTCTTTCTGCACTGTGCCTCCTCTTCTCTCTATACGTTAACCCTCTGTACTGTTATGTTGATGTGAGAATTAACCTTCTCATTTTCGGTCCATTTGTAGTACTCTTTATGCCCCCTTATATTATGCGTTTTAAGTAAAAAAACTTATTGAATGTCTTCTACTTCTGTGTTTCACGGATGTCATTTGCGTGAAACATATATGCAGATGTCATCTACATTTTGTCCAAGTGATCAACACCACTCCATCATTTTGCTTCTTCCCAACAAACTCTTCTCTTCATGCTGCTGCGTTTCATGCTCTACTTTTGCACTTTAGCTCTATGGACGTTGTGTTCTTTGCATCTTGTTTTTTTATTTTTCTTGTCTTCTTCTTGTCTTTTAATTTTCTTCTTCTTGCTCGAAGAAAACAATTGAAAATTATTCTTAGGAAAATAGCCCAAATATCATACTTTTGAGTCACTTTAACTCCATCACTTTCAAATTGTGCCTATAATCACATACGAACTAAAGTGAGTAACTTAAGCATTTTTATGTCATTAATCACTAAGTGTTATGAAATAATAAAACAATAAATTAAGAACATGTCAATTTCTCCCACACTTAGCTTTTCTCCGTCCTCTGGCAAAAATTAAAATTAAGCTCATGGAACCAAAAACAACATTTACTCATTTTTCATATTTTCCAAGAATATATAATCATAACAAAGATAAATGAATTTCAAAAATCATAGCAAGAAGTCAACATTCCAAGCTTTTACTCATGATCAATTAACATTCATCATCTTCAAAACTGAGCAATCTAATGGTAGACTCGAAAAATATGTTTAACTAAAATATATCCATGGGTACACTCAATACCATTCATAATCATGACAATCAACAACTTTCCATATCATTTCATTTCTCCACCACTAAAATTCACATGCAAAATCATGGATCAAAGGACTTTTCAAGGTTGTAATGTGGGCAAAGGTAAGATGAGATGTATTTTAATCAAGTAGCATGAAAAGCCATCAAATCTAGTGAAACAAAGCAACATTCAATGTCATATAAAGTGCACAAGTTAACACTCATCAAAAACTAGGTACCATCAACTATGACAAGTGCAACATTTATATTTCACAACCCAATTCAGCTCTCACTCACAAACTAGATGAAGCATATATAATATAAAGGAATTACTCATACAATTTATGCCAACAATACATTAAAACCACAAGAGTGAACCTTCCAAGCCAACATCTACCTCCTATTTAACATACTTAAATAACACAATCATTACAACTCTAGGAAGATGCATTAATAACGAATAACTTTGCAAACTCATATGCACTTCCTCGATAAATTTATTTAAGAAATTTTTTTATTATTTTTCTTTTTCTTTCTTTCTTTCTTTCTTGTTCATTTTCTTTTCTTTTCTTATGCTTTTCTCTTTTCGTTCTTTCTTTCCCTTTCTTTTTTATACATTAAAAAAACTAAATTAACATGGGAATTTCAATGATATGACATAACAAAACAGCCCAACATTAACCATCACACACATATGTACACTCCCACACTTAGAATTTTGCACAACCACAAACTCAACAATCATAAATGCTCCACTAGCTTTATGACTTGGGTAAGACATTTGGTTAAGTTTAAAAGCATAAAATGTGGTTTATATAAAAAGAAAGGTATAAAGCTTAAAGGGGGTTAATAAGGGAAAAACCATGTCAATGGGGAAGGCTATTTGGATAATATAGTTCGGAAAAACAAAGAATGCCTAATCATTTCTATGTTGATGCATGTGATAAAAATATGGTCTTGAATAGAAATTCAAGGCAAAATCAGGATGTCCATGTCATGAAGGTCACACATCATCAAAAGACAATGAGACTGATATGAATGTGTCAGTCAAATAAGGTTTAAAATCTCACCGACTTTATCTACCACTAGTCATTACTCTTTTAAAGATAATGCATATCGACCAATCACAAGAGTAAAAACACATACTAAAGTTGCTATGAAATTCTCTAGTCAATTCACACTCTAATCATGACTATATAATCCCAGAAGCAACAACAAACGAGAAAATGTTTGTTTGTTTAATTTATTCTTTTGTTTATTATATTCTTTCTCTATTTTTATTGAAAACTTAAAATAAATAAATTAAAAAGAACACATGCATATTATAACGAGTGCGAAAAAGTAAAGGAAAAGAAATTTACTTCCCTTGGGTTGCCCCCCAAGAAGCACCTTTGTTTAAGTTTGCTGGCTCGACTCCATGTTTTCTCCTCACGTGACAAAATTGTGATCTTCAGGTGTCACATGTGGCTCCTCCACGTAAGGTTCTTCCAGATAAGGCCTTGGTTGATAATCGTTCACCTCCAACATCTTCCTTATCTTTAGATTCTTCATCTCTACTGTGTAACATCCCCTCACCTATGGGAGGGGTAATTTGGTAATTTGGAATGGGTTAGGAATGTTTAAAGTGCATTGACATATTCATGCATTCATATATGCACATAAGTAGCAAATAGTGAATTTTTGCACATGTAAATG
>JAOTAY010000004.1:18875464-18905755 GCA_025629805.1 Erythroxylum baracoense
GTAACTCCATTTGAGCCCACGGTTGTAACCCAGATAGGAAATTGAACAGCTTGTCCTCATCTGACATATTTTCAATAACTAGCATTAGAGAACTAAAAGACTTAATATAGTCTCTTACCGTTCCATCCTGCTTGAGTTTCTTCATGGCAGCTCTTGCGAGCCAAGAAGTATTCATGGGAAGGAACTGATCCTTGAGCTCCTTCTTCATCTGCACCCACGATTCCACGGGAGTTCTACCCGCACTGATCTTCGTAGAGGTCCTCGTCCTCCACCAGAGCTTGCAACCTCATCTAAGTACATGGCCGTCACATTAACCTTCTCAGTATCAGGTACTCTAGTAGCCGCAAAGTACTACTCCATATTCCACAAGAAATTCTCCAACACCTTAGCATCTTGCACGCCTTCGAACACCCTAGGTTTCGTACCTTCACAGAGGAAAGCTGTGGTGTGGAGTTTTCAACCCGCTCGACATCTAGAGTTGCAACGGCACGCCTCAGTATTGTAATCTCTAGTTGGGTTTCCTCCTGTGCCTTCAACATATCCACCATCTATTGCTGCAACTGTTGGATCTGCACCTCCGACATCTCAAACCGAGTGTTGTGAGATGTGACCTCTTCCTCCCCTTGAGGAATCGGCCCAATGAGTGCTTCCACTATAGACACTCATTCTGTCAAGTTTCCTACTGCCATTCCGAATTTTGGCTCTGATACTAGTTGATACAAAGGTTACCTTGGGACTCAAACTTTCACTGAATTCTATCGCCAATACCCTTTACACGGCAGTCTCACTAAGGTCCGCTTCAGTAAGACTCAGCCTTTAACGACCTTCAAGTGCTTCACTTGCTCACTCGAAGAAACAATGCTTAAGAAAGCAATAAGAAAAGATAGGCAAAAAAGGAAACAGAGATACAGCTAAACCAACCTTTATATTACTTTCCCTCAAAGGAATACAAGGAATGCTCTCTCTCTGAACTAGTTGAGAGTAAAGCTCGAATGAGCTATATATAGGCATCCTGACTAGGAAATCAAGTTGCATTCAGAATCTCACTAAAACTGAACTGCCTAAGATCGTGCCAAGATCACGTCTATCTCTATCAGATTACATTCACGTGGACCAATTAGATGACACCCCCATCTAAATAGGACTCTAACTAATAAGATAGAATTTATAAGATAACAGAAAGATAGAGTTTACATTCAACTAGGAAACTAGCATCCTTATCCTCGAAGATCTCCGTTATCTTTAGATGTTGTGTTCCACTGTAACTCTAACTCCTTGTTACCGTCACATCATCCAAGATCTCCTCACGATCTCTATCTGCTGATGATGCAGTGTGATCTCGTCGAAGCCCACATAGCGCACTGGCTCGATCCAATGCTTCCCACAATAAGTATGTTAGTCATAGTCTATCCATCCGAGCATAGTCTAAGTCTTTAGTCCGTCAAGTCCTTAGCTTGGGCCGAGTCAATCTTCACTAGATCTGAGACTACCAAAATTCGCACCAAGTCTGATCACACTCGCTCACGTTTGCCTTAGTGCTTTCGCATGCCTTCTTCATACATGTAATCCAGCTAACCTCCCCCCTAAGGCTCCTCATTGGAAGTCGGTGAGAAGTACTCCAAAAGGTTAAGGGTCTAACATTTGCCATCCTTAGGCTTAAATAATAATTCTCTAACGATTTAAGATTCAAGAACAATTATATCTTGATTTTATTTTGTTTATTTATTATGTTGATATTTTGTATATAGATTTAAGTAGGATGAACCTAAGATGTAATATACTTCGATTAAGTTTTGGTTTAATGAGTCTCTATTTTTCTTGTGATTTATCAGTGTTTTTATATTGATTAAATGGAAGGGGTGAAAATGAAAGATTCAATATTTGATTCATATATCAAGATTCGAAATATAAGATGTATTTTTATATAAATAACATCTCAAAACAGTTAATTTTTCTCACTACCTAAGGTATATAAGTATATATTTTGTGCAGGTCGCAATATCTAGTGTTAAAGAAAAGTTAGAATATATTTGATATTTTATTCATATTTTGAGATATTTAAAATAATTAACCCAAAAAAGAACTATGATATCGAATATACATTAATATAAAAAGATATAATTTTGTATTTTATAATATGGTTTTTGCTCAGTCGACTTATCCAAAAACCCAATATCCTTTTGTAGTCCTTTCTGTACACATTAAGGGAAAGAATTGTACTTGTCATCTAAACTTGATAAAGAGGATAAAATTTCCTAATAAAGAAAATCTTTGTAAATTGATAGTGTTGGGACAGTATGAACTACATTAATTAAAAATATTAATTTAATGTTAGTTTACTAATATATTTATTTATAAAATGTATTTATAATTTAATAAGAACATTTTAATTATTTAAAAATACATTGTATTTTGTTAATCTAATTAATTAAAAATGGATTAAATATAATATATAGTTGATGTAGAATGAAATTAAGGTGGAATTCTTAGAATATTTTTAGGTCTACATGCTTGCAAAAACAAAAAATCAATGCATCAAAAGTTTTTATGTCAAAGACACCCCAATGTTCAAGTTAGCAAGCATAATAAATGCAAATATAATTCTTTTAAGTGAATGAGTTGCAACATATCTACTTACTTTGGGATGCTTCCCTTTTATAGGCAACACTTTAAAAAGTATAATTGTGATCTAAATATCTAAGTAGAGTTTAAATCCATCTTTACTAAAAAGTTGGATAAGTCTTCAATTAAAGTTTGACCTTCTTATCAGATTAGCCTTATCCTAACTAAAACCTTTTGATGAAAATGAATCTTATTTGTTAAGCATCTTAAAGCTTTTAAATAGTAAAGATAATGATAAACATGAAAATGAAAATCATAATAATTATCCTAAAGTCATTAGTTTTCAATAAATAAATTGGGACAAAATAGAAAAATCATGTCCATTTCATACACAAGTTAAGGGCATTTTTTAATCTTTTAATTTCTTTTTAGGACTTTGGAGTGAAAAAGAAACTAACATAATATAGCATGTTGGAACATTTGTTTCTTATTGTAGGGTAACGACCATCAGGTTAGTATAGGACATTTACAAAATATAATGAAAAATTTCTAATTAATGTCTACTTTAAATAGATTGAGAAATTGGATAAGAAAAATCCCTTAAAGATTGATATGAATATTTATTGGGGATTCCAACTTTTCCTCACTATCACTACTTGGCCATTGATCTTGATTGATCTTAGGCTATTAATTCTCCTTATATAAATAGAAACATATGACATGAATGCACATTTTCATCATCTTCCAAAGTTTTAGCTTGTTTTCTTTAGAGTGAACCATCCATACTTACTTTAGTTTGTCTATTTTCGAGAGAAATGAAACTGTTAAGGTCATTTGAAAAGATGTTGCCTTTTTGGAGGTAATACCAGATCTTTCTTATTTTTATAACATGGAGACTAACATGGCTAATTGTAACATCCTGTTTCCATACACAAGTTTGAGCCCTAGATTTTTGTAAATGAGAAATAGCAATGAGAAATTAGAAAAATGCATTTCGTACCTATACATAATATTAGCATACACACACACACGAGAATTTGATTGTTTTGCACGTATTACATACAATGACTGTTCATGCACTCATTTGCATTTTCTGGGTATAAATGATTCTAATGTGATTATGATGTGAATAGTGAATGTTTTGTGTTAAAAATTGATTTGATGAACTATATTATTGATTTAGAAATGTTAGTGAAAATTTAGGAAATTTATGATACTTATAAGTATTTTTGGACTAGGAAAAATGCCAAGTGGCAAGTCAATTGTTAAATGATAGTAGAAATAAATGTCAAATGAAAGTAGAAATTATTGATAAGTGACATGAAGATTTATTGACATGTGACATTGAAAATTGGGAGATAATTGGATTAGAAATATAGAGACAAATGGACTGATTACTAAGAACTGTGTAGTAGTATAAGTAAGAAGGCATTAGCATTTAGTTTGGTTATTAAGAGGTGAGTGTCATGACATGCATCACGACACTCACCATGCAATCAACCTCTTTGCTTATGATTCATGAATTATCCAAATAAATGACCATCTTTCCAATGTCTTTCATTTATAAGAAATACTCTCATCTTCTTTATCTCATCTTCCTTCCATTTCGATCCACTCATGATCTCTATATCCTCACCCTCTCAACGTTGAGTTTTGTTATCATTTATCACTAGCCATCCTAAGATGTCATCTTCTCCACCTTGTTACTTGAAAGCCTATCCTAATCTACCTTAAAAAGGAGATGATCGTATGGTGTGGAAGAGCTAGGGCTATGTGATGATTTGAGAAGAGTTGAGTTAAACAAGTAAGTGTATTATTATTAATCTTCACGGCTTTGTTAAATGAAGCATATATGATGATAGTTAGAGGTTGGATGTTCATAAAATGAGGATGTATATATGTTAAAACGTGAGTGAAGAAAGGACCATATAGATGTCTTGATTTTGTATATATGATGATTAATAATTCATGAGTTGATGTAGAGATGATTTTAAGATAAGAAGATCATTATATTGGTGTAGAAAAAGTGCAGAAAAATTTGATAAATAAATTGTTGTTCTTATATTCTGTTTTCTATGTTTAATAACATGTATCTCTTTGATTATTTTAGTTGTAAATTAAAATTAGTTTAAAGCTAAAGGAAATGAGTAGTGTAGTGTCTTGAAATGAAGGTGATAATGGAGTGAACATATGCAGAAAATTGATGATGAATGTATATGTACGAATGTTCTGTTTTTGGTGTTTATGATCAAACATAGATCATGATTTGTTTGTGGATGATATTGAGCTGAATTGGTGGAGAGAATGAAGAGGAAATGATGAGAAACTAAACTAGAAATGATAGACTAAGATATGTTAGATGTAATTTAAAGGAGTTGGAAGAGCTGAAAAATTAGAAGAAATCTGCTGGGATTTTCGAACATATCCAACCCATGATCGTGAGAAGTTGTCCACGATCGTGGGAATGGTCTATAAGTGTAATATGCTTCTTTTATGTATGGTTTGAAATAACAAATGGTTAGGTACTTTCCTATGATACATTTAGGCTTAAATTAAGCTTGAAATGAACTTTGTTTCATGATGGATCAAGTGATTAAATATGTGACATGTTTAAAGTGATAATGGAAGTTATAACTTAAGCATGGATGGTTGAAATTGGTGTATTAAAAGTCTGGAAAATTGGAGATGTTATAGATCCTATGAAGGCTATTATGATTCAAAGAAGATGAATAATGTGTACTAAGTAATGGTGAATGAGAAATTGGATGTTATGAGATCTTATAATGCTAGAAAAAGGATTGGAAACCATATATGTGACAGATATATGATTGATGATATTATAATAACCAAGTTCTTGGAGCTATGAACCTAAATGCAAGTTAAACATATAAAAGTGAAATGGTTTGAGTAATTAAATTATATGATTAAAGAAATATACCTGGAATAGTCAAATTGAGCATGCATTATACATTATACACATATATATGTGTACAATTGAATGTTTATGTGAATGTGCAATTAGTAATGTGTGTACAATGTGTGTACTGCATGCAGTGATACACAGGATTCAATAACAACATCTAGACATTTCTAGATCATAGAAGAAAATGCTAATCTGGAGCATACTATGAGTCAATCTAGATGGTCTTACTTTAATTGATTGTTCTGTTTAAATTTCTGTATTGCATTATTACTGATGTGAATGTAATTGTGATAATTTCGTGCATTAATAGTCCAAGGAGTTTGATGAATGTGAATATATTGGAAGCGCTTAATTGAATGTGAATGAGCAAGAAATAAGTGTTCTCAACTTAATTGTTGAATGCCAGACATCGATCTAATAAAAAATATGAATGTGAATGTGAAAACTGAACACAAGTCATTGATTGAATTTGCATGAATGTGATGCATTCCACTATATGAATGCATGAACATATAAAGGCAGTTGTGACCAGAGTAGCCACCAAAAAAGAGCTTAAAGTTTAGAATGTGATTAAGAGCCAAAGGCTCATTATGTATAATGAACCCGGTATCCCCAACAGAAACAAGACAGTTATTAATGAGCCCAATATCTACAATAAATATGGGACAGTTCAGGCACTCGGTCACAATAATGTAATAACTGAAAGTGAGCCTTATTAGCATTACATATACATCGATATACATGTTTAAATGGTTGAAATGTATTGTTTGAATTGTTTGAATGAGAACTGTAAAATAAGTGAATAACGTGATATATGATGCTATATCATGAAGTAGTAAAGTGATGTGCCTTATGTGATGATGTGAATTTTCTGTAAATTATTTGTGTTATGTGATACTAGTGAGCCATCGTGGACGGTCCGCTCACTGAATTTGCAAAACTCACCCAAATTGCAACATTGTCTTTCAGGCTCAAACAAGATATCCAGTTAGATAAATTGGAGTCTAGCTACTGTAATCGAATAAGAGGTTGAGGTCAGGATCAGTTTGCACCTGTATATGTCTATAGTCTTTTTTATATTTTGAAATTGTATTCCGCAAGTATTATACAGTGGTTATGAAAATTGTAAAGTGTAATGACTTTATGACTAGAAGTGTTTTGTAATTGCAATAGGCCTAAATGATTACTAAAATTCTGATCATATGTTTATTGTTTGTAATACTTGCGACTGGGAATGTTTATTAATAAAATGGACTATGAATGATTATTGATTTTTTTGAAATGTGTGTAATGAGTGAATTTTTTTTTTGCAATGAGTGTGATTGACTAACTGTCCTAGCATGCCACCCTTGCAGAGTATGTTCTCGAATATCGTCGATATGTTCAAAAATATGCCCTATGAGAGTGGGATGCTACACTAATAGATTCAATTTAGGTAAAGAAGTTAGTTCTAGTGATTTTATTGTGTGCTCAATTGCATGAAATTATAAGAATAGTAACTTTGAATCCCTCAAGTCTATTGATACTTACTCACTATCCCCCTATAGTACTTAGGAATCCCTTTAAGGTATCATACAAACTTAGGAGTGTCAAGTTTATAAAGAGAATTTGTTTGAGAAATTCTTCCATAAAATCTATTCCTAGTTATTATGATTATAATTTTGAAACATGCATTAGTCCAAATAAGCTCAAGAAAACAGAGTTCTAAAAAAAGAGAGAAAAGTTTAATATCCTTAAAAATATTAGAGCTAGTTATCTCAATACTGATAATTGTATTTGTTACCTAAGCTTAGGGAGATAGGGTTTTACTATGATAGTTTCAAATGTGGGCTTCATTTTCTTATAAACCTAACCATCACACAAATTTTTTGATTTAACATACTTAAGCCCAATCCAAATTCAGCTACAATGAAATTTATGGTAGGCTTGGTGGGCTAACCTCAACTTAGTAGCTTGTAAAAATAACTACAACATATTGAGGATGTTGCCAAAAGAGACACTCTAATGGTTAAGTTAGTAAAGTTGAAGGGTGATAAGTATACAATGAGATTGCTGATTTTTTTAATGATATTGGATGTCTAAAATTAACTTTAGGCTATTTACTTTTATAGGAAATCCTTTTTTGATGTATAGTTAAACTCTAACTATCCTTAGTAGAGTTGACTCCAACCTCTATTAGGTAGCCTAGTTGGTATTTGAATAGAACTTTACCTTCTAATATGATTGAATCGTTTCTTGATTGAACTTGTATGTGCCAGAAACATAAAGGCTTGAAGAAGATTAATGGACTTTCTTGGATCAACTTAGTTTCAACCTATACATTCGTTAGGAGTTAGTGATCTTTTGAATCTATGATTAACTTAAGCCTCCTTTTTAAAAATTGAAAACCATACTTAACAACTCTTCTATATCCTTTTTTTGATAGGCCAACATAAGAGAGTTTGAAGATTTAATAGTAATCATCCCTCAAAAGCCATAACTCTTTAATGAATTTCCTTTAGTAGGTTTGTGTTAGGTAGGTTGAAGATTTGAAAAATTGATACCTCAAAAACCTCAATTTATTGCTAACTTTCTTTTGACAAGTCTCATGAAGCTTGATGAAAATTTAATAAGCATCATTCCTCAAAAGCCTTAACTTATCTTAAACTTTCCTTAGGTAGGCTTGCGTTATGCAAGTTAAATTTGATAAGGAATTGCCCCTTAGAAGCTTCAAATAATCTCTAACTTCCTATGACAAGCCTGTATGAGTTAGGATGGAGATTTTATAGGTATCCTGAAGTAAATCACTTGTTAATATAGAAATCACGTATAATATGCAAAATACACAAGTAGGGGGGGTTGAATTGTGTTAAATCATCTAAGATATGAATCTTTTAAATCTTCTTGATTTTTTTAACAAATTCAGATGATTACAAGTTTACACAATGCACTTAATTTGATGAGTAATGCAATAGCGAAAATTAGTATCTATTCTTCTGACAACAAGAAAATTAAAAAGGTAAGAGTTAGAGAATATGATACCGCGATTTACACTAGTTCACCCTTAACCTTAGGCTACGTCTATTCTTCAGAGTTTGTCTGAGATTTTACTATCTTCTTCAATGTTACAAGTATTATTTCTACACTTGCAAAGCCTTTTCAGGTCTCTTTCACAAAATATTCTTTATCTGCTTCCTTAGCCTCTTCAGACTCTAGCCTTCCTTTCTTTCAAAAAGATATTGTTTGAGCTTTCACACTAACGTTACAGATGTATTTGCTCTCATTCTTTCTTTCTTTTCTCTCAGAATATTTTTCATAGCATAAGCACTTGAGCATAGAGTTTCTCTAAAGTATTTTTCTACAATCAAAATTCTTATTGAAGTCTACGACTATAACTAGTATTTATAACCTAAATCTCCACCGGTCTTCTTGAGAAATCTGCTTGTAGAGTCTTCTAAAGTCTGTTATTAGTTGAGTCCTATAACCAACTCCAACTAACTGACGTTCTAGCACATTCTTTAATTACATCTACTTGCTTAGATTCTTATGCTTCATTTTACATCTTAAACTTGATCACTTCGTCTGATCCGCCTTATTTAGCTTTTACTTAAGCATCGTCTTGATTTGATAATTTGTGCCACTTATATTTATCTGCACACTTAACAAATTCATTAAAACAATTCACACACTTCTATTATTATTATTATTTGACTTTCATCAAAATTAATAGAAGAAGTGAAACCTTCTTGACTTAACAAAAATATGATATTTGATCACTCTTACTTGCTCACACAAAATATTGAAAAACCTAGAAGGCATGCGGCAACATTATTCTTTAACGTGGTTATGCAACTGGATGGTTTCATGGTGTTAATACATAGATGTTGTAATCAAGAGGTGCAAGGGTACAAAACATTTCAGCTACACAAAAATTAAAGCTGGTAAAGAATGCTCTCACGGAATTTGTTGAGATGAAAAATCAAAGTCTCAATGCCATTAAGAAAAAGCTAAAAGAAACTCAAGAAGCATGTTACAACTTTCCATAAGACATAGATCTTAGAACTACTAATACTTAGAGGCTGAAAGAGTGTCAGGAGGGTTTGGCATTTCAAAATTCAATCCTAAGGCAAAAAGCATGAATTAATTAGTTAAAAGATGGGGACTCCAAAATGAGATATTTTCACTCATCTCTTCTCTTGATGAAAAATAAAAACAAAATTTCATAATTATAAGAAAACTTGGGTAACATCATATCAGAACAAAGTGATCTGCAAAATCTAACCAAGAATTACCTCCAACAGTTGATAGGATCAATAGTTAACAATTAGCTCAGTTTTAATGTGAAAGATGTCTTTGTTGGTTCAGAAAATCAGGCACTCAAATACTCGATAACTACTCCTTTCATAAATCAAGAAGTTAAAGAAGTCCTATTCAGCTTGCATCCATCAAAAGCACCTGGACCAAATGGTTTTCTAGCTTGGTTCTTCTAAAAAACATGGGAAGTTACTGGGAATTTATTCACATAATTTTTCCTGGAATTTTTCTCTTCTACTAAAATTCTCAAAGAGGTCAATCACACATACATAGGCCTTATTCCAAAGAAACAAAACCTTTCCTTTATAGCTAAATTCTGATCCATTTCTTACTGTATAACTATTTACAAAATTATTACGAAGTTCTTTGCTATAAGGCTGAATTCAGCTCTTAAAGAAGTTATAAGGCCTTCATACCTAAAAGAAACATAGGTGACAACATCCTCATCTTACAAAAGTTGTTAGGATAGTACAAAATTGGTAAAAACATTAAAAGTTGTTTAATGAAAATCGACTTCTATAAAACTTTTGGCATAATTTGCTAGCATTACTTAGAAGATTGCCTTAACGCAATACGTCTACCGACCAAGTTTATAAAGTGGATTATGAAATGAGTTCGAACTTCCTCACTTAGTGTCCTGGTTAATGGAACCCCCTCTTAACCCTTCAAAAATAGGGATCTCGAGATTGATTATTAAACTAACAAAGTGCAATAGCAGATTCCTATACCATTCTAAGTGTAAAGAGATCAAACTAACCCATTTAATTTATACAAATGATCTCATGATTCATAGTGGTGAAAACAATTCATCCATAATCATATCACTACACATCCTATAGAATTTTTTCAAAATGGTCTAGGCTCAAATTTAATGCTAAAAAAATCAGTTTGTATATACTTTCAGATGTCAGAAATCAAGAAGATTTTAGAAACATTGCTGGATTTGCTTTGCATTCCCCTTTATTAAATACCTTGGAGTCCCAATTATAATAATCAAGCCCGAGTTCTAAGATTTCATTCCACTAATTGAGAAGAATAAATCTAGGATAAATGCACGTAAAAAAAGGTTCCTCTCCATTGCTGTTAGACTAACTCTCATCACTTCAGTAATAAACAATTTGCATATTCTTTGGTTTACCTATGTTGTTCTGCCTAAGAGAATCAACAAGGAAATTTATAAAATATTCAAAGCCTTCTTGTGGTCTAGAAAAATAGAAAATTATAAAAATGTCAAAGTGAAATGGAGTGAAATCACCATTCTAAAAAAGCGAGGAGGGTTAGGCATCATCCCAATTTCAAAAATGGAACAAGTACTCTTAAGTAAGAGAATATGGTGAATATTTACTGACAAGAAAGCTATATGGATTAACTGGGTGCATGAATATCATCTCAAAAATCAGAATTTTTGACAAATGGCAAACTCTAGAGAATTCTCTTGGATTTTTAATCATCTACCCAAATTAAAAAGTATGATTTATCCCTACGTTAGGCACAAATTGGGAAATGGAGTAAATACTTAGTTTTGGTTCGATAATTGGACAAAATCTAGCCCACTTATATAAAAAAGATATTCTACAACTTCGAAATAGAATTCCTATGAATACTAAATTCTCCATACTCATTCAAAATAGGGATTAGTATGGGAATTTTTTAGGATTCTCTACTTGTTGATCACTTATCGGTGATGCCAGTGAAGGATCCAAGTCTCAAAGTGAAGCCAACACGGGTATTGCCCCCGAATCCATTTAAGGGACTCCCAATTACTTGAAAATAAAGAGGGAAAAGATAACATGTCACAGGAGCGAGGCGAGGTCTGGAAACTTTACTACGAGAGGGACGCCTCGTGAGTTGGGTTTCTAGAGATAAGGCCTTTTTGCTAAGCCAAGTAAATTTTGGGCCAAGAGAATGGCACAAAAAGATCTTAATATAAAAAAAGTGGGGGGTCTTTCTCGTTCGATAATCAGTCAATGAAATCATTTTGGATCCTCGACTCGTCTCATTTTTGGCCTTTGACCCATTTGACATTGGGTTAAATCTGTCCAGGCATCATCTCTTCTTAGCTCCTGTCACAAGCTAATCATAAACATTGCATAAAAGTCCCTTGGGATGCGATTCTTTGGAAATAGCCTCTAAATCCAAAAGCTTCAATTATCACTTAGTTAGTGATCAAGAACAGACTTAGAATCAAGAGCAAATGGTTCGGGGAATATGATTCTACTTGTGTCCTTTGCAAAGAAGCTAAAGAGGATAGGAACCACCTATATTTCATATACATATACTCCAAAGCAATATGGAGTAGAATTCTACAACTGTTACTAATAGCTTATTACACATTTGAACGGAATGAGACCTTAAACATGATCACTAAGCTTACCAAGTAGAGAATGTAGAATGGGATGCTAATTAAAACAATATTCATTACCACCATCTACATAATTTGGAAGGAAAGAAATTGCAGATTGTATAAAGTAACCAAAGACGTAAAATACTAGCTTATAGAGAAAATCATTAATTGGATTCTAGCAGCACTTATAGCAAACAATAAGCAAAATTTACTCACTCTTGAAATGAAGAACACATGGATGTTGGAATGCTATGTATCAGATGATGGAAATATCTTGTAATTTTGATTTTTTTAAAGTGTAGACAAATTGTACAACTCATTGTAATGTTTTTATAGCTTTTGCTAATGTTAATGCAATTTCATTTTTTTTAAAAAAAAGTATTCCACTGGCCTTTTTTTGAAAAAAATTAGGTTAAGAATAGAGCTAGTAGCCAATTGAGAATGTAATATAGCTGAGTAACTAGGAAATTCACAATAAAATGTTTGTCTTCGCATCAAAAGGTTAAAATGACATTGCAGCCAAGTTAAATAAAAAAAATGTGACCTAGTTGAGTAACTGGGGGACATTCACAAAAAAAAAATGTTTTCCTTCACATAAAAAGACTAGGTTAACGTTGAAGAAAATTAAGAAAATGATGTTTCAATAAATAAAACCTACTAATCTTTGAAAATAGCAAAAATTTTCATGAAAGGATACTTAATGATAACTACTTTTTTTATTGATCAGTAATTATAAATGCATGTTTACAGGTGCCATAAGTGAATAGGTTGTTAATATTTTTACTGATATGTATATTCAATTCAGACTACTTAAACATGAAAGAAATAGGTTAGTATGTTGGCACAATTTGAACGATTGATGTTTGTGGTTAAATTGATTCCATAAGATTCAATGTCATTGTATCATTATTGCATGTCGCATGAATGTGTGATTATATGTTTTTTTGTTTTTTTTTCTTGATAACAAGAAAAATTTTAAGTGTGGGGATGTTGATAATTATAGTTCATACTATGTTTTCCTATGTGTTTTAGTGTGATTTAAGGTGTTTATTAGATGATTATCGTATATATAGGCTTAAAATTGTGTTATTGTGAGTGCTTGTTTATATTCTAATTTTTTGTGTGGTTTAAAGCTTGAATTCAATCTTAATTTTATGTTTCATAAGGTGTTTGATGTGTTTGTAAGTGTAAGAAATTAGGAAATTGAAGAAAAAAGAAGATGGAAACTGCGAGAAGGGTGTCACGATTATGCATAAGGAGAAAGATTATGATAGATGTGCATGGAGGCTATATGGCTTTTGTTATGATCATGCCTTAAGGAGCAGATCATGGCAGAGAGGTTGAAACATAGAGCACAATCGTGACTCCTAGGTCATGATCATGATAGGAGATTTTTAAGCGAGAATTTTTTCATTTGTTTTAAGGTTCGGGGCTATTTTTGCAACTGAAAAAAGTGGGAAATCCTAGACATGACCCTAAGACCTTGAGGCATTATATAAGAATATGAAATACAAAAAAAAAAATTGCAGCAGATATACACCAAAGTGGATCAAAAGATCAAGAAGAGCATTAGGAAATTCCATCATTCCATATCAAGGCTTCAATAGAATTTTTATTCTTTTCCTTTATTTCTTTCATTATCCTTAATGTGTAATCTGATTTCCTTGATGTTAAACATGCCTATGGATTTCTAAATTCAGCTTAGGAATTATTCTGGAATTATTTTGTGACGTTTAATTATTGTTGAATTCAATATATTTTTAGATGTTTGTGATAATTGTTCTTGCATAAATTTGACAACAAATTGAGAGACTAAGTCAAAGTAATTAGGGTTATATTATACAATGAGATTTGACAATTTAAAAATTAATGATCAATCAAAGAGAGATCTTCGTTGTGAAATTAATTATCTACTAGACTACTTTAGATTTAATTAAAGAAGTTAGGAACATTTTTGTGAATCGGAAGACTGCACATATGTGAATTGTTAATTCAATTAGAGTTAATTAGTTAGGCCTTGAGAGAGAGTGATCAAAACCTTAGAAAATCTAAGATCAAATATATAAATTGAATCGACAACATTATAGAAAAGAATAATTCTTAAGTATTCAATCTTGATCAAACCTTATTTTTTATTGGCAGCTCACTATTTATTTGATTACTTTTTTTCATTTATTTATGTTTCAATTTCTATTATTTAAATTTAATCTAAATCAATTTCTAAATACCTTAAACAAATTTATGTTCAAATTGTTAACTCTTACATAATCCTCGTGAGAACGATAACCTCTTATACTACAAAATGCAATTTGTATACTTGCAAGTATTAAGAGTTTTATTATATATAAAACTTACTCAACAATCTCTAATATGCCTGGGCTCATTTTCTGGCACCTTATAAGCTGTTTCTATAGAGATAAACCTGACAACGAACAGGCCTTGGGGATTGATCAATGTTTCATTTAGTCCCATCTTTTCCCAATGTAACTTTGCCTAGTAAATATCATTGGGTATGATGGCCATTTAGCGAAGAAAAAATCAACGAGGCTGACATTACATTTATGAGCACCTTTGTAGTAGCACTTCCCTTGGAGATTTAACAATAAGCTAGCCTTTATTAGTAACACGAGGGGAGTAAGGTAGCTTCACCGATGGAGATTAGTCGCCGACCGCTTGGCACCAAGATATCCAAGGAGGGATTAGTAGCCAACCGCTAGGCACCAAGATATCCAAGGAGGGATTAGTAGAGGAGTTGGTTGGCTCGTTAGGAGCTTCAATGTTTTCCTTAACCTGTGGAGGTTTAACCAAGGAGAGGACAACTAGTTCTCTCTCAAGTCGTGTTTCAGGTAGTTAGGTTAACAGCAAAGAGGGATAGGGACAAAAGGGGAAAGTATCCTTCTAAAACATTAGTCTAACCTAAAGCATATGGCACAACTTCCATGACCGAAGGAGATAGGAAATTTTCAATATATTAGAGTAGCAATTTGAAATGTCCTTCCAAAAACAATATAGGAACCATAGACGGGAAAAGTTTAGGCAAGCGAAAGACTAAAGTACCTTTAGGAAAATCAAAGCCTGATAGTAGAGGTATGTAAATGAAAATACCTAGTAGGCAATGTAAGGATGGTTTGGTGTTAAGGTAAAGGAGGAGAAATGTAGACCAGGTTAAATGACAAAGAGGCGCAAGAGGAACAAAATGAAGCAAAGGCAAGCAGCTTAAGATAATCAGAAATAACCAAAAGTAACAAAGCAGGAAACAAGCAGACAAAAGACTAACTAAAGGGCTGAGCAAATAATTTGGAGCTAAGAAATGAGGAAAACCACTACTTGAGGAGAAACCACTACTACAGGAGAAGTAAAATCTTCAGGAAAGACCTTGATAATAGAAGAAGTTGGGGAAGTAGGAGGAAGGCTTAGAATTAAGGTAGAGTAGAAGGAGAACGATAAACTAGGTTAAATAACAAGGGGCAAAAGAACGACATAATTAAACAAACACAAGCAGCTTAAGATAACCAAAAATAACCAAAAGAAACAAAGTTAGGAAACAAGTTGGCAAAACACCAACCAAAGAATTAAACTAAGAGTGAAGAGTGAGAAATGAGGAAAACCACTATCAGAGGAGAAGTAAAATCTTCAAGATGACCTGAAATTTATTTTGTTAGAATTAAAAATAGACTTTTTATCATTATTAAAATCAAAAGAGTAAGTCAGTTGGATAAAGAAAATATTACCAATAAATTTTGAGTGTCCATGAATATTAGCTAAGTAATATAAGATTATCATATTGAAATTAAAAAGTAATATTTGTACGAAAATAATTATAGTAAAAAATATAAAAATCATAGAATAATTTTATTATACATTTCTAATTGGTTCTATAATTGAATTAAAATATAATAGGCTTGACTTTAAATAATTAATTTTTAAATTTAAAAAAAGAGAATAAAAACATAAAGTAGATATCTTTTAAATTTTGTAAAAACAATAATAGGATCTGTCATATTTTTAAGAATTTAATTGAGTTTATATTTAATTAAATGTAATTAAATTAAGTGATTAATCTAGCTATACTGCTAATATTTAAGTTAATTTTAAATAACACAAGAAATTAAGAAGATTTTAGGTAAATATTTCTATCATTTTAAAAACTTATAGTATCTGAATTAATTTAGATAGAAAGAAAATTAAATATTTAACAAAATGATTACATAGTCAATTATTTCGAATAAAGCATGTAATGAAAGTAAATTTAAAACACAAACTAAATATTACGAAAACACAGACGTATTATTTAACCTTGAAGAAGAATCCATCGTGCCCGGTGCATATGGTCAAAAACGAAATTCGTCTTTTAGCTGCATTATTCGGAGAGAGACGACGGAGGCCTTATCTTTGGGGGCTCTCTCTCTCTCTCGCGCGCCTCTGCAGCTTGACATCAACATTCATAGTACCCAAAACCCAAAAAACAATATCCAAACTCCAGCAGCCCACCTTCTCCTCGTCAGCAACATAACATCAAATTGGTTACCAAAGGCACAGAATAGAAACAGAAAGAGAACCCCAACTGTTGGATGGAGCATGGCTCAGGCTAAGCTACTAGTGCTTGATATTAATTACGCGCCGTCCTTTTCTTCTTCTTCTTCTTCTTCTTCATTAGCCCATCAGCTTGCTTACTTACTTCTCAACTCAGACACCTAGCTGCTGCTGCTGCTGGTTTACATTTTTACTTGGGTTCTTCTTTTCCGAAAGAGAAGACGATGAATCATTATGTCCGGGATTTCGAAATGGACGATGATTATCAAATTCCCACTTCATCACGCTTGACTCGCCCTAAGAAATCTTCCATGTAATTCCATTCTCTCTCTCTATCTCTCTCTCATTCTTTAATCATCAATTCATTCTACAACTTATTATTCTCACAGGCCTCAGGACGACGAGATCATGGAACTTGTGTGGCAAAACGGCCCCGTTGTCATGCAGAACCAAACACAAAGATCGCTAAAGAAAACCTCCACATCCGCCAAGTACCACGACGCCGTCCCCCCCGCCGAACCCTCGATCCGCCCTCCCCAAGAACATCAACATCACCAGCTCTTCATGCAAGAAGACGAGATGGTCTCTTGGCTTCATTATCCTCTTAACGACGCTAACTTCGATCAAGATTTCTGCGCCGATCTCCTGTATCCTTCCGCTACTTGCGTCACCTCCGCCTCCGCCTCCTCCTCCGACGTCACCGCTCCTCATCCGACCTGCACCGTGCAGAATATGGTCAATTCTCCCACGTCGGAGCCGTCGATTCCTCGGGGGAGGGCATCGGAGACGGTGCAGAACTTCGCGCACTTCTCGAGGCACAGAGCAGTTAGAGAGGCCAGCGATTCTGATCCGTCGAAGTTGAAAACCGTCGTCCGAGAATCCACGGTTGTGGACTCCAACGACACTCCTGCGGTAGGGTCGGTGTCCAGAACGTCGGAGGCGGCCGTAGCGAGGAGTATAGCCGGTGCATCGAGCGGAGAAACACGTTGCCGCACCATGAGCGGAGCTCCGGTAGCGGTTACATCTGGCGGGAGCAAAAGAGAATGTGACAATACTGTTACATCGTCGCCGGGAGGGTCCAGCGCGAGCGCAGAGACGGCAACGTTTAGGGCGCCGGTGGAGGATCGGAAGCGGAAGGGAAAGGACGAGGATACAGACTATCACAGTGAGGTGAGATGAGCTAATAAGCGTTTAGTAGTTGTATTAATGAAATAATTAAAAGCTAAGCATGCTTACTATAATTAATTACAGTAGTTTATCTTTATTAATGTATTGAAAAAAGAATTACATGTACTGTTAAGTTATCGGGTAAAGTGCGTGTATTTGCGCAGTAAGGAATAAGCATGGATGGCTTTGTTAAACGTGTCCGGAGAAGGATAAACAACAAACAATAGTACTGTAGTTGTTTTACTGTTTATGTTAGTGTAGGAGTAGGAGTATAGGACTGAGTTAATTTCATTTGCCAGCGCCCGACCGGGGCGTGTACTGAATGTATAAAATAAATTTAAAAAAAGAAGGATTAGAATAGTATATAGTATATGGAATTGGGTAATGGGTAAATATTATTATTACTTGAATATGTCACGGGGTTCTCCTTTTCTAGTCCATATCCCGCTTGTCTACGTGTACATTCTTCTAGTATTCTCATTTCCCTTCTAAACATTTCTTTTTCTGCCCATATCACCTAATCGCAATTATGCTTATGCACTTTTTCTTTCTGTTGTTTTTCTCTCCTCGTTTTCTCTCACCCAGTAGCTTATAGCTATGCTCAATACTCTCTGTAAGCTTTTCTTTTTTATTCTACTTACTTGCACGGTCAACTTGTTTCATTTCAGCACACAGGACATTCTTTTTTTTTATATTTAATGTTGTTGGTGTGAAAATTTTCTGTCTTTTTCATCACGTCTTGTCACTCATCATTTTTAACCAGGTTGTGCATTGTTTTTCTCATCAGGATGCTGAGTTTGAATCTGCTGATGTTAAGAAACAAGCTCGTGGATCAACATCTACAAAGAGGTCTCGTGCTGCAGAGATTCATAACCTATCAGAAAGGGTTTGTATTTTCTTATGCTTGAAGTAATTTTGATTTTTAATTTTTGCTTTCAGTCTTCCTGTCATTCTTAGATGGTGTTATATTATGATATTGCAGAGACGACGAGATAGAATAAATGAAAAGATGAGAGCTTTGCAAGAACTCATTCCACGTTGCAACAAGGTTATCTTCATAATCATTTTATCCAATTTCTGTCTGGCATAGAGTATCTTTGTTTTGCTATGAATTTCGTGCCTGCTTTTGAATTTCAGTCAGACAAAGCTTCTATGTTGGATGAGGCAATTGAGTACCTCAAATCACTTCAACTACAAGTTCAGGTACATATTTTTGTATTCTAAGATATGTGGTTATTTTTGTATTCTAAGATATGTGTTTCTCTTAATTTCTTCAAATTTTTATGTGATGGAAGCAAGTACAGCAACAAACGGTTAACTTTGATCTGAGGTGTTGAAATCTAGTTATCCTATCAAAGTTTTGCGATGTTTATTTTATGACATGTTATAACTTGAAAACATTTAAGAACATATGAGTTTGGGCTCATTGCTAAGAATGCCTCATTTGTCTTTGCTCACTTAATGCATCACAAAATCTTTTTGCTATGCATATATGGATGAAGATCTTTCTTTAATCTCAGTTAATTAAACCAACTGCAATGCAATCTTCATTATGGTTGGATGCAAGTAAATATCTTTTATTTGAGCTCATAAGGCTTGAAACTTGAGGTATTGTGTTCACATCTTTAATGTCTATGTTTTCAACGAGGATCAGCTATGTTTTACTTTCTGGTGTTTTTTGTTAAACGGGTTGATGTTGGGTTCTACATCTATGTTGTAATTGATTTCTTCATGCGTGGTGAGGGAGGATACTAGTGGGCCATATGAATTGGAAATTTATAGTTGTGTATGTAGGTCTTATGTGTGTTGTGGAAGCTTCAGATTGTTAATACCTCAGTAGCTCAGCCACTTTATGCATCCATTGCAGTCCTTTTGTTATTAGATCAATATTTTAAGTAAATCTATCCAAAAAATGATCTGTCAGAGAACCAATAGAAACATAATCTTACATTCTTGTAAGGACAGCAATACTCTTTCCTCAAGCGATGCTGAGTAGTTCTGGGATAATAGTTTTTCCGGCATTACTGTAGCAGATGATCAATTGACAGTTTTATTTCTGGACAATGAACTTTCAGATCAAATATTAGTTTCTAATGTTACTTTTTATGCAAGCCTGTGCATGGTGGTGTTTACTTCTTGACCTGTGGATTATCGAGTGGAAAACATTAGAGCGTAATTAATTACTGCAGATGATGTCCATGGGATGCAGCATGGTCCCAATGATGTTTCCTGGAGTCCAGCAATACATGGCACCAATGGGGATGGGAATGGGGGTGGGGATGGGCATGGGCATGGGCATGGAACTTGGCATGAATCGACCAATAATGCCATATCCAAATGTTTTAGCTGGTTCGCATATACCAACTCCGGGTACAGCGGCATATATGGGTTCAAGTTTCCCTATGCCAACCTTTCATATGCCACCTGTTTCTCCTCCTGATCCATCCAGAATACAAGCTGCCAACCATTCAGATACCCTGCTAAGCTCTCTTGGGCAACACCAAAACCAGCCACGGATGCCTAACTTCGTTGATCCATATCAGCAATATCTTGGTCTCCATCCTCACACCATGCAAGTGCAAGCTTCTCAGGTTTGCACTATGGCACTCACTTTGATGTATAAATTGTGCCTCGTATTAATTCACCAAGTCCTAACTGTTGATATTCTTATGTTGGATGTCTTCATTGAGTTGCTATTGGAACTGCCATTTATTTGCTGGGTGAACCTGCATCTCCCATGAACCATTTATGACATCAACTTATTTCTTGCCTGTGCTCAGTTATTTGGAAGCCAACTCATTACTTTAAAAGCTTTATCATTCATGTTGACTATTTATATTTTCAGAACCAAGCAATGGCCGTGCCAAATGCCAGCAAACCAACTACTAGTGAAGGAGCTGAGAATACTGACAATAATCAATCAGGTAGGCCCTTCTTGTCTGATTTACGATCAGAAGTTATGATCGTGTTATGGTAAGAACTAAGCAGAGAAATTGGTTAAGATAGTTGAACAATCAAAACAAGAACATACTCGTTGGCGATACAGCAAGTTCTGCGTGTACTTGGATAACTAAGTTGATTTTGATGATTGAAGGTTTTATGGAACAGAAGGATGATAAGCAACGTACATACTTGGCATTTCTTTTTCACAGATGGTTATGGAATTTGGATGGGATGGAAAATACATACCTTGTAAGATATTTAAAATAGGAGGAGCCGATCTAAAAATATTAATTGATACGCCGTTACAATCTTGTCTTCTCTTGCATGAACTTTAGATATGTTGAAGGATTCAGAGTAGCACTACCAATTGACATCAAGTATTTGCACTGAAGACTGGTTTTATTAAGATTGATTTAATGGTTGATCTCAAACGAGTCTTTACTTTAATATTGTGGGGGAGGTCGTATTTAATATGTCATAATAGTGGATAAAAAATGTTGGTCTATTCTCTAGTACTTCTGTTGATAGATTCTTTGGATGAATGATGTGAGAATACAGGGATCATTGGCTGCTTAAAGAACATTTTACATGGGTATCTCTGTTCTGCCAGGGGATTCGGTTTTAAGCCTCTGCCTCTGCACGAGAAAAAATCCGATATAATAAAACTTCCTGTGCCTTGCAGGTTAAAATTCGGAGCGGACCTTTGTGTGGAGAGACTCTTGCCTGTTAAAAGTTTTGTAGGTTAAGAGAACAACGTACGGAACCAGCTTTTGCAACTGTCTAAGTACGACAATAACACAGCTAACTTGTAATTATTACATAGAATTTCAATTTTCTTTTTCACCTATTCGAACACTTTTCCTTGCCTCCTTCCTCTATCTTTTTCTTTTTTCTTTTCAGGTTTGTCTACCATTTTATTCTTCTAAGTCAGGTACAGTTAAACTTGTCGAAAAATTAGAGTAAGATCCGATCTCATGTGTAGCAAAATAATTATGAAATTTTTCGTATATTTTTTTAGGCTAAGATTAGTTAAAATTTTATAAAGTGATTAACACATAAATCATGAATTGTAATTCGTATTTTATTTCGAAATTTGATCTTTGCTCGTATCCTTTGAACCGTTTTCAAAATTGACTCCTTTCAACAATTGTGGCTATACAAGTGTCCAGTTTATATAAATATTTGCAGAACATATTACGAGAATTCTGCAACTATTGCAAAAAGGTTTAAGTAAGGTGTGCTAGTTCTTTTAGAGTTTATAAATAATTTTTGGAGATTTAATAATTTAATCAAAATTAAAATTTAACTAGAGCTATAATTAATTTTAATTAAATATTAATCATGTCTAAATAAGATTCAATATTTCATATTAATCTTTGTTTATTAAATCTTGTACATAGTATGGCGTATATGATAGATTCTACTATAGATGTATATAGGATCATATTAATGTGTGTCCTCTCACACAGATTTCGATAGTATTACCTCATGAGTCATAGGAAGATACTCTCACTTGGACTATTTCATGCTAAACCCCTTTAGCATCTTATCTGTGTATGTTGATTGTGAAAGACCAAGTAACTTTTGTGATTTATCTCTATAGATCTTTATCTTAAAGATATAAGTTTCTTGACTAAGATCTTTTATGGCAAATTGTTTGGACAATCAAATCTTCATAGATTGTATCATAAAGATATCGTTTCCTAGTAATAATATGTCATCTACATATAGCACAAGAAATACGATTATACTCTCACCAACCCTTTTCTACACACAGGGTTCATCCGAATTTTGTGAAAAACCAAATTCTTTAGTTATGTCATCAAAGCAGATATTCCAACTTCTAAATGCTTATTTCAATCCATAGATGGATTTCTGAAGCTTGCATTCATTTTTGCCATCATAGGAGATGAAGCCCTCTAGTTGTGTCATATACAGATCCTCAGTTAAATTTCTATTTAGTTAAGCTGTCTTCACATCTATTTGTCATATATCATAATCATAATGGGCGACGATGGCTAGGAGTATCCTAATGGATTTAAGCATTACTACTGGGCTGAAGGTCTCGTTATAGTCTATTCAATGTCTTTGATGGAAACCTTTGGCCACAAGTCTTACTTTATAGGTAATCACATTATCATCCATATCGGTTTTCTTTTTGAAAACCTGTTTACACCTTATGAGTTTTATTCTTTCGAGTATCTTAACCAAAGTCCATACTTGGTTTTCATACATGGAATCTATTTTTGCTTTCATGGCGCTAAGTCATTTCTCAGATTCTGAACTCTTCAGAACCTCTTCATAGATAGTAGGCTCATTATTTTCTATGAGTAATACGTCATTCTGTTCAATCGTAAAAAATCCATATCTCTCGGGAACATAATGTATCATACGTGACCTACGAACTTCTTATGTTAGAAAAAGGTTGAACTGTTACTTCATCTGTATGAGTCACAGTCTCAGGTTCAGGTAGTTGATCTGCGTCTGTTCGTTTGCTTCCACTGTCTTCTTTTAAAAGAAACTCTTTCTCTAAAAAGACAGCATGCTTTGAAACAAATAATTTTTGTTCCTTAACATGGTAAAATGATATCTCACTGTTTCTTTAGGATATCCTACAAATAAGCACTTGCCAGGCTTCGCATCAAGTTTATTTGACTGTATTCGCTTCATATAAGCGGGACAGACTCAAACTTTCAAATGAGAAAGATAATAGTTTTTTGTTAGTCCATATCTCATATAGAGTAACATTAACTGCTTTGATGGAACTCTATTTAACAAATAAATAGTTGTCTCGAGTGCATATCCCTAAAAGGATTTTGGAAAATTTACAAAGCCCATCATCAACCGTACAATGTCCAATAATGTTCGGTTTCTCCTTTCAGCCACACCATTATGTTGTGATATGTAAGGTGGAGTCCATTGAGATAAAATCTCATTATCTCTGAGATAATCTAAAAGTTCTTGATCTAAATATTCCCCACCTCGATCAGATCGTAGTGTCTTGATACCTTTCCCAAGATAGTTTTTTACTTCATTTCTGAATTGTTTGAACTTTTCAAATGCATCAGATTTATTCTCATCATATATAAATACCCATATCGAGAATAGTCATCGATAAAGGTAATGAAGTAAAGAAAACCACTTCTGGCATGAATAAACATCGAACCATATACATCTGAATGTATTAGGTCTAATACTCTAGTTGCTCGTTCACCCTTTCCCTTAAAGGGTAATTTAGTCGTCTTGCCTAATAAACAAGATTCACACATGTCATATGATTCATAATCAAATGACCCTAAACTACCACTCTTGTGGAGATCAGCTATGCGTCTCTCATTTATATGGTGAAGGTGACAATGCCATAAATAAGTTGATTTTAAATTATCTCTGTCTTTTTGTTTCATTAACATTCATAATTGGATTCAAAATATCTAATATATAAATTCCATTAAATAATGTACCAGTACCATAAAGCATTCCATTCAAACTAATAGAACAACCATTGCTATTGAAATTCAAATAGAAACCAGCTTTATTTAAACAAGAAACGGACAATATATTCTGTCAAAATAGGTACAAAATAACAACCATCCAGTTTAATTACAAGCCCACTGAGGAGTGACAAAAATAAGTGCCTATAGTTAATGCAACAACTCTTGCTTCATTGCTCACGCACATGTCTAGTTCTCCCTTCATGAACTATCTACTGTCCTTGAGGCTTTACATATCATTACATATGTGTGAACCACAACCAGTATCTAATACCTATATGTTATGATCAGAAACAGTATTAACCTCAATGACAAACATACTTGAAAGAGTCGGTGCATATGATGCCTGCTTCATCTTCAAGGACTCCAGATAGACTTTACAGTTTCGCTTCCAGTAGCCATTCTTGTCACAATGGAAGCAAGTTCCTTTCGGCGCAATCGCTTTGGGTTTCTTTTTTGCTGCACCTCATTTTGGTTTTTTTGACCTTTTCTTCTTTAGGTTCTTTTTTCTTAAACCAAAAGAAGAAGAGTCCACCACTAGCATTAGCTTGCTATCCTTCTTGATAGCTTGCTCTGCTGTCTTAAGCAGATTGATCAATTAAAGGATTATCGTGGAGATTTGGTTCATCCAATAGTTCAACACAAACTGTGAATAACTATCAGACAATCCAACCAGAATTAAGTCAATACTTCATTCATAGTCTATAACAAAACCGAAGGTGCTCATAGTCTATAACAAAACCGAAGGTGCCCAACCTCTCAATATAACCAGTCATCTTCAGTGCATACTGGTGCATACTGCACTGCAGATGTCTCCGAAGTCATCTTAGTAGTGAAGAACGGCCTCGAGGTCTCGAACTTTTCAGATCGAGCTTGCTTATAAAAAAAACTCTTTAAGATGAAACACTATGGTATTAGCATCCATAGACTCATGTTACTTCTGCAGCTCAGGTGACATAGAGGCTAGTATAATGTAGGTAGCCATGTTACTATCTTTGAGATGCTTACGATATGCTTTTTAGTCCTCGTCAAAAGCATCAGTAGTAGGGGGATCAAGAAGTGGAACGTCTAGGACATAGCCTATCTCCTCATATTTGAAAACAATTCTCAGATTTCTCAACAAATCAAGAAAATTGGGTTCAGTCAATTTATTAGAATCCATAAGTGAGCGCAAATTCGCACTGGAAGACATCTTCAATTAACCTAAATGTGAAGAGAGAAAGAATGTTAGAATATAAATACACGCATAATTATAAAGACTTGCATGACATGCATATAACTCCCACTAGCTTCAAAGAATCCATAGCCCTCACTGTAAATCCAAGAAAAAAATCATGACAAAGTATCCTAGTGGGTCGATATCCGACGTTACTAAGAATAACCTTAGGTTTACCCAACAAACGACCTTAGGTCAATTGGTAGATATCAGTCATATCAATTGCATCATAACTGCAACTATCATCTAGTGCTATCAACTTGTGATGTATGCACACACATTGGATTATCAACTCTTAATGCGCGTACTTTTAATGTATGCTACCCAATTACGCCTCTGTCTAGTGAAAATCAACCCATTAATTAGAAAATCTTATTTCCATGGTTTGAACATATCCGTATAGAGCGGGCTTGGGTTTACCCGCTAACCCTAACTTTAAAAGAATTCTGGTTCTCCTCATATTAATGGAAGGCATTGGTTTTCATATTGTAGGATTATAGTCACGAGGACTATATGGTATGATTTAGGACGTTTCATCAATCACATTGAATCTATATCCATAACCATCCATCATCACACCTAACCAAGCCTAGCATGCATTCTTTAATGAAACCATTTCACAAGGTTTTCTTGTATAGGTTGTGACATGTTATGTATCTAAAGATTTAACAGTTGATTCAATTCTTGAACCAAACTGCTTGCTAATGGTAGAATCGACTAATTTCTCAATCCGTATGTTTTCAATTCCAATTCAAAATACTAATATACCAAGTGTAATACCCTTTACTCTAATGTACCAATTAAACACTTTAATTGTATCATGCTTGCCATATCTAATCATACTAGACACGAAATACTCGAAATATATTAACACAATATTAATTTCTTAAATTTTCAAATAATTTGAGAACATCAAACTATCACCGTAAGTATCTCTAGGTAATCTCTACTTCATAAAGACTACTTCAGCAATTGTCACATAAGTTGTGACGGCCAAAACAATCAAGACAACCGAATATACCAACGAGACGCTAATATGACATATTTGACATCCGAACAATTTTGGAAACATAATTTCAAGAAAGTAAGTTTGGCATGCATGCAACATCAATGTAACATATTTTTGATCACATAAAAAATGATATGAGGCATTGAAACTAAAAAACACACAATCACCACTTCAAAGAAACTAGGTCCAATAGTTTTCTCAAAACTATCCAGCTTTGTCTTTTGCTTGAAAAAATCATTGAAACAATTTCAATAAATGCTAAGAAAATTGTAGAGGCTATTAAATGTTCCCAACATGTTCTATGAATTTTTTTCAGAATTTATTTCCAAGAAAAACTCAACCAACCTCAGCAACCAAGCCAATCCAAAATCTGTGTTCCTTAACACAGACATTCCCAACAGCACCCAATAAATCTTCAAATAAATATTCAATCACCTCGAAAACATTTTTCCATCTCCATAGACATTTATAAACATCTTAAAAAGAGGGTGGTGAAAGAAAATCCCAAAAATAATTTTTCTAGAATTTATTCTCGAAGTTACAAGCATGCATGTTCATGTAATGTGCATAATCACAACAACCAAAATAGTATGAAATTAATTAGAAAAAACATATCAAATCAAATTGATAAAATTTTTTCCTTCCATAGACATATTCAACAACATCTCATGAGCAAATCTAGGTAAGAAAATTTCAAAAACAATATCTTTATATTGATTTCGAATTCCACATAATCAAAATGCACAACTATCACAACCGATCGGCATCATCACACATGTTATGGTTTCTCCTTTATAGGGAGCATAACCTGGCTCTGATACTACTGTAGAAAACTCCCGGTACGTGCATCATATACACGCGGTGTGGAAAAATAAAAAAAAATTTCAGGACTTTCCCGAATTCTAGGATCTATATGCCTATACGACGAAATGCTATTAAACCTAGCTGAAAATTCCCAATTCACATATATGTTCATAACACACACATATATATATAGGTCTTCATGGCATTTACACAAATCAATCATTCATATAATAACCATGTGCTTTGTGTATAGTCTCCTTCGTTCTTCGATTTTCTATTCGTCAGGTTGTCGCAAATCACAATGACCAAAATAGACTGTCTCCAACATTAACCAGATTGGAGAAACTAACCGAATTAAACTCTTTGATTCGAAAATGGCTAGAACAAAGACAAGAGTGCTAGCTCTCTTCTTTGTTCTATAGAGAGCAAGTTCGTGGAAGCAAAAAGAGAGCAAGAAGATGAGAAAGATGAGAGAGTTAGGTGAGAAATCATGAAGAAGAAGATTGCTCACTCTTTCTTCATTTTCGCAGTTATATCATCTTGCTTTTGTTTTTGTCTTTTATATATTTTGTCTTCTTTCAATTTAAGACAATAAATGCTTAACTTGAAAAAGAAGCCTCCCCATCTTATATATATATATATATATATATGCATGCTGAGGTGGTCCAGTCATACTGGAATCGATCCTACCTAATCCCATGTATGAAAAAACATCAGAGACATGTTTCAGCAATATCGATGTCACGATCTCAATGGGACATATCTCGATCTCATCAGGATCCATTTGGTTCTATTGTTCTCCATATAATGGATCTCTATCCTAAACAATTTTATGAATCCTCCGAGTCACTCTTATGCGTGTGACCCATTAGGTTCCTGATTATGTTGGCCATTTGAATTAACACTTAATCCAAGCAAGTCATGAGCAACATCTAGCAACACATCATGCCCCCCAATTAATTGGAAAGTAAATAGTTTAATGAGCTAACCCGTGCTCGTTACGAGCCATCTCATGAACCCTCTTATAGATAATTGCTGTACAATTCGTCCTTTTACCATGCTATACCCCACTTGGTTATGAGTATGGACAAAGTGTCAACTTTTACTAGACTGACTACGTCAAATCAAGCCCAAGTGATATTAGTTCTCGTTCTGGAACTCATTGCTTTATATGTCAATGGAGACATTCTTCATAACACATGTACTCTGGCTAGAGATTTCCAGGTAATGACCCCAACAAGAGGCCGTGGGTATCATCTTCTACTATCACAGAAGTGGTGAATCCTCTATTAGCTACTCAATTAACTTCGAATACCTCAAGTTGTACCCAATTAGCACCTTATGAGTGACCTCTGCAAGGTAACAAGAAATGGAGTCAAAGAATAGAATCAGTATCCAAGATATGCTTGAGTACCTCAAGTCTAAGGATACTTGCACCATTGCTATGATGAGATTATCACTGACATTAGAATAGGACATCCATGTGATGATCTCATAGTAGGTCATCCAATGTACTTATTACCTCTAATAAGCATCCACATCTCAACTCTAAATATCTCATGTTTACAATTTCTAAGATCCACTGCTTGATCAAATCAAGGAGTTTGACATGTACTAGTTTATTTGGATTAACAATGTCTAGTCTCATTAATCCTATGACTAGGGATAATTTAGATACTAACATAATTGCACATGATGGAAATCTCAGTAGTATATTCACATCATAATTTCCTTCATGTTATGTCATATATCATGGAATTCATTAATTTGCTTATGGATCAATATCAATTCATAAATAATGAACACCAAATTAATGAAATGTGTTTTTCTTTATTATTGAAATTAAAGTTTGTACACAACTTTGTACAAAATGCACTAAAGGCGATTGCCTTTAGGGCACTATTCTAACAGTTTGTTAATACAAGGGTGTCTTATCATTATGTTCCAAAGAGGGAGTACTTCACTAACTATAAGAGTAGTGATTTTGGAAGTATGAAGATGGACAATCAAACTCCATTAGTACTATTAGTATGAGAGACTTTCGAGTTCAAACTAATGTTAAATATATGTTGACCTTAAAAGATGTACGATTCATTCTAGACTTATGGTTTAATTTATTATCTACTTATGGTTTAATTTATTATCTACGAATGTGCTTGAACAAGAGGGATATCAACACAAATTTGAGAGTGGAAAGTAGAACTTATCTAAAGGAGCATTGACGATTGCTCGTGGTGGATTGTGCTGCACCTTATATAAGACACACTTTAAGGTGTGTGATGGAGAATTACTTGCAATTCAAGAAAACACTTCACTGGATTTGTGACGTTAGAGATTGGGACACCTTAGTAAGAAGGAGATCAAGTTGCCGTCTGAAAAATCACTTATTCATGCAAAGACTACAATTTTTCCCAACCCCCTGTAATTATTGCATGGTTGAAAAGCAATATTGAGTGTATTTCTATAAGAAGTCTATAAGGAGGAAGAAGAAGTCGAAGCTGGAGCACTTTAATGTGTTGTCATACAGAGGGAGAGTCCTTGGATGGTAATAAGTATTTTGTTAATTATATTTATCGATAACGCTACACAAAAGAGTTGGGTCTTTATGTTGAAAACAAAAAAAAGATAATAAAGACCTCTCAGAGATTTCATGCAATGTTGGAGAGGGAGATCGAGAGGAAATTAAAGTGTCATTGAATTGATAATGGAGGCAAGTATACATCCAACAAGTTTGAAGAGCATTGTGCGAGACATGATATAAGACATAAGAAGACGGAACTTGATACCCCACGATATAGTGGTATTGATCAAGAGGACGAAAAAACCTATTATAGAAAAGGTTCAGTATATGCTCCGAGTGTGTGTAACATCCCCTCACTTATGGGAAAGGGCAATTTGGTCATTCTGAATGGGTTAGAATAATTGAAAATGTTTCTGATATATTCATGCATTCATATATGCACATGAATACTAAATAGTGAATATTTGCACATGAAATGTTTGTAC
>JAOTAY010000004.1:18916140-18928425 GCA_025629805.1 Erythroxylum baracoense
CTTTTGTTTTATTAATAATAAATATTTTCATTACAAAACTGTAACTGAAGAAGATAAAGTTACATATAAATACACTTACTTTCCAGGGCACTATATTTGCATAACTCCAACATAAATGAGTGACATATGGACTAGTTATTGATTGACAAATGGAACAATTATAGAGTGACAACTGGACCAATTAATGTGTGACATGTGGACCAATAACTAGGGGACAAATGGTAGCATATTTAATGGACAAATGGAAGAAGTGCATAATGAAATATGTGTTTAAAAGATGTAGACATCTTGCATTTAATTGCATGAAGCTAATGTGGCAAAGTTTATGCTGAAACTTTCTTCACCTTCTTTCTTACTCTCCACCGAAAATTACTCCTAGCTTCCTTCTCTACATTTTGTTCTAATCCTTGCTTAATTGTTACATCCAAGATAGACTTTTATCCTTTACAACATAACTTGAGAACCAACTGATTGTTATCTTCCATCCTTGTTGAAAACTTACTCATTTTTACCTTGAATTTGTGATGATCTTGAAAGCATGGAGGACTTGGCTAACTTAATATTCTGAGGTGGAATTAGAGCTTAACAAGTAAGTAGACATCTTATCTTTATGGCATGGATTAATGGTATGATGATGATGAATGAATTGGAATGAATTATATATGTTGTTGATGATGAAATGAAATCTATAAAATGATGTTTGAATGATAGTTTCTGGATTGGTTTTTGATGCATGAAAGACAATGATTTGTGAGCTGTCAATTGAATAAGTTTGAGCTAGACTTGAAGATGATAATGATGAGGAATTGAAGTACAATTAGTGTATAATTGAGGTCTAACTAATGAACTATTATGAAGGTGTTTTGAATTTGGTATCAAGGTATGAGAATCTGGAAAAGTGAAGAAAAAAGGGTAGTCCACGATCATGGTACTCATCCCACGACCGTGGGCAAAGTTTTGACATGGTAATTTCTACTTTGTGCAATTGTTGAACCACATGAGAATAAGTCACTCTAATTTGGTGTATTTGGACTTGATTAAGGTTTGAAATAAACCTAGATTGATGCTTGATAAGTTGATTAAAGTGTTTGATAAATTAAAGTTGTTAATTAATGTTATACTTTAAGGAAAAGATTGTTTGATTTTAATGTATCTAAGTTTGGACTTTAAGAGTATGAAGATGTTCATATGAATGCAAATGTACCCCAAAGGATCTAAATAATGCATTAGGAATGAATGAATGAGAATTGGGAATTATATGAATACTTGTAATGCTAGAAAAGAGTTAGTAAATGTATGGTTAATGAATTGAGCATGATCAAGTATACTTAAGGTATTAACCTAATTGCAAACTAGCTATGTACAAGCTATGATGTTTGAATGATCAATAATTGTGAATAAGATACATACCTATACATACCCGCAAAGTCATTTGAGCATGCATTGCAACATGATATATATACGTATGAATGATTGAATAAGCATATGATTGACAAATTAATGATATATGAAACATGTGTGTATTGTATGAAGATTGATATATAAGATTGAACATCACCGTCCAGAAGCTTTTGGATCATTAAAGAAATGGCTAATCGAGAGCATACTATGAGTCAACCTAGATGATTCTCACTAAGATTAATTTATTTCTGTTTTACTTCCAATATTAAACTGTTAATGATCTGTATATGTTAATTCTGGACTTTAATGGTCCGAGGAGTTTGATATTTAGGAATATATTGGTAGTGTTCAGCTTACATCTGAATTTTGAAAGATATCTATATACTCAAAGAAAGTTGAATGCCGGACTGAGATCTGATGAACATTAGACTCTGACTGTGCATCATAAATAAATGTTATTAATGACATATTTTGTGATTTGATGCATTACATTAAATGTATAATCAAGTAAAGGCACCGTGACTGGAGTGGCCAGTCTGAAAGAAGTTTAAGCTAAAAAACTATACGTAGAGCCTGGCTCTATGATTAATGTGCCCGGTATCCACAATAGGTACAGGATAGTATCTGTATCTGAATGAGCCCAATATCCACAAGGGATATGGGTTAGTGAAAGATGCTTGGTCACAACAAAATAAAAACAAATGTGGAGTCTCATATGTATTTGCATTTGTAAATATATGATTATAATTTATTTGATTATGAATCCATTTTTGAAATTGCGATGATAAAGCGATATGCCATATTTGAGTATTTGTTAATAATGTGATTGATTGGGATATACATGATCTGAAAGAGTATATGAAATATCTGACATTCATTATGTCTTATTGAGATGGGAAATGTTATGAATATGATTAGATGTGAGATATTTGTGTATTTGCCATGAGTGAGCACATCAATGATGGTTTAATCACTGAGTTCATAAAACTTATCAAAATTACAATGTTGTCATTTAGGTTCAAAGGAAATATCCAGTTAGACCAATTGGAGTATAGCCACTGCCATTGAACATGAGTAGTGATTAGGATCAATTATACCTATATTTATTTTTAGTCATTTTGTATTAAACATTGTATTCCGCAACAATTGAACAATGTATATATGAATTGTAAAGTGTAATGACATTTATGATTGAATATGTTTGTAAATGAAATGGGCCAAATGATTACTGACTACTAAAAATGTGTTGGTGTTTGATAACAATTTTGCAAGGATTCGTTTTGACCGTCTTAACGTGCCATCCTTATAGAGTATGTTCTTGAAATATAAACAATACATTCAAGTATATGCTATATGAGAGTGGTGTGTTACATTTTGGTATCAGAGCCCAAATTTAGTGCTTTACATGGACATTTTTCAAAATATATGTCAAGGTACATGCATCTCAAACATGTCATAGTATGCAGTAGCAACTGATCCCCAGTTTGAGTTGAATTTACATAAGTAATAAGTATGAACATTCGTTAAAAGTCTAAACTGTTAGGGAATGATGATCTGTTAGAGTGTAAGGAAACAAAAGTTTATAGATATCTAGAAATAAGAAATGCTACATGGTTCGATATGTTAAACAAAGGCTCAGTGTATTCGTAATTGTGATTATATCAGTAAAAATGAAATCAATATTGTGTTGTGATTATATACTTTAAATTGATATGAATGTGAAAACATTTTCATGGAATGACTAAGATATAGGTAGAAATGACAAGATTGGAAAGTGTATAAGTAAATTTGAAAGAAAACAACATTTATTATGACTAGAGACATTAAACTTAGACTTGAATTAATTGTATAAATATTGTATTAAGAGTTCATAATTTAGTATAAGGTTAAATTAGTGGATTGAGATCAGAATTTCATAATGATTACATAACCTAGAGTGTTGAATTAATGGAGAACATACTTATGGAAGGTGAAATGAATGATAGTGATATATATGTATAAGACCTCAAGATTAAGTTGATCAGTTATTGTGAATGTATATCCAATAATATGATTACCTTGGAGAATGATGTTACAAGTACATCTATATTATATACTTGAATATGGAACAGGGAGTGATCTATGATATATTGAATGCTCTTAAGTCATTGTTTCCATGGTTAAAATTCTGAGATGACTCAGAGTAGTGCAGTGGAAGAATGGAATTATGTGAATGCATTGAAATGGTAACTACTATAGAGAAGTAACTTTTTTATAGTCATAGAATACTCAAATGTTATCTAGAATCAATTGAGGTTAAGGTATTATCAACATAAGATATGAATTGGTGACTTTTCGAAAATAAATATCTAGATCAGATGCAATGATCTTGAAGATACATATCAAAGCATAAGAATAAATGAACATGTCTATTACTTCATTAAGCATTAATATCTAGAACATCCTAATTATGTAAGATATGATAGAAATTGATCGTATTGAGGTATTATGAATGGTTAAAAAGTGACGATGAATATAGTTGCCTGGTAAATACATATCATTGAGGACATAAATTTTCTTTGATAACAATTTTCACTAAATTGTGACATATATAACAAATGTTCCATATTTAAGAATGAATGATTATTGAACAAACTAGAAGTGGTTTTTAAGAATGAATGTTTATTGAACAAAATAGAAGTGATTATTGAACAAACTAGAAGTAAATAGTGGAGTCAGATAAATATGAGACTCAGGCACAAGAAACTGAGTATACTATAGAGAGTACATATATTTTGTTTGTTGTGAAGTATCCAAATTAATTTATTAGGTTCCTGAATTTGAGGTGGCACTATTGCTATTACTAAAGGAACCTAGGTCCACAATATATTCTATATTAATATGTTCATAAGGTACAAGTTAGATTTGATAAGTGAGTTATCAGTTTAGAAAGTTAAGATTGCAAATAATATGAATTATGTGGAGAAATGAGTAAAAAGTGATCGACATTAGGATAAGTCGATAAGAAATATGAGAAAATCAAATGAATGGAGAAAATCATTCGAGAAAAGAAGTCAATTGTGAGATTGAGGAAAAAAATAAAAGACAAAATTACCCCCATCTATAGAATCAGTTAGTTAAGAATTTTAAGGAAGAAATGTTTTAAAGAGGGGGAGAATTGTAGCATTCCATCTTTTAAATTGTTGAGAAATTTCACATGTTAGACTAATAAGTCCCATAAGTGATATCATACATAACACAAATGGTATATCCATGACATGATTTCATAATTGTGTTCAAATGCATAAAATAAGCATACACACATAAATTGTGAGTTAGACAATTAACACTTAATTGACATATTCCGGGGTATGAAACTATAATGAATGTGATATGAGATATGAATATGCTTTTCCAATGTCTTATACTTTGGTTTACTAATGATAAGAATTAATGGATTATAATTAGCAACTTGGAATTAATTGTTATAATTGGGAGATTGATAAATTAATATATACATTTAGTCTTGGAAAAATGATAAGTGGCAAAACTATTTCATACACGAAAAACTAGGATGACTAATTAAATGACATTTGGCATAGTTAAGTGAGTAACAAATGGACCAATTACTGTGTGAAAAGTGGAACAATTATTGTGTGACAAGTGGACCAATTATTGTATGACATGTGGACCAATAACTAGGACACAAATGGTAGCATATTTAATGAACAAATGGAAGACATGCTTGATGACATATATCATTAAGAGATGAAGACATCTTGCACTATTGCATGAAGCTAATATGGCAAAGTTTCTGTTGGAACTTTCTTCAACTCCTTCCTTACTCTCCACTAAATATGACTCCTAGTTTTCTTTGCTACATTTTGGTTTAATCCATGCTTAATTATTATATCCAAGCTAGAATTTTATCCTTTACAAGATAGCTTAAGAATCAACTGATGGTTATCTTCCATCCTTTCTAAAAATTAACTCGTTGTTACCTTAAATTTGTGATGATCTTGCAAGCATAGAGGGCTTGATTAACTTGATGTTTTAAAGTGGAATTAGAGCTTAACAAACAAGTAGATATGTTATCTTTATGACATGGCTTAATAGTATGATGGTGATGAATGAATTGGAATGGAATATATATGATATTGATGTTGAAATGAGTTCTAGAAAATGATGTTTCAATGATAGTTTCTGTTTTAGTTTTTGATAGATTAAAGACAATGATTTATGAGTTGTAAATTGAATAACTTCGAATTGGAATTGAAGATGATATTAACGAGGAATAAAAGTATAATTAGTGCACAACTAAGGTATAACTAATGGACTATTATAAAGGTTTTTTGAATATGTTATCAAGGTGTGAGAATATAGAAAAGTGCAGGAAAAAGGGTAGGCCATGATCGTGGCACTCAACCCAAGACTGTGGATTGATATAGTAGCTTCTGTCACGATCGTTGGGAGCTGCCCTACGGTCGTGGGCAGGGTTTTAACATGGTAATTTCTAATTTGTGCAATTATTGAACCACGTGAGAACAAGTCACTCTAATTTGGTGTATTTGGACTTGATTAAGGCTTGAAATAAACCTAAATTTATGCTTAATAACTTGATTAAAGTGTTTGATAAATTGACATTGTTAATTTACGTTATACCTTAAGGAAAAGATTGTTTGATATTAATGTATCTAAGTTTTGACTTTAAGAGTATGAAGATGGTCATATGAATGCAAATGTATCCCAAAGGATCTAAATAATCCATTAGGAATGAATGAAAGAGAATTGGGAATTATGTGAATACTTGTAATGCTAGAAAAGTGTTAGTAAATGTATGGTTAATGAATTGAGCATGATCAAGTGTGCTTAAGGTATTAACCTAATTGCAAACTAGCTATGTACAAGCAATGATGTTTGACTGATCAAGAATTGTGAATAAGGATACATACCCATACATACCTGAAAAGTCAATTGAGCACGCATTGTAAAATGATATATATATATATATATATGTGTGTGTGTGTGTGTGAATGGTTGAATAAGTATATAATTGACAAATTAATGATATGTGAAATAGGTGTGTAGTGCATGAAGATTAATATACAAGATTGAACATCACCGTTCAGACGTTTTCGGATTATGAAAGAAATGGCTAATCGGGAGCGTACTGTAAGTTAACTTAAATGATTCTCAATAGGATTGATTTATTTCTGTTTTACTTGCAATATTGAACTGCTAATGAGTTGTATGTGTTAATTTCGGACTTTAATGGTCTAAGGAGTTTGATATTTGAGAATGTATTAGAAGTGTTCAGTTTGCATCTAAATTCTGAAAGATATTTGTATACTTAACGAAAGTTGAATGCCGGACTGAGATCTGATGAACATTAGACTCTAACTGTGCATCATAAATAAATGTTATTGATGACATATTTTATGATTTGATGCATTACATTAAATGCATGATCAGATAATGGCATTGTGACCGGAGTGGCCAGTCTGAAAGAGCTTTAAGCTCAAAAATTTGCACGTAAAGGTTGGCTCTGTGATTAATGAGCCCAGTATCTACAATAGGTATAGGACAGTATTTGTATCTGTATGAACCCGATATCCACAAAAGATATGGTTCAGTGAAATGCACTCATTCAGAAAAAAAAACGAATGTGGAGTCTCATATGCATTTGCATTTGTACATATATGATTATGAATTCATTTCTGAAATTGTGATGATAAAGTGATATGTTATATTTGAGTATTTGTTGATAATGTGATTGATTGGGATATAAATGATCTAAAAAAGTATACAAAATGTGTGACATTCGTTATGTCTTATTGAGATGGGAATGTGAATATGAGTGGATGTGGGATATTTGTGTATTTGCCATGAGTCAGCACATCAATGTTAGTTTACTCACTGAGTTCGCAAAACTCATCAAAATTGCAATGTTGTCTTTCAAGTTCAAAGGAGATATCCAGTTAGACCAATTGGAGTATAGCCACTGCCATTGAATATGAGTAGTGGTCAGGATCAGTTATACCTGTATTTGTTTTTAGTCATTTTATGCTAAACATTTTATTCTGCAACAATTGAACAATGTATATGTGAATTGTAAAGTGTGATGACATTTATGATTGAATATGTTTGTAAATGAAATAGGACGAATGATTACTGAATACTAAAAATGTGTTAGTGTTAAGAAGAATTTTGCAATTATTTGTTTTGACTGTCTTAATGTGCCATCCTTATAGAGTATGTTCTTTAAATATCATCAATATATTTGGGAATATGCTCTAGGAGAGTGGTGTGTTACAAACCACATTTCTATAACTATACTAGAAAGATAAATGCATTAAGTTAAAGATAGTTAATCCCTAAGGTTTGAGAAAGAGAAGCATTAAGAAAAGATTAATCATATTGGTTCTTATATTTTAAGTACACAATTAAAACCTACAAACACTAGTAGCAGAGATTAATTATGGCCATTTCATTCTCTCAGTGTAGCTTATAACTCATATGTCTTATACAAATTCATAAAGTGATAACCATTTTTGTTTTCAAACTCATAATGATGTAAATCATCTATATTTTCTATTAGTAAATTCTTAATAAATCGATGGAGTAGATACATGTAGAACAAAAAAAAGTTAGCAAATGAAAAAAAACCTCAAGTAATTAAAAACCAATCATTGGTATGTAATCGACTCGATCATCAGATTATAGATTATAAGTTCATAACCCTAGCCCATTCCCTTAGCCTTCCAAGCTAATAATGCGAGCTCGATTCCCACCACCAATTATTCATAATTCACATTTATACTATGTTTTATATACTATTTATATATTATTATTTATAATTCGTCTATATAGACTATTTATATAGTATTTTATTATATACTCTTTTATTCATATATTAGATTTATATACTATTTTTTCGAGTTGATATCAATTTCGATTCAAACATGGGTTTGATTCACACTCCATGTTATGATAAATATTTACCATTCAAAAAGATGAAAAAACGGAGTCTTTATCTAAAGAAATGCATTGAAAAATGGGGTCAAAAGTTTTGACCCGCACGAAAGATGTAACAATCTAGGCACTGTCTCGGAGAGAGGCTCGGTGAAATAGACATGTCTGTGAAGAAGCAGACTAACTAGACCTAGACAAAACCTATAAAGCTTCACTATTCCCTGGGATTGGCTTGGGGCCTTTCCTACGCAGCTTAGGCAGAAGGCGAAGAAGGCCATGTTCCCACAGGGTGGGGGTGTCTAAGCCATCAGTGAGATACCACTCTGGAAGAGCTAGAATTCTAACCTAGCGTCAGGACCTACGGGCCAAAGAACAGCCTTAGGGGCTGACTGGACATCTGGGGGTAAAGCACTGTTTCAGTGCGGGCCACAAGAGCAGTACCAAATTGATGCAAACTTCAAATACTAGATATGACCTCAAAATAATAGGGGTTAAGGTCTGTCAGTGAGATGATGGGGGATAAGCTTCATCATCAAGAGGGAAACAACCCAGATCATCAGCTAGGGCCCCTAAATGACTACTCAGTGATAAAGGAGGTAGGGGTGCAGAGATAGCCAGGAGGTTTGCCTAAAAGTAGCCACCCTTGAAAGAGTGCGTAATAGCTCACTGATCGAGCACTCTTGCACCAAAGATGAACAGGGCTAAGTGATCTGCCAAAGCTGTGGGATGTAAAAATGCATCAGTAGGGGAGCTTTCCAACTTAAAGGGTAACACCTGCATGAGCAGGGGAAAAGGAAGTGAGAATGTCAGCTTGAGTAATGCAAACACTGGTGAGAATCCAATGCCCCAAAAACCTAAAGGTTTCTCTATAACCTAAGGGGGGTGTCCAAGCCATAAATGAGATACCACTCTGGAAGAGCTAGAATTCTAACCTTATGTTAGGACCTATGGGCCAAGGGACAGTCTCAGAGAGACAATTTCTATAAGGTGTAGGCCTATCAAAAGGTAACAGAGGCTTGTAAAGGATTCCTCAGGCCAGACGGAGATTGGCCATTAAGTGCAAAGGCAGAAGGGAGCTTGACTATAAGACCTACCCATGGAGTAGGGACGAAACTCGATCTTAGTGATCTGATGGTGCCGAGTGGAAGGGTCATTGCGCAACAGATAAAAGTTACTCTAGGGATAATAGGTTGATCTTCCCCAAGAGCTCACATCAATGGGAAGGTTTGGCACCTCAATGTCGGCTCTCTGTAAGCTCCTAAGCAGTGGGGGAGCCTGAGGCTTTGACTGCTTGCCTATTGAATAATGACCTGGAAACTCATAGGCAGTGGCTTGGTTAAGGGAACGCAATGGAGCCATAGCGAAAGCGAATCTTCATAGGGCAATTGTCGCTGCATGTGACCTAAACCTGGGTGATCTATCCATGAACAAGATGAAGCTTAGGTGAAACTAAGTTGAGGTCCGAATCGACAGATGTTGAAGAATCAGTGGATGAGTTATGGTTAGGGGTGAAATGCTACTTGAACCTAGAGCTAGGTGCTTCTCCCTGAAATGTGTTGAGGCGCAGCAATTGACTGGACATCTAGGGGTAAAGCACTGTTTCGATGCGGGCCGTGAGAGTAGTACCAAATCGATGCAGACTCTGAATACTAGATATGACCTCAAAATAATAGGGGTTAAGGTCTCACAGTAAGATGATGGGGGATAAGCTTCATTGTGGAAAGGGAAACAACCCAGACCACCAACTAAGGCCCCTAAATGACTGCTCAGTGATAAAGGAGGTAGGGGTGCAGTGGCAGCTAGGAGCTTTGCCTAAAAGCAGTCACCCTTAAAAGAGTGCGTAATAGCTCGATGATCGAGTGCTCTTGAACCAAAAAGGAATGGGGCTAAGCGATCTACCGAAGCTATGGGATGTAAAAATGAATCGGTAGGGGAGCTTACCGCCTTAAAGGATAGCATCTGCACAAGCAGGGGTGGATGAAGCAGAAGTGAGAATGTCAGCTTGAGTAACGCAAACATTATTGAGAATCTAATGCCCCAAAAACCTAAGATTCCTCCACAAGGTTAGTCCATAGAGGGTGAGTCAGGGCCTAAGACCAGGCAGAAAGGTGTAGTTGATGGATAATAAGTGAATATTCCTGTACTACCCCTTGTTGATCCCAAGGGACAGAGGAGGCTAGGTTAGTCAAAAAATGGTTATCAATTCAAGGACGCACAGTGTCCTTGCTTTTTCATGGTAAGAACAGGTAGAGAAAATGCCTCGTGCCAACTAAAATTGACACAGGCAGGTAGGTAGAGAATACCTAAGGGCATGAGACAACTCTCTCTAAGGAACTTGGCTAAATAGCCCTGTAAATTTAGGCGAAGGGGTGCCTCCTCACAAAGAGGGTCACAGTGACCAAGCTCGGGCGACTGTTTACCAAAAACACAGGTCTTCGCAAAGTCGTAAGACCATGTATGGGGGCTGATGCCTACCGACTGCCAGAAGGTCAAAGAAGTTGGTGACCTGATGACAGGGGAGTTGGTGATCGAAGAATGGCGATCATAACTATAATGGTCTTAAGGTAGTGAAATTCCTTGTCGGGTAAGATCCGACCCGTACGAAAGGCATAAGTAAAACAAAAAAGAAGTTAGCAACTGAAAAAAAACCTTAAGTAATTAAAAACCAATCATTGGTCTTTTAACCTTAGAATATTTTCTTTTACATAATATGCATATATATTTGAAACTTTATGATTCAGGGACTAACTTTGTAAAATACAAAGTCCTATTATAGGGATTAATTAGAGTCAATTAGTCTAACTTTCTTATAAAGGATGACTAATTGTATATATATATATATATGGATATAGGTAGCTTGTATCAATAAAAAATAATATTAAAAACACTTTATTAGCTCTATATTTTTTCATAATATCAGAGCATCCAATATTCCTAAATGTTTAGTGAGAAATTTTTTTCTCTTGGTTTCTAATTCTAACTTACGGAGTATAATTTATATGAGTTTTAGGTCACCCTTGAAAAGTGGCTATTCGATATCCATGCTAGCTTAAAGAGAAGCAACTTTGTTAGTTCAACCAGCCCTTAGAATCTGACAACTAAAAGGTCCATATGTAAGGCTCACACATTGCCTAAAGCTTTCTATTTGTCTCTCACGAACCAGTGCATGTGGTTGCTTTTATCACTAGAAATTTCACCAGTTACCTTCTCTTCGCTTACTTGATTCTCTATGATTCATATTTGTGGTTAGTTTCATCATAATCAATTCAACTGTGAGGTCCAATTCTTAATTGATTCAATTTGTCCTCTTTGGTGCTTCTTTTAATTGAGTATTAGGTTTGGGAATTCCTTTCAATTTTAATTTTAATATGGCTATCACTAAATTAGTAGCTATTTTTTATTTCATTATAATGATGTCTAAGTTCACAGAATATAAGCTTAATGGGTCTAGTTATCTAGAATAGGGTAAGTTAGTCTAATTGTACTTTTAAAGCATTGATACAGAAAATCACTTAGCTGACGATCCACCTAAGTATGATATAAAATAGAAACGGCTAAAAGATGATGCTTGTTTGTTTTTATAGATAAGGAACTCTATTAATAGTCAATAATTGGTTTAATCATTCATTATGAACTTATTAAGAAATTAAAGGAATATTTACATTTCTTGTATTACGGAAAAGGGAATATTTCTCACATTTATTATGTAGCACCCCAATCCCGTAAGACCCGAACCCGACATCGATAGGTGATGTCCAAGCTCGTGCCCCACTAGCGTGGTGTGCTAGAGCACTCAATCACTCAGAAATCGGTATAAATTTTTTCTTTTGTTTTAAACCACAAACATAAAGTGCAAAAATCCCTAACCAAATCGGCCCACTTTGTTTTATAACCATTTTCAATCAACACAATACAATCATCAGAAATTTCAAT
>JAOTAY010000004.1:18941154-18962278 GCA_025629805.1 Erythroxylum baracoense
AATTTTGAATATGAATTGTGGTGACATATAAGTAAGATATGTTATGGTATAAAAGCATGAAGATGAATTAATAATGGGTAAGGTGTTTTTCATTGGATTACGCCTATGTTTTCAATGGATAGCTCAACTATTATGGTTTTCTACAAGAGTTGGACTCTGGAAACGGGGTCCGACATGTTTGGTATCAGAGCAAGCTCACGTTTTATGATATTCTGGATAGTTGGGGTCTGGAAACAGGTCCCAACAGAACAACAACTAAACAATACAAAAGCTTGTAAAGCTATATTGTCAAAACCCAACAAAAGCATATACATTCTTGAAAGTGAAATCTTTGTAAAAATTTTCTTATGCATTAAAAAGTGAAATTCTATTAAGAGAGATTACTCAAGCTCATATTTAGCAAACATCATTTTTATTTGAGAGCTTGTAGAGGCTAGTGAAATACTAGTGTGGAAGGTTAAAGAACATTGAAAAATATTAACTTGTGAGCTTGGAGAGACTCGTCAGATTACTACTTGATTTTATAATGTAACACTCAAGTTAGATACTTAGAGACTAGATATAGACTTGGGTTGTAAGCAGAACTAGTATAAATCGACTACATCCTTCTCTCTCTCTTCTTGTCTTTTATATTTTTACATTATATTGTGTGTGTTCATTTCATCAAGAAACTCATTCACTTTTATAATAGATTCCTTCTGCTTTTAACTTGCTGACGGTTCCTTTTAGTTTTAATAGGTGCCTTTTGTTTTTAAATTATTTTAACAGGATTCATCGTTCAGTAAACTCCTTTCATTTAAGCAAAGTTTTATCCCATAAAAGACTCTTATTACCTAATAGGCTCTTGTCGTTTAAAAAACTTTATCGTCTGACAGACTTCTTCTATTTTTTATTCGTTAACAATAATCTGTTTTTTTATACGAATTGAAAGTAATTTGCGAAAAAAAATTCTAGTCACATCCAAATTGTTTTAATAGGTGCATTTTGTTTTTAAATTGTTTTAACAGGATTCATCGTTCAGTAAACTCCTTTTATTTAAGCAAAGTTTTATCCCATAAAAGACTCTTATTACCTAATAGGCTCCTGCCGTTTAAAAAACTTTATCGTCTGATAGGCTTCTTCTATTTTTTATTCGTTAACAATAATCTGTTTTTTTTATACGAATTGAAAGTAATTTGCGAAAAAAAAATCTAATCACATCCAAACAAACCCTAATAGGCTCCTGTCGTTTAAAAAACTTTATCGCCTGACAGGCTTCTTCTATTTTTTATTCGTTAACTATAATCTGCAAACACCCCCAAAGAGCAACTCCAGAATGATGGGAATAAAAACTCGCATCGCCAACCAAAAGTGAAGAAACATGTAATTGATTGTCAAAGTCTTGGTTTCTCCTCGACATTCACTGGCTTAGAACAGGGAATTTCTGCACGATTCATCAAAGCTGAAATCAGTCCCTATTTCTTATACTGCACCACCTTCATTATTAATGAAGTGAGATCACTTATATCAAAAGGTACCTTTGTGCCTTGTGTCACCTTATGACTCGAAGATTATACGTCATAGCTCACACAACAAAGATTCGCGTATGTTAAGATAAATACTGCAGGACAGAATCAGTTTATAAAATAGAATGGAAACGTTCCTTTATCCTCTGGAAAAGTATCTTATTTTCTTCTGATTCATTGACATCAAACAGATTAAGCTCCTTCCTGCCCTGCACTGAAAATTTAAGAAGCCTTGCATTCATACCCAAGTAACGTTGTAGAAAAAGTAGATTAATCGCAAAGAAAACACATCCAGACATAGTTTCAATAATAGATTTGCAATTATTGTACTGATCCTCAATTACAATCAATTCTACTAAGGAAACTCTATCCACGAAGACATATCCAGGGTACAAAAACCTAACAGTGAAAGGAAAATAAAAAAGAATGCGATGACCTTAGTGCTTCTTGAAGCAGATCAACGAACAACAGCAAGCGAGCGAGCGAGAAGATGAGACAATAAAAAGAAGTAAAAAAACACAAGAAATTGAAAAAATCTTTTTAAGGTTAGCGAGTATACACACATAGTCGCAGTAGTACGACCTACTAGGGAGTGAACCAAGAAGGGATTGCGAATCATTGTAGTACTCTGTTCATAGTTTGTAAATTAGTTAGCTATGCTGAGCTGTCAAGGTCATTAGTTGATCGCATATAAACCATATGTTGTACAGCTTTCTAGAATTTATGAGAAGAATGAATATTTCTTCCTCTCAATAACTGTCGACCTTCTACACTATCAGAAGTTCTTTGTTTATGAAATTAGAGCCATCTCGATCTAGAAGTGCTTCATAATTTTTGTTACGAAGCTAATTTTAGTTAAGAACGAGATGTTAACCAATAATGGAGGAAGTGTCGTATGAAACGTTTGACGAAAACATGATGGGAACAATGTCGCAAAGTGATGGAGATTCATTGTATTTGCAAAGTTCCGATCATCCAGGTATAGTTCTTGTAACCACTCCTTTAACTGGAAGCAATTATTAATCATGGAGTAGATATGTTAACATTACTCTAGGAGACAAGGTTAAGCTTGAATTCATCAATGGAAAATGTGTAAAGCCTAATCCAAATTCAATTGGCTATAATCAACGGATTCGTGTTATTGCATGGTCACTTCTTGGATTTTGAATTCTATTTCTACGGAAATGTTTGAACCTTTCATCTATACTAATTTGGCTAGAGAATTATGGCTGGAACTTTAATAGTGTTTTGGGGAGTGTAATGGGCCATTATTATATCTGCTACACAAAGAAATAACTTATATTTCTCAATAGAATATGTTGGATGTGAGATATTTCACAAAACTTGTGAGATTGTGAGATGAATTATTGTGTATCATGCCTGTTCCACAATATTTATGTGGTTTAGCTAAGGCACTAGCAGATTTAACTTCTTTTAATCAACTCATGTAATTTCTGGTGGGCCTTAATAAAAGCTATGATCATATTAGAAATTAGATATTGGTCATGGATCCATTTCCTGGTGTAAGTAAAGCATACTCTATGGTCTTGAGAGTAGAAAAGCAACGAGAAATTCACAAGGGGATATCTGGAATGATAGAAAATAATCCGATGATGATGAGAGGACAAGATGTTAAAAAGTAGGGATTGGAAAGTTAATCATTAAGGGAAGGGGAGTAATAGATATAAGCTAGCTATATTGAACACTGTGACAAAAATGGACACTAGAAAGGAACTTGCTTCAAATTTCATGGATATCTAGAGTGGTACAAGGAATTGTTAGAGAAAAAGAAAAAGGATGCAAGTTCAAATAAGGTTTTTTCAATAGAAATGGAAGTGGAGCGACAAAAGGAAGGAAGTAGTAGAGTAGATAATCGAGTGTCATCACTATCTGAAATGATTAAACAAAAATTAATGAAGCTGATGAAAGGAAAAAGATCCATATCCTGTTATGATCAATTTGTTCATTTGGAGGATTTTGGAAGTGCTGTCCTAAATCATGCTTTAACTTGTCTTGATTTGATAGATACTGATTCTTAGATAGTTGATACTAGAGCCTCAAGCCACGTGTGTGAACCTCAACCTGTTAATCAAATCCAAAAACCAGATGCCCGGTGGTTTGATCTAATTGATGTAAAATTCAAAAACACATCTCATCTTGACTGAAGCTCTACATATACCCACATTTAAATTCAATTTACTATCTGTCAATAAACTAGTAAATATAGCTCGATCAATTTTGAATTTTCCCCTTCTTACTGCATTTGGTAGGACCTGAAGACTAGTGAGATATTGGCAGTAGGAAGATTTCTAGGAAGACTTTACATTCTTGACCAAAGGTCCTTTAGTGAAGAAATCATCAAATTGTATGCAATTCCATTAGCACATTTTCTAAATTTTGATTTCCAAAAATCCTTGAATCATTTTTATTTTGTTTCTATTTATTCACTTTGGCATTAAAGGCTTGGTCATCATTCAGTAAATATACTCAAATATATTCCTATTAATAAGGACTAACTTAGTAATTTAAATACCTTTCATGATATATTTCCACATGCCAAACAACAAAGATTACCTTTCCCAATTAGCAAAATTCAAATCACAAATATATTCCAAATTATTCATATTGACAATTGGGGGTCATATAGACAACATTTAATCTCGTGGGGGAATTATGTTCTCACTATAGTTGATGATTTTAGTAGAGCTACTTGTACTTATTTGATGCAACATAAAATTTAGGTGACCAAGATCTTAGATACTTTATGCAAAATAATCCTTAATCAGTTTAAGACAGCAATTCAAACCATTAGATCTAATAATGGTGCTGAATTGTTTTAGTACTAATTTTCAGAATTATTCAATCAATTGGGTATTATACATCAAAGATCATATTTATACTCCATAACAAAATGGCATAGCAGAGCGTAAACACAAACATCTGTTATGAGTGGCTAGAGCTTTAATGTTTCATTCTTGTTTACTTAGACAATTTTGGGGACAATCCAGTTTTATAGCCGCCTAAATCATTAATCAACTTCATACTTCAATTTTGAATTTGACCATATGAAATTCTTTATGGTTATGCACCTTGTTTTGATTATCTAAAATATTTAGATGTCTATGTTTTGCTACCAACACCACTCCTCATAAAGATAAATTTGTTAAACATGCTTATAGATTTATTTTTATTGCCTACAACCCTATTCAAAAGGCTTTTTAGTCGTATGATCTTACCTTACAATTAGCTTTGATCTTCAAAAATGTGTTTCATGAAACACAATTCCCTTATAAGTATACTTCAAATCACTCTATTGGCATCAAATTAGCTGTTGTTCCAATTCATTTTGATCAACCCCATTCATAAGCTATTTGATTATATGTTGATTCTTTGCAAAACCAAACATCTACTTCACAGGAAGACCATATTTCATCTAAGGATAATACTCAAATTCATTTAATTAAGCCCACTGGATTAGTTTCTTCCTCTATCCCTCATTCCTGAAGAAGTAACAAAGTTATAAACAAACCTTCCTAGCTATTAGATTTTGTGTCTCATACTACAACTCTTAATCATTTAGCTAATCCCAATGTTTTTCCTAGCCTTGCATCAATCCCATCTTTAACTTTACACCCACTAGCTACATATTTTTCTAATAATTCCTCACACATATCCTTTGAACATATACCCTTTTTGGAAAAATTTCAATTAGCCAAAAACCTCAATCCTACAATCAAGCTAGGTTGAATCTAGAGTGGGTTCAAGCTATGCAATAGGAGTTATCAGTACTTGAATCAAATGATACATAGGAATTGACTACCTTACCAAAAGGCAAGAGGGCCATTGGTTCTTAATGAGTTTATAGAATGCAGTTCAAACCTAATGGCAATATTGAAAGATATAAGGCTAAGTTAGACACAAAGGGTTATAATTAAATTGAGAGTATTGATTACAATGAAAGTTTTTCTCTAGTGGCTACACTAATGACATTATGGATACTATTGGCTATTGCATCTTTTTATCCCTTTCCCTTGCATCACTTAGATATCAACAACACTTTTTTATAAGGCTTTCTCGAATAAGAAGTATATATGCTACCACCAGATAGATATTTCAAAGTGAAACAGAGATAAGTTTGTAAGCTAAAAAAGTTTCTTTATGATCTCAAACAAGTATTTAGATAATGGAATCTAGAGTTCACATCTCAGTTGCAGGTTTTTAGTTTTACTCAATCTAAACATGATTATTGTTTATTCATCAAACCTTTAGGTACCTTTTATTTGGCCCTTATTGTATACGTAGATGGTGTATTACTCACTAGACCATCAGAACTTGAAATTACTGCAATAAAATGGTTCTTATATGATAAATTCACTATTAAAGATCTTGGCCATGCAAAATATTTCCTTGGCTTAGAAATCACTAGGTAAACTTGCCACTTCCATCAATCAAAGAAAATATGTGTCAAATATTTTCAAAGTACAGGATTACATGGAGCATAAGCTAGCTACTCCACTTTCATAAGGAATTAAGTTTACTATGAATGTTGGACCTTTATTATCTGACATTAAGCCCAACAGATGACTAGTTGGAATATGTTACGATAGGATCTAGTTAGGGGTCGACTTGTCGGCAACGATGAAGTTTTCTTATGTTCGCCTATGATTACCAGCTAGTAAGGGAACCGGAGGATCTTGTTTGAGTGAAACTTAAGTTTAAGAAATGTCCTTTCTGAATCTCATGCCTCTGTACAGACTTGGCTTCATAAAGCCTTTAGGAAAACACAACTGACAACTATGTAATAGACGACAACTGCTACCCACTACTCGCTAAAAAACAAGAACTGACTTGGACTTCATAACCGAACAACACTATTACTCCATTACTTGCAAAAACACAAGAACTGACATGGTGAAAATTACAACTGAATTAAATACAATAAAATAAAGTTCAGAGACAATTAATTCAAGTGGACTAGCTGTCACTTCTTTTGAACTTCCCATGACTGAACCAATTGTATATTTTATAGAGCTTTGGTCGCATAACATCATTTCCCCCCTCCAAAGATATCTTGTCCTCAAGCGTGAAGTGTGGTAACTTCTGTTTAAAGTCAGCTTGTGGTTCCCATGAAGTCTCAGCTGGTGACTTTCCTTGCCAATGAATTAAGACCTTTGCATTGTTGTCTCGAGTTAGACGAGCAATAATAGCAGCCGGAATGAGTGATAGTGTTGTTGGAGCTAGTTCGGGCAAGGGCACTAAAATTTCCTGTTCATCATAATTGTATGGTTTTAAACTGGAGACATGAAAAATTGGGTGAATTTTAGAGTCAGAGGGCAACTTCAGCTTATATGCGACAGAACCAATGCGTTGCAAAACTCGGAAGAAACGGGGCACTTGTGGTGCTTCCTTTGGGCCAAAGAGACCTGCCTATAAGGCTGCAATCTCAACAAGACCATATCACCCACCTCAAATTTCAAATTTCTATATTTAGAATCATGATATTTTTCATTCGAACTTGAGCATGGGTTAAATTTTCTTTAAGAAGTTGCAAAACTTCATCTCTATCCTTTAAAGCCTGATCAACAGCTTCTAACTAAGAAAGGCAAGAACAATATGACAGCAACTAAGGAGGAGGCCACCTATACACTACTTCGAAATGAGTGGTTTTGAGAATAGAATGGTAGCTGGTGTTAGCCACATTGCCCATTTAGTCGGCTGAGAACTAGTAAAACAACGTAAATACACTTCTACAATTTAGTTCACCACCTCTGTTTGGCCATCCGATTAAGGATGATACATGGAACTGAAACAGAGTTTTGTCCCACTCAGCCTGAATAATTCTTGCCAAAATGCACTAGTGAAAGTTACATCACGGTCAGTAACAATTGATTCTTGTAATCCATGAAATTGGACCATGTTATCAAAAAAAAACTTTAGTCATACTAATAGCAGAATAGGGATTAGAAATAGCTAGTAAATGACAGTATTTCGATAATCTATCAACCACGACAAGAATGACATTTTTACCAATTGAAGTCGGCAATCCTTCAATGAAATCCATCGAGACATCTGCCCAAATTAGAGATGGTACAGGCAGAGGTTGAAGCAGCCCTGTAGGGTGGAGATTCTCTATTTTGTGGTGCTGGCTAACCCCATAGGATTTGATGAAATTTCAGACATCTTTCTTCATACCTTTCCAATGAAAATATTTAGCAATCCGAAAGAGTGATTTTTGGTACCCTTCATGCCCTTAGCAATGAACTCCAAATAAAATCGAGGCCTTAGTAGGTGAATTAAGTGGCACAAAAACTCGATTCTTGTACATAAGTAACCCATTTTTGACAGACCAATAACCGATCACCGTTTCATCAAGAACCCTTTGTATTCATTTCTAAACTTCTGCTGAATTTTGCTGCTCAATTCAGATTGCATCAAATAACCTTAATTTTAGCATAGACACTACCAACAGCTCCTTATTATCTTCGTCTCGTCGAGACATGGCATCCGCTACAACATTATTTTTCCCAGCCTTATACTTTACCGAGAAATTATATCCCAGAATTTTGATAACCTAATGTTGTTGAGGAGGGGTAAGTAATCTTTGTTCGAGCAAAAATTTGAAACTGTAGCAATCAGTACGGACTAAAAAATGTCTTCCCCATAAGTAAACGCTCCAGTGTTTAATGGCCTATACTAACCCAATTAATTCCTTCTCATAAATTGGAAGGTTGCGATGATGTTCAGCCAAACCCCGACTAAAGAAAGCAACCAGGTGATTTTCCTACAACAAGACAGCCCCGATTCCAATATCACAAGCGTCACATTCAAATGAAAATTCTTTGGAAAATCAGGAAATGCTAGCACAGGTGTGGATGTCATGGTTGTCTTCAACTGATTGAAGAGTTTCGTCGCGTCTACTGTCCATTTGAAGGAATTTTTTTGGAGCATAGATGTCGACGGAGCGTTATAAGACCGTAACTTGCACAACTTTACAATAATAGCCTGTCAAACCAAGGAAGCCGTGCAACCCCTTGATAGTGGATGGTTTCGGCCATGCTTTCATAGCTTCAATTTTGGAAGGGTCTACCATTACTCCCTTACCCGAAATTATATGCCCCAAATAAGAACTTGCAACTATCCAAATGAGCATTTAGATTTTTTGAGAAACAGCTGATTTTTTCCAACTGTTGGAAAATAAACGCAAATGGCTGATGTGCTCGATTGTTGTTTTACTATACACAAGAATATCATCAAAGAATACCAAGATAAATTTGCGAAGATAAAGAGCGAATACCTCGTTCGTTAGAGCTTGAAATGTAGATGACACATTTGTAAGACCAAATGCCATCACAAGAAATTCAAAATGCCCATGGTGAGTACGGAAAACTATTTTTTTGACATCAGGCTCCCACGTCAGAACTTGGTGATAACCAAAAATCAAATCCAATTTAGTGAAGAATTTGGAACCGTGTAATTCTTCCAGAAATTCATCTATCAACGGAATCAGGAACTTATCTTTTATCGTTTTGGCGTTTAACTCCTGATAATCAATGCACATCCGCCAAGAATCATCTGCCTTTGGAACCAAGATCATGAGAGAAGAGTAGGGAGAATTACTCGACTTTATAATACCTTGTTGCAACATCTTAGCACACTGTTTATCAATCTCTTCCTTTTAGGCATGTGGATAACGATAAGGGCACACAACGACTGGCTTCACTTCTGATTCCAACGGAATTCGATGATCACGAAATACACCAGCAAATTCTGAGATGAGTGTTTGAATGTGTTGATCACTGCTCTTGTTCATGGAGATTGCCTTTATTTCACATGTGTTAAGTGATTTTTTGTATTGTAGCCTATGAAGTGTAACAGACTCAGTTTCTACTTTAAATGTCATCCATAATTCACCAAAGTCCCACAATATGGCTCCGAAAGTTTTTAGCCAATTAAACCCGAGAACAATGCCCACCCCACTTAGAGTAAGAACCCATGTATTCACTTACACAATAATATTATTCAATATAATAGCTACCATTTTAACATTTCCTAGACAATCAATCATATCCCCATTTGTAACCCTTGCTCTGACTCCGATTGCTGCTTCTATAGTTAGGCAACAATTTTCAATCATCGACGTATCGATGAAGGTATGGGTATTACTGGAATCAATTAAAGATTTCACCAATTTCTCATTGACACTGCCCTTCACCTTTATTGTTTGAGGCCCATTCTCTCCTGTGATTGCACCAATGGAGATTTTTGGTTGCTCTCCTTCGAAGCATTGATCGAAACCGGTTTCATCAACATCGTTATCTTCTAAAAATTCTATCCAAAACAGGCATTTGCATTGATATCCCCTAACAAATAAGTCATAATAGTTAAAACAAAGATCCTTTTTTCTTCGTTCCTCCATTTCCGCCGGGGTTATTCTACGAATAGTGTGGGATCATGGGCCTATTGCCGTGGTCAATTCCGTCGAAATTTAGAGATTTTGGGAGACTGATTCCGGCGTTCATAGAGCCGTGCCAAACTCATGGCTAAAGCCAGTTCGTTGGGACATTACAATTCCACATCCACAGCAATATGATCCTTTAAACCACTAATAAAAATCTCTACCTTTCGCCATGGAGTTAAAACTCCTGTTCAGGAGACCAACTGTTCAAATGCTCTTCAATAATCAGCCATCGAACCAGTTTGGTTCAACTTGGCTAAAGCACCCAATTTTTGGCTACGAACAGGTGGTCCGAATCTCAAATTACACTGTCATTTGAACTCAACCCAAGAAAGATTGGGGTTATCTTCTTCGTGTTGCATATACTAAATCTGTGCGTCGCCTTCCAAGTGGAATGAGGTAAGTTCCAATTTTGCTTCTTCTTCGGTGTTGGTGGCGGAAAAAATATTCACACCTGTTAAGCCAACCCAATGGATCTTCTTGTCCTTCATATTTGGGAAAACATAACTTCTCCATTTTTGCCTTTGATTGTCCTTTTGTTGTCACTTTGGTGCCAGAACTCTTCTCAACTTATTTCTTTTCCCTAACTTTTGCTCCTCTCTCCCACCATGGAAGCCTCTATTTTTGAAGCCACTAATTCCTTTGACAATTCTTCAATTTTGGCATCTCTTGCTCGGTTTGCCTCTTTCTCTTCTTGCAGCATTTTAAGAATTTGCTCTAATTGTTGCTTTGATACGAAAATGTTACGATAGGATTTGGTTAGGGGTTGACTTGTCGACAACGATGAAGTTTTCTTATGTTTGTCTATAATTACCAGCTCGTAAGGGAACTGGAGGACCTTGTTTGAGTGAAACTCAAGTTTGAGAAATTTCTTTTTTGAATCCAATGCCTCTATACAGACTTGGCTTCATAAAGCCTTTAGGAAAACACAGCTAACGACTACGTAACAGACAACTGCTACCCACTACTTGCTAAAAAACAAGAACTGACTTGGACTTTATAACCAATCAACACTATTACTCCACTACTTGCTAAAACACAGGAACTGACATGATAAAAATTACAACTGAATTAAATACATTAAAATAAAGTCCAGAGACAATTAATTCAAGTGGACTAGTTGCTGCTTCTTTTGAACTTCCCAGGACTGAACTGGTTATATCTTTTATAGAGCTTAGATCGCATAACAAAATATTGCTTTACTTAGGATTTACTCGTCTTGATATATCTTTTGGTGTTCAACAACCCCAATTTATAAGCCTGTTGTCAACAACATTCTGATGCTACCATTCACTTAATTAAAGTATCTACGAGGTTGTCCTTTTAAAGGGCTATTTTTTTCTACAAATAATTATCTTCAATTAATTGCATTTTATGATATTGATTGGGCTTCATGTTTGGACACACGTTATTCCTTAATTGGCTTTTATATTTATCATAGTTTTTCTTTCCTCTCTTGAAAAATCAAGAAGCAATCTATGATTTCATAATCTTCGGCTGAGGCTGAATGCATATAATTTGTGAGCTTTAATTGATTTCATATATTCTTTGTGATTTCAAGACAAGAGTTCCTCTTCCAATTCCTTTTATTCATTGTTTGTAAATTCATTAGCTATATGCTGAGGTATAGAATCAATAACTATCAACCTTATCCAATATCAGAAGTTTTTTGTTCAATCATTGCAGATTTTACAATTTTTGGAGCCCATTCATAATTCTTCTCTTCAATCCCTAATCTTTTATGCAAAAATCTGCTGAAGCAGAAAACTTTCCCCTTTATATCCCCGATAACTTTATAACTATTTGTTTGTGTAAAGATAAAAAGAAACCAAACTCAAAAGTCAGACAGACTTCACTTAAACTCTCAACTCTCTTTTATTTCCTCTGTTTAACCTTTTCTACACCAAATTTATCCGGAACATATACGCATAATAATTTTCTAAAAATACTTTATTATTGTTCTATCTCATAGAAATATGATAAATATGTTTCATTTTCAAAGCATATGATTAAATTAATTATCCAATTGAATACCTCCAACAACCAAAAAAGGTTCGTGTGAAAAAAGTAATAAATAGAAGATACAGGCAGCAAAAGTACTCTCAAAAGTAGCAAAGTAAAAAGCAACCCTTGCCAATGCAACATTACAAAAACTACCTCCACACAATCGATCGGAAACTTCCAACATTATTTTCACTGTCACTGTCACTTTCACATATACAATCCTTCGGGCACCCCTTCTTTCTTTTTGAACATCACTTTTTCCTTGGCTTTCTTGAAGTCAGTATGTGTCACCTAACAGAAAAAAATTAAACATACGAGATCTTAATTGGAAGACAAAAATCTGAGGAGTTTTGTTTCTGTTTAGTCATTCATAAGAGACGAGAACGCAGATGCTTGGTTATCAACTAGTATAAATAAGTTAAAGAGAGTATTTATCCCATTTCCGTAACATGTTCTTTTACTTGATCTATATCTTTACTCGTTCTTTATCCAAAATATCTAAATGGCATTCTAGTTTCGAAAAGGGTCTTACACTTATCAATTAAATACAAACATCACTAAGATTTAAAATTTTTATAGTAAATAAAAAAATCATAGCAAATTTATTAAATACTTTTTACTTATTTCAATTAACCCTTACAAATTTAAACTTATATATAGAGAAAGACATTAAATTTATATATATATACATAATAAATGTTTTAAAAACCAATCCAAAAATAAACCAATAAGACAAGAAGTTTAGGATTTGAAAATTTTAGACCGTTAAAGATTTAATAAAATTAAGAATTTTGAAATATAATAAGAGATTGCTCTTACTTATCTAAAAATTTAAAGTTTTTAAAAAAAGATTTTTAAATAAAAATTGATTTATTTTAATTTATAAAAACTTATTAATTAATAAAAATTATTAACAAAAATTATTTAAAAATCAAATCAAAAAGTTGGACAGCTCAAGGATTTTATAGTTGAACCGATCTAACCAATTGAGTTTTTTAATCATTGGAAAAATTCAAACAAATTAATCGTATTTATGTTCTTATTTTTAATTTTTAATAAGGAATTAATTGTAGAAATGGAAACAATAAGCAATACAAAGAATTTAAGATCTAAAGAAAAATTCTAGATTCTAGTACGTAATATTAATAGGTGATTTTAATCCTACAATTAATTTTCTCATTCCAGGTCTATCCCAAACGCAATATAATAGCTACGGTGTTTCCTATTCCCTGTGTTCAACCCTAACTATTAATTAAAAAGGACGGCAAACAAAGGTAAAGCGTACTTTATCATGTAAAGAGCGGGACGGAATGGTGGAGCGGTAGATCTTCATCTACGGTGAGTCCTATTCAGTGTTTATCTTAGAGAGTGGGGTATAAAATTTTCTGTCTATTCCAATGTACCAAGGCAAGGGTATGTTGTCTAAAATATGACGGGAGTTACCTCAACATATGCATAATTAAACCATAGTAGGTATTTAACATGACTTCCCAGACCATTAGGCTAAGTTCGAAACTCCTGCCAGTTTTTATTGGGAGGGCAAACAATCTCTACACAAGAGGAAACATAATATACACAAAACAAAATGGGACTTTACCTTCATGCGCCGCTCTCGTAGAGCAAGCAAACCAGCTTCAGTACATATTGCCTTGATGTCGGCTCCAGAAAATTCATCTTTGGTCATAACAAATTCTTCTAAGTTGACATCATCAGCCAATGTCATCCTTGATGTGTGTATCTACAATTTTTACATGTTACTTACTCGTATAAAATCTCAAGTAAAACAATTTCAACAATCAAAAGAAGATAAAATGAAACTATCATGTTTTATTATGCGTAAGAGTTCCAGCTACTACAAAATTACCTGGAAAATCCGCCTCCTAGTTTTAATATCAGGGAGAGGAAATTCAATCTTTCTATCAATTCGACCAGGTCGAAGTAAAGCAGGATCAAGACTTTCAATACGGTTTGTTGCAAGAATGACTTTCACATCTCCCCTTGCGTCAAAACCATCTAACTGGTTCAGCAATTCCAACATAGTCCTCTGAATTTCTCGCTCACCACCTGAGTGGGCATCATACCTGTAAAACATATGACACATCAGAATGAAACCCATACTTTATCTATATCCCTATCCCTCGGGTAGTCAATAACTCTAAATGCTTACAAAGTACCTCTTTGTACCAACTGCATCAATTTCATCAATGAAAACAATTGATGGTGAGAGCTCATCAGCAACTCTAAAAAGTTCTCTGACTAACTTTGGACCATCTCCCAAATACTTCTGAATTAACTCACTACCAACCACACGCAAAAAAGTTGCTGATGTTGAATTTGCCACTGCCTGTATAACAGGAAAGTTTAAGAACATACGAATATTTCGATGCTGAAGATCTATTTAAGGTAAGCATAAAGAAAACACGAGCAAAAAACAGCACGCTAATATCCACTTTTTAAATATGACATGAAGGCATGTTAACATAGCCACATAAATGGCCAGACTAGGAGTTGACAGCCAACACTAATGGTGGGCATATATGTTCAATAGTATAAATATCAGAATTTAGGGTTTTAAGGTATATCTTTATTGACACTTAATAGGATATATATACACAAAGATTACAACATAGATTAGGAAACTAATCTCTTAATCCAACTAAACTAGGAAACTAACCTTATCTGAGGATCCCACTTAATCTTCAAGTCTTCTAGAACGATTTTTACCCAAAGCAATTCACATATACAATTTTGCCTCTTCACTCGATCGTGCTACTACCCCTTGTTTCTTACTTCACCATGTGACCAGATTCCCTCCAAGAAAGGTACAGTACCCTGACGTAGATCTTCTATCCGCTACCGATCCTGCATAGTCAGCATCGGTATACGCTTCAAGTGTCGTACCTCCATTTCTTTTAAACAAAATCCCTCTTTCTGGAGTTCCCTTAAGGTATTGCAAAATTCTATGTGCTGCTTGTAAGTGAACTTCTTTAGGACTATGCATAAACTGACTTACCATGCTTACAGCATAGGCTATATCAAGTCTAGTATGAGCCAAATAGATGAGTCGTCCTACAAGTCATTGATACATTTCCCTATTGACTGGAACATCTTCCTCTACTTTTCCCAACTTAAAGGTTCGGCTCCATGGGTGTATTTGTGGGTTTGCATGCAGCTTTACCTGTCTCCTTGAGTAAATCAGTAACAGACTTCTGTTGGGATATAAAAATTCCTCTCCTGGAGTGTGCTACCTCAATTCCCAGAAAATACTTTAACCTTCCCAAAGTCTTAATCTCATAACTCCTTAGCTAAACAATTACTCAAGATCCGCTGCTCTATCTCATCATCTCTTGTGAGTATGATGTCATCCACTTAGACTAGTAATACTGTTACTTTCCTTGTGGCTGAATGCTTAATGAACAAAGTGTGATCCCCTTGACTTTGCTTATATCCTATAGATAACATAACCCTTGCAAATCTACCAAACCAAGCCCGAGGGGATTGTTTCAATCCATACGACGCTCTATTTAGCTTACATACAGTATTGGTGATCACTTTTGTTTCATAGCCCGGTGGGACCTCCATGTAAATCTCCTCTGTTAAATCCCCATGCAAAAATACAATCTTTACATCAAATTGTTGTAGTTCCCAGCCACAATTTGCTGCTAGAGATAAAATTACTCTAACTGTATTCATCTTAGCCGCAGGAGCAAATGTCTCTAGATAATCAATCCCATAAGTCTGAGTGTATCCTTTGGTTACCAATCTTGCCTTGTACCTTTCAATCGACCCATCAGTCCTATATTTTATTGTATACACCCATTTGCAGCGCACCGGCCTTTTTCTAGCTGGCAATTTCACCAAACTCCAAGTTTTATTCTTTCTTAGTGCCTCCATCTCCATATCCATGGCTTATTTCCATTTTCCATTAGACAATGCCTCAGATAAGGTTGTAGGAATTGTTGTGGTATTGAAGTTTACAAGAAAGGCTTTAAATGTTGGTGAGAAATTTTGAAAGGACATGTGGTGTGAGAGTGGGTATAACGGCCTTTTGGTGCATGTCCTGGTTCCTTTCCTAATGGCAATAGGTTGATCTTGATCTTCCTCACTAATCTGTCCTTCAATTTCAGTTTGTAAAGTACGAAATTCAAAAATTGTTACCTCATTTGAGGAATCTCGTTCAGATTCTTGTACATGCACAGATTCTGGATTGACTTCTTTCCGCCTTGAGTACAGCAGATTTTTGCCAAATCGCACATCTTTAGAAGCAGATTTAGGTTCAAGAATGGGTTCGATTTCAGGAGATTTTGGTTCTAGTGGTTGAGCTAAAGGTATTTGACTGGGTTTAGATAGAAGTAAGTGATCATTTTCAGACACCCCAAGAAAGAACTCCTTATCTTCCTTGAGATTTTCCCCCTGAAGAAAAGGTTGGACGAAATAGGCTTCTTGTTCATTCAAGGTGACATCTCGAGACACATGAAATTTCTTAGGAGGATGATATCACTTGTACCTTTTTTGAGTTGATGAATGCCCTAAAAAGATGCACTTCAGTGCTCTAGGATCCAATTTCCCGCGATCTTGATTGTGAACATCAATAAAGGACACACACCCAAAAATGCGAGGTACAAGATTGTTTGTAGTAGATATATTTGGGTAGAATGAAGAGAGTATCTCCACTGGACTTTTGAATCCTAGGGCTCTAGAGGGTAGTCTATTAACCACTTGGGTTTAGCAAGTTCACACACCTCACAATCAAGACTCTCAAAATCTATCTTTGTAAACAAAGCAGGAAACAAAGACCTAATAATCCTAAATGATGGATGACCTAACCTACGATGATGTAAGAAGATTTTTTCTTTATTTGATAACACTGATTTAGACATGAATGAATAGGGTGATCTGCTCCTGGATATGTTTAACCCATTTGCTTCCTCAAGATACTAGAGGCCATCCGGATCTCTAGCACTTCCAATCATCTTCCCCAAATCCCACTCCTAAAATAAACAATGGCTTGAGTGAAATGTAACATTACAAAGTAAATCAAGTGAGAGTTTCTGCACAGATATTAGATTAGTGGATAGCTTAGGGACATGGAGAACATTTCTAAATGTTATGTATGGGTTTATTTTGACATCTCCTATGCCAACTACAGCTGCTAAGGATCCATATGATGTGGTTATCTTCTTATTGCTTGGGCAAGGGGAATAGGTGGTAAAGTGTTTGGATGAATAAGTCATGTGGTCAGTGGCTCCGGAATCCATAATCCAAGATTGCTGAAAAACCTTATCTGAGACATTTAATCCAACATAAATCAAACACATACCTGAATGCATAAAGGTACATGTACCTGCAAATTTCTCTGTGTTGCTAACAAATGCTCTCATCTTTTCCAGTTCATCTTGTTTAAAGCCTATTGAGTCTTGCTTGTGTTCCTGTTGGTATGTACTTGTAACAACCTGTGCTTGTCCATTACCCCCAGGTTGATATCCTTTCTGTCCCCACTCACGACTAGGAGGCTTTCCATGCAACTTCCAGCACTGCTCCTTCGTATGACGTGGCCTTTTGCAGTAGGTACACCACAGGTCATCACAGTTTTGAGGCTTGGATTGACCCCCTTTTCCAGTTTCTGCATCAAATCTTTTTCCAACCTGCTTTTCACTCCTAGCTACCATAGCTGAACCATCAGAAGGTTGAGAATTAAGCATTACATTTCTCCCACTTTCTTTACTCCGAATAATGGTCACTACCTCATTAAAGCATGGAACTTTCTACTTTCCGAGTATTTGGATCCTTATTTGATCAAACTCAAAATTCAATCCCACAAGAAAGTCATAAACTCTATCATGTTCAATGAACTCCTTTAGTATAGTAGCATCAACAGGACACTTGGTCTGAATCACTCGATAATGATCAAGTTCCTACCATAATGATTTCAACTGGTTGGCATATTCCGTCATAGATTTGTTCTCTTGTTTAGAGGCAACAGTCTTGGCTTTCACTTCATACACTTGAGCCGCATCCCTAGCTTTTGAGTATGTTTGCTAAATCGCATCCCAAATATATTTGGCTGTAGCCATGAACACTACCGTTCACTTATTTTAGGCATCATTGAATTCCAAAGCCACGCCACGATCAATGAGTCCTCCTCATCCCTGCTTCTAAACCTGGATCTTCCAGCCTTGGTCCAGTTCCTAACAAGTGACTGATCTTTCAAAATGGTTCGAACAAGTTGTGACACTTGAGATAATTTTTTCCATCCAATTTGTAGGCAATTTAAATAGTTCGAACAAGTTGTGACCACTTGAGATAATTTTTTCCATCCAATTTGTAGGCAGTTTGAATGATATGTAACTCCACCAAAGATTGGGTCTTGGTTACTTCATCTGATGAAGCCACAATTATTGATCCACTCTCCTTGGTTTCTGTCATTTTCCTTCACTTCTATGTGCAGTCAACTATTTACCAAAACTAATCAGCGATGAAGGCTAACTCAGAGACAAAGGAAAAAGAATCTCGAAAGAACAAGAGAACAACAATGAAGGCTCCCTAAAGCTCTGATACCATATCAGAATTTAGGGTTTTAAGGTATATCTTTACTGACAATAGTATATATACACAAAGAGTACAACATAGATTAGGAAACTAATCACCTAATTCCACTAACCTAGGAAACTAATCTCCTAATCCCACTAAACTAGGAAACTAACGTTATCTGAGAATCCCTTATCTTTAGGGATCCTAATAATAAATATCATATATCTGATATTTATCTAATACAATATCTATATCTATTAGTACGAATTCTCACAATAAAGATTACAATTTCCTTTATGCAATTGAAAATACCTATTAATATACAAATCCATTCTACTCTTGTCTGATTTTTCAGGCATAGTTAATGCTTATCCGAAGTAAGAGGCATCTTTAACCCAATCTTACAAAACAGATAGTGAAGTCATCTACACACTCCAATATTGAAAGCACATGTAAAATCACAAAGACATTAGAAAAGCACGTAAGGATGTGAAAAACTATATTTTTTGGCACACTGATTTTTAGCAAGGGAAGGCAAGCTTTAAAGCAACTGGTAAGGTTACTCCTTTGTGACCAAAAAGTTATAAGTTCGAGTCACAAAAATAGCTTTTTTGTAAAATGCAAAGAGAAGCTATGCACAATTGTACCATCCCCCAACTCTCACAAAGCGAGGAACCTTATACACTAATTTTTAGCAAGTGGGTGCAATATACTGAAATAATAAAAAGAAATAATCAAAGGAATTGTGTGAAAGCAAAGGCATCCAAGTATACACCTTTGCAAGCAAGGTCTTGCCTGTCCCAGGTTCTCCGTATAAGATTACACCCTTAGGTGGCTTGATCCCAATATCTTCATAAAGTTCTGGATGAGTCAGAGGAAGCTCAACTGCTTCTTTAATTTCCTGAATTTGAGAATCCAAACCACCTATATCGGCATAAGATTCCAACGGAGCTTTCTCAACCTTCATTACAGATACCATTGGATCAACGTCATCCTGAAGAAGCCCAACAACTGACAAAACCTGAAAGGAGGCACAAATCATTAATATCATCAAATATTACAAACAGGATCAAATATTAAATGAGAAATCAAATATAGGTCACCTGTGAAGATGAAAAAAAATTTGCTGAGAAAATATTCCATAATTTCCCATGAAAATAAAGTCAACCTTGAATATAGCAACCCCTAGCATGAACTATGGTGAAGTAACAATACGTAAGACCTATTTGGCCAAACATTCAGTAGGCATTCTGTTGATGCGTAATATGGCAACACTCAACCAGGCATTTAAGAAGCAGCACTAGATGCCCCGAACCCACATGTTATTACACATAACAGATTATTAACTCGGATCTAAATATTCAAATCTCTGAAGAGCCTACCAAGTTATGTCTTTGAAATGAATACCCCAATTTCCATTTGCCCTAATCTCACTCAGCTTAGCCTCTGCTCAACTATGAATCAGAACAACGAATTGAAACTCGTGCACTGGAAAACCAAGCTTAACCTTATCGAAAAATTAAGCATCATGCTATTGCTTGACTTCCGCTACATAACTCGTCACAATGCATCAATAAGATAACCTAAAAACTGGAACTTGGCTGAAATCCATCAAAAAGCGTAAAAAACGCAATGGACTAGTACCTTATTATGCATCAAGATAGCACAGCCAGGCTCGAGCTGATCCTTGTCCACAAACGACAAAATCCCAACATAATACTCCGGCCCAACCGAAGACGACACAATCGCGTGGTTCTCATCAATCAGCTCCTCCAAGTTGCCTACACTCATAGGTGAACCTCTCAAATCGTCCACCTTGGATCTATCTTCCTCAGCCTTCTCTTCCTGGGGCTTCAATCTCTCCTGATTCGAAACAAACTCCTCCTCCATGAGCAAATAGTCTTTGATGCGCTCTAATTTCAAGAGTCTGAGTTTGCACTTCGTAAGCGGCGTCACCGTGGGCAGGCGCGCGGCTGCCTCCGGGCCCTTTTGCTTCCGTTGCTTGCGGCCAACGCGGGCGGGAGGGGCCGCGGGCTCGAACTTCTTCTCCTTCTTGTCGCCGCCGTCGGGCTTACGATCTCCCGGTTGCCGGTTGAAACCGGCGGACGGTCCCTGACCCATTCACTAGTTGATAAATTATCGTTTAGAATTTGGCTTTGAGAACAAGTAAGCTGGTAAGTTTGGTTGCAGTTCTGGTCTTTTGGAGGCCTCATATACTTGAAGCAGGTTGAGGTCTTAGAAAGGCCGAAAGGGCAAAATAGCCTCTATGGTTTATGCTGATGTTTGAATTGCAATTTGATATTTGGAAAATGTCACGGGACGGAATTATTAATGATGTTAAACCTCTATTAATTAATTATTGACGTGACAATTTTAATAAAAAATTAAAGTGATACCCACTCTAATATTAATGTAAAATTTTAAAAGGTAAAAGTAGATCCCATTATGGCCTTGTTTGGCAATGGTTGATTACATCAACTGTTAGCTGATTCTATCAGCTATTAGCTGATAACTGTTTCTATCAGCTGATTTGACCAGCGGATTGTATTAGTTGTTTGTTAGAGATGTTTGGTAAAATTAGCTGTTTAGTGTTAGCTGTTTATGTGTAAAATGACTTATGAGGACATGA
>JAOTAY010000004.1:18962378-18975510 GCA_025629805.1 Erythroxylum baracoense
AACGTCATGAATGCATGTACAAACATTTTTCATGTGCAACAATCACTGTTCACTAATGCATGAGCATGAGATGTGTTTTTCCTAATTTCTCTGATTGATCTCTCATATACCCGTTTCCTTGGTCCGACCCGTTATACCGAAACAGGATGTTACCGAGAGGGCATTTCTGGGTTTGGAGATGAAGGTTTGAGGATGGATGGGGGCAAAGGTGGGAATTTAGGTAAGGAAGGTTTTCTTCTTAGGAAAGTTTCAGCTTTTGGTTGTATTTTGTCATTACTAAAGAGAGCTTAAGAAGGAAAGATTACAAGCTAGAGAGAAGTAGTAGTTTATGAAAAGTCTATTTTGTCCCTGGTTTTACTGCTGAAAATCGGTGAAGGAGGAATAAAGAAGCAGGAAGTTGCAAAGATGGTTTTCAATGTAAGGAGATGTAGCAATGTTCTGTTAGATTGTGTTGGATTTCTCCAATATTACAAGAATGTAGGTTGAAGGCTATGGTTTCTGAGATGTTACTAGTTTTTGGACAAAAGATTATGGGAAGAGTTCAAAGGAAGGGAAAAGAAGAAACGATGTTACTACTTAGATAAGTTGTTAATTAAGAAATTGCAATATCCATAATCTGATTAAGGTTTAGAAATTATGGTTAATGGTTATAACTCAAGAGAGAGTAATCAAACCTAGGATCTCTAGAATCAATAATCCAATAATTCATTATCGATTAGGCTAGCATTAAAGATAGGTAAAATTACCTTTCTCTCAATTGATAACTCCTCAGGTTGATTCTTGAGTGTGCGTTGAAACTGCTTAATTGTTAATATTTTCGTGATTGGTTCTTAAATTGATTTGATTGATTGAATTGAATTCTTGTTTTAGTTTTGTTACATTTTGAATTTCTGCGATTGTTTTGTCCTTAGATTTTAGGATTAGATTATCCCTCCTCGTGAGATCGACATCTTAGGTATTATGTGAATGACCTGTGTGCTTGGAGATTATCGAGGTTAATTAATTAAAACTTACACATATCAAAATAACTTGATTAGTACTACTAAAGGAGTAAAAGAAGCTATTTAGCTTTAAGGTTTGGTGAAAGAGCTAGATCTACAACAAGATGTCCTTATTGTCTTCGTGATAGTCAAAGTGTTATACACGTCACAAGAAATAGTAATTATCACTTTAAAATGAAGCATATTGATGTTCGACACCACTTTGTTCAGGCTATTGTTGAAGCAGATGAGGTTATTATTGACAAGGTTCACACCATTGAGAACCCCGCTGACATGTTGAGTAAGCCATTACCTATTGCTAAGTTCAATCATTGCCTAGACTTAGCCGGTATTCTTGATACTTGAGCGCCCTTCGAGGCTTACAAAGAATAGAGCTCCTACTTTCAGTCTTGTTTCAAGGTGGAGATTTATTGGAATAATGACCCAAGCCTTCAAGATTCCTACTATGTGTAGGTTTTCTTTCCTTTTTTGACACTATTTCCAAATTCCTACTTTGTGTAGGTTTCCTACCCTAAGGTTATACTACTATATAAACACCCCCTTAGGGGTCCTTCGTAAAATTGTATTGGTGTACTCTTCATTAGTCTTAGGGATTGAGAGAGAGAGAAAGAGAGAGAAATAGCCGTAATTTTTCTCCTTGACATAGTGCATATTTTCAGGCTCTCTTCGCCCTATGAGTTTTTCTCCCAGTACTCGAGTTTCCCATGTAAAAATTCTTTCTATCCTTATACTGTTTTTTCTTTATTTACTTGATTGATTATATTGCTTCCGCAACTACTAGCATAATAATCTTCACCCTAATCCATCTCCCTTTTGCTCCATAAAGACAAATGAGTTTAAACATCAAGAGGATGACTCAAGAAATACAATTTTAACTCATTTTAGCTTTTATGCTTCCAACTTGTACCTAAAACCAAATATGAAACAAAATGTGTATATTAAGCATTTCATAGCATTAATCACTCATGAAATAAATGTATAATCAATTAAACACATATCAAGTTCCTCCACACTTAGCTTTTGACCTTCCTTAGGCAAAACAACAAAATCAAAGTCACAAATTAATACACTTTTACATTTTCCATATTTCCCAAGAATAAATAGTCATCAAAACATTGTAAGAAATAACATTAAATTCCTCTACTTTGATTAATCAACAACCATTCCTTTCAGAAACTAAGCAATTTAGGGGTAGACTTTGACAAAATGTGTTTAAGAATAAGATAGATCTAAAGGTACACTCAAACACGATTTATGATTAATACATTCCATGACTTTGCATATCATTTTAGTTCTCCGCCACTAGGATTCACCTGCATAATCATGAATTAAAGGACTTTTTAAGCCTGTAATGTGGGCAAAGGTTAAGATGAGATGTATTTGGATAGTGTAGTGAAAAATCCATCAAAGCTAGTGAAACAAGAAAAACACTCGATGTAACATTAAGTGCAAAAAATAACATTCACCTAAAACTGGGTACCATCATCTATAATTAATGCAGAAACTATGTTTCACAACTCAAATTTAAGCTTTCACATCATAAACCATGTGAAGCACAAAGAATTAGAAAGAATCATTCATAAAAATCAATGATAAATAATACATTATAACCGTAAGGAATGATCCTTCAAAAACAACATCTCCCTCATTCACATCATAAGCAAATCACCCTTTCCATATAACTTTAGGAAGAAAGACTAATCATGAATAACTTTGCAACACCAATGCATTTGATAATTTTATTTAAACATATTTTTCTTTCTTCTTTTCTTTTCTTTTCTTTTCTTTTCTTTTACTTTTCTTTTTCTTTTTCATTTCATTTTCATTTTCTTTTTTTTATAAAAATTGAGAGAAGCTACATCAATATCGGAATTCAATGATAAGAGATAAAATGGCATTCCAACAATTATAACCAACCTACATATATGACACCCCCACACTTATATTCTTGTGTTTCCATAATCATCAAAAATCATAATGCTTCACTAGCTTTAAGGATTAGGTAGGACATTTGGTTAGGTTTAAGGCATATGATATGGTTAGCATATAAAGAAATGGTACATAAAGCTCGAGAGGGCTTATCAAAAGAAAAAATCATATCGATAAGTACGCTATTTGGCTAATGTAACTTGTGAAACAAAGAATGCCTTTATCATTTTCATGTTAATGTATGTGATAAAAATGTGGTCTCAAATAGAAAATCAAAGCAAAGTTAGGATGTTATAAAGGTCACAAATAAACAAAATAAGACTGATATAGATGTGTTAGTATATAAAGGCTTAAAATCTCAGTGGCTTGTGTCTACCCATTATTTATTACTTTTATAAAGAAAAAGTATATTGACTCATCATAAAAGTAAAAGTACATGCTCAAGTTTCTATGAATTTTTCTACTCAATTCACTCTCTAATTATGTCTATATAGTCCTAAAAGCAATAGAAAAAGAGAAAATATTTATTTGTTTGATTGATTTTTAAAAACACCTAAGAAAAACACATATGTAAAAAAAACTTAAAAACATAATAAAAACTAAGATCCCCACCCCTACACTTAAAACTTACATTTTTCCAATGTAACATCAAATGTAATAAATGGAGCACTTAATAGAAACAACAAATGTGAGAATGTAAATGAAAAGGAACAAACTTCCCTTAAGTTACCTCTCAAATTGTGCCTTTGCTTTATGTCATTAGCTCGACTCCATGTTTTCCCCATTAAGTGATGCCATTTATGTCTTTAAGCATCACCACTTCCACATTCTCTATTTGGAAGCCTTCATAGTACAAATTCAGGTGATGAACATTCACTTTAAATGTCTTTTCTATTTTCAAACTTTGTACCTCTACTACACTAAAAGGAAAGATATGATATACAACAAATAAACCAACCTAACAAGAACATAACTTACTTAGGAATAATTTAAGTCTGAAGTGATAGAGAAGCTCTTTCTGGCCCCACAACGAAGCTCCTTGAGATCATTTTGTTATGGAAAGCTTTGGTATTCTCCTTCACAAAAAAATGAGAGTTTATGGAATTTGATTTTTACAGTACAAGTTACTAGACCATTATCACCTGCCACATGACTTATAAAAGATGTATACATCCTTGAATAATGAGGGTCAGTAAAAACAACTCTCTATAAATTTATGGATGGTCCTCTTTACCCAAAGTGTACTATGCATGCATACGAATGACAGAAGGATAAGAATGAAGGCGTCTTGCTCTTAGGCACACGCCTTCTTATAACTTGATCTGCACAATGCCTCCATAGATATGAATCATCCCAAACATAGTACTTGGCTTCATTCTTCAATTATCCCTCTGAGCTTTTGACTAAGCAATAGGTAATTTGTTTCTAACTAAAAGATTCACAATATTTGACGCATTGCACAATCTGAATGGCATCCTTCATTAAATAAATTTACTGAATGGGCATATAAAGGTGGTCTTTTCTTAATCTTGTGGTGCAACTGAGATCTGAAGATACTTGCAAAACCATCTAGAAAATAGTAATACTCATATCCAGTCAATCTTTCAAGCATTTGATTAATAAAAGGAAGGGGGAAATGGTCTTTACGAGTTTTTGATTCAATTTTCTATTGTCCATACATACTCGCCATCTGGTTTGCACATAAGTGAGAACCATCTCACCTTCCTAATTAGCCACTACCATGATTCTAGATTTCTTTAGAACTAACTGAACCAGACTTACCCACTCACTGTTAGAGATTGGCTAAATGACCCCATCGTTGAGAAGCTTCAACACTTCCTTCTTCACTACTTCCATCATCAGAGGATTCAACCTACATTGTGCTTGCCTAGTAGACTAGGCATTCTCCTCCAACAAAATGCAATGGAGGCATATAGAAGGGCTTATTCCTTAAATATTTGCAATTGTCCATCCAATGGCTTTCTTATTCTCTTTTAACATTCGAACTAACTTTTCCTCTTGATCAGAAGTCAACAATACCAAAATAATGACCGGTAGGGTTTGCTTATCTCCCAAATATGCATACTTTAAATGGGTAGGTAGTGGCTTCAACTCCTTACCAGGTACCTGGACATTAAAAGATAACAACCTTTTGTAAGATTTAGGTAACTATATGGAAGCCAGTTCATACCTTGTGGGAGAGGTATCCAATGACTATCAGGAAGTTGCCATCTCAATCAACTCTTCTTCCCACTCAACATCATCAGTAGCTTCTGTTTCCAAGTGCTTGGTCAAGACTACTTCTAATTGATCCTTGTAACTCAGTTTAAACATTTCCTGCATTAGGGGATCAAACACAAAAATAGTGAAGATAGAATGATCATCTTGAGGATGCTTTATTGCATAAAAAATGTTAAAATGAATTACTTCCCCATCAAATTCCATTATGAGGTGCCTTCATGAGCATATACCTTAGTTTAGGTCGTATTAAGTAACGACCTCCTTAGCAACATAGGTATTGCATTGTACAAGATTTTATCATTCATATCAACTACATAAAAATCTGCAGGGAACACCAACTTATTTACCTGCCCCAATTCATCCTTAACTACAGTTAAAGAAATATTAAAGCTTTCAAACTTTTAAGTTCCAAACAATCAAGTAATGTAAATAACCTTCAGGGTTTAAAACAATAAAAAGGCTTAAAAGAAAAATAGGATAAAGGTTAATAATTGGGTTACAATTAATAAAAAAGGCTAAGGCTCTCAACTTGGTTATTCCTAAAGGATAAATTATAGTAAGGTAATTATCAAATAATAGGTTAAAACAAATTGTTGGGTCTAAATGCCTTTATCACTTGAACGGTTCTAATTTAATAAATATGGTCTCAGTATACATATAAAAGCAAGTTCTAGAATTATTCAACTATGCATGATAACACACACAAAAGTATTAAAACAACTGAATTTTTTTTTGAAAATTTTGCTCCTTAGGGTCAAAAGCTAACGAAAAAATGGTTATATAAGTGTAAATAATATGCACTTTCATTCAAATGACTTACAAAAATAATTTTATTCTAACTATCATCCTTTTGTGTACTAAGTCAAATTAATATTCAATAAAGAATTCAAGTATCTAAGGACATATTTCAATTAATTCAAGATATCAGTTCATAAATTCTAATAACAAAGATTATAATATGCTTATGAAAATCATAATCCCCTTCCCTACACGTAATATCGTGCATTGTCTTCAATGCACATAATATAAGCATATATTTTATAAGGGAGAAAGTGTCATTTTGTACTTCCCTGAGTAATATAATTTTTTGATTATGATTTTCATCATTTTGGGACTATTTATCCAATTTGATATACTACTTCCTTACAAGACATAAAGAAAAAAGGGATAAAAATAAATAAAATAAAAATATGAAAATATGAAATAAAAATAATATAAAATGTAAAATAAAACCTATCCTAATTCATGAGTTGACTCCTATCCAACTTTTGTTTAAAGTCGTTAGTTCGATGTACCTTGCACATTACCCTCATCTTGGGTCTATAATTTGTGGCTTACTTCTACCCTTTTCTCCGCAAAGCAGTTTCTTAACTTGAGAGTAAGCCACATGTTAAAAGATAATAGCAAGAGAATAATTTATCAAAATAATAAATTCAAGATATGAGTTCATAAATTTGAAAAACAAAGATTATAATAAGCTTAAGAAAATCATAATCCCCTTCCCCACACTTAAAATCATACATTGCCCTCAATGTACAAAATATAAGAGTATATGTATTTTTTTTTAGAATGTAAGTAATAAATTTATTCAAAAGGTGGAAATTACAAAACGTGTGAATTTACATCTTTGAAGAATGGAGCTCAAACTAATAAAGAAAGTAAACAGATGGATATATCCAACAACATCATATTCTAGATGTTCAATTGCATTTTAATAGCATTGGACAAGAGTAAATGATTAGTATCAATCATGATAGTCATCCTTAGTTTGAGCCATAAAGCGTTCCAACTGTATATATTGAACTCCTCAACCTTACCAAAGATTTTGATATTTCTCATCCTCCAATTAAACCTTTTAAACTTTCAAATTTCAAAAAATTAGGTAATGTAAATAACCTTCACGATTCAAAACAATAAAAAGACTTCAAAAGAAAAAGGATAAAGGTTAATAATTGGATTACAATCAATAATAAAGGCTAAGACTCAACTTGGTTATTCGTGAAGGATAAATTGTCGTAAATAATTACCAAAAAAATAGGTTAAAAAAATTATTGAATCTAATTGTCTTTATCACTTCAATGCTTGTAATTTAATAAATATGGTCTAAATATGCGTAATAAAAGAAAGCTTTATAATTATTCAACTATGCATGATAACTCACACGAAAGAATTAAAGGAGCATAAATTTTTTTGAAAATTTGCTCCTTAGGTTTAAAAGCCAACGAAAAAGATGGTTTTATGTGTGTAAATAATGTGCACTTTTATTCAATTTGACTATCTTAATAATTATTAAAAAAATGACTTATAAAAGCAATTTTATTCTAGCTATCATCTTTTTACATACTAATTTAAATCAATATTCAATAATGGATTCAAGTCTCTATGGACAGATTTCAATTAATTCAAGATATCAATTCATAAATTCTATTAACAAAGATTATAATAAGCTTAAGAAAATCATAATCCCCTTCCCAACATTTAACATCGTACATTTAGGTCAATGTACACAATGTAAGTATATATATTATAAGTGAGAATGTGACGTTTGGTACTTCCTTGAGTAATACGATTTTTTATTATGATTTTCATGATTTTGGGACTATTGATCTAATTTGATGTACTACTCGATAAAGAAAAAGAGATAAAAAGAAATAAAATAAAGAAAAATAAAAATATGAAATATGAAAACAGAAATAACATAAAATGTAAAATAAAACCTATCTTAATTCATGTGTTGCCTCCCATGAAACTTTTGTTTAATGTCGATAGCTCGACATACCTTGCAAATTGCCCTCATCTTGGGTTTGTAATTTGTGACTTACTTCCACCCTTTTCTTTACAAAGCAGTTTCATAGCTTGTAAGTAAACTACATGTTAAAAGATAATAGTAAGAGAATAATTTATCAAATTAATAAATCCTATCGACTACATTATTACCCCTTTTAATGACAAACTGTTAATAAAATGAGGGATAACTCCCTGAATCTTTTATTGACGCAAGCAGTTTGTCACGGAGGAAGTAAGAACCCTCCATACTTGAGATTGCTAACGCTTTATCAATAGTTTTCTTATTTAATTCCTCTACTAGTTCTTCCTCAGCCACTTTAGTCCAATCTTCTTCTTTCTCTTTCTGAGCAAAAGTTTCTCACTTTGTCTTCTTTTTCAATTATCATTTGCCACTCTTCCACTTCCTCTCCTTAGATGGAAGCTTCTTCGTCTTCTAGTAACTCTTTTGAAATGTCACTTTATTTATTAAGTCAACCTTTATCTTTTCCTTACTCTGCTGTATTAATAAATTCAAATAATATTTTGTGTAATGCTGAAAATATTCAGACGAGGAAAATCTTTCTTTGAATTTGCAGAGAAAACCCTTATTTGCATCTCAAGGCTAAGCTTATTAGGTCCCTACAGTTGCTATTATGAGCTTAATAATGCGACAAGTTAGTATATCTTATCTTGTAGACAACCACGTTCCCACCCAATTCCAAAATCATAACGTTCTCCGACATCTCAGAATCGTTAATGACTGGAACAGGCTTACTCTAAAAGGACGACCTGCTATGCTTGACAAAATTATTTCAATTATTTTGTTATTAGTCCTTAACTTGAGCGCAGTTAGTTTTATAGCATTGCTGGTTGGTTGTTTATGATTGGATAAATGCTAACTTATTTTGGACTTGACATTACAAGATCCAGTTGCTTTAGAGTTCACATTAAAGGGAGTTGCAACTAACATTTGTTTTTAGGCTTGGGAGTTTAGTAGGAGGTCAAAGCGTCACAACGCACCAATGCTTTCAATGAATGAAGATCAGCAGGTACGTACTCATTAATGAACCGTACACTGGAAGATTGAAAACCCGGTCTCGATATCGTTTTTAATTTCTTTTTTCTTTTGATGTTGTGAAGGGATCGGTGGCAGAGGTATCAGTTCAACTTTAATCTAGCTTAATTGCTTTCCATTATATTACATTTAAGGACCAATTAAAGTTAAAGCGACAGAATCGAAACGTTGTTCTTTAGGGCACTACTAAGAAGCTAACTTTCAGAGGAATGAAGAAAACTTGCGTACCGGTGACATCCACGATGAAGATAATGAACTAAATGTCCACAAAGTAAGGACTCACAGGAAAGGCAAGAAAAAACAAACAAACCGGACATGAACAGAACAAATACACCAAATTTTGACAAAACCAACTTAACTACCATAGCCTAAAAGCCTTATACTAGATATTAAAGCTAAAAACCAACAGCACGGTTATACGTTTCAAGGGTTAGGGAGAACACCACTGCCACCGTCAACACTACCTCCGACTCCGCCAGCTGCACCACCACCTACCCCACCACCAATGCCAGCTCCAGTTCCACCGCCAATACCACCCAGACCACCAGCGCCACCTCCCAGCCCACCAAACCCACCAAGACCACCAGTACCGCCCAGCCCAGTGACTCCACCGATTCCTCCAACGCCTCCAACTGGTAGGCCACCGGAGCCGAGTCCCGCATAGCCACCAACACCCCCGTATGTCAAGAAGTTCTTCTGGTCATCAATACCAACATTACTATGAACATCTTTGGTGACAGGCACATCATTTTTGCTTCCTGGTACATCTCTCGCACTTGTATGCACTGCTACTAGTGCAATCAGCAGCATAACATCAACATAATTTCTTGCCATCTCTCTCTAACAACACTCTTTCACTCACACTTTTGTCTCTCTCTTAAATCGTTTTCTTAGTATCTCAAAGTGTGTTTGAGATTTTCGGTTTTAAGGGTGAAAAGAGCGGTAGGGGACAGTTGTGAGTAATAAATAGAGTTAAATGCAAGTTCAGAGTTTTGCTGTCTCGGTTACGTGGAGCTCACTAACTGCGTAAAATTGGAAATTAAAATTAACCTTGATGGACTCTAATTGGATAACTGATTTTAATGACACCTTTATCATATTCCACAAATTTTACAATAAATAAATAAAATTTATGGATAAAACTAAATGACAGTTCGAACACCATAAACAATACAGAGGATATCACTCCCTCTAATTGAACCTCTCTAGCTTAATTGACTCCAACAGCGTCTCACAATATTACACGAGAAACCAATAGTTCCCAACATATACGTCGCCATTAGGGGCAAGATAGACATGGGTTTGCCAATGCTAGATCATGTAGGTACAAATTATAGCGACTGAGACACATGCATTGGGGCTTAGGGCATCCCAATGACCAGCCCAATAAGCTGCTTTCACAATTCACAACTGTTACATAATTATTACTGACACGCACACGCAAGTAAGCACAACTTATTACTATGAGGCTGTAATGGCATAAGTAAACAACTATAGAAATTTGGACGACTTACGAATTATCTGGTTTTGGTTTTCTACTTTTTTAATTTAGTAAAAATTTATTTATTTGAGTTTTCATTGTTATTTGTAATTTTTATTAACTTATAAAATTACAAATTTATTTTTTTTGTTTTCATTATCGAAATATATATTATTTAATATATTAAGTACTAATAAGAATAGTATAATATAGTTTAAATTATTTTTACATTATTTTAAATTTTAATTTTTGAAAAATAAAAAATATTTTAAATTAATGATTATCTAATAAATATACTTTAAATTTAAAAATAACTTAAACATACCAAAGTTGAATAAATTTAGTTTTAACAGCTAAAAATATCAATAAATAAAAAATAAAAAATTATTTAATTATTTATTTTAATAAATATGATATATTTTACTAATATTTATTAAAATATTGTATAAGAGATTAAAATAATATTATTTACTTAATTAATTTATAAATTTTACTTATTTTAAATTTTATCTAGTATTTTATCATTATCAATAATAAAAATATAACCACGTCAAAATCTAAATATGTTTATGTTTAGATTTGAAGAAAAATAAAAAAGTAAAATTAGGGAACAAAAACTAAAAATCATAATAAATAAACAAAAGTGAAACCAAAAATGTTTCTTACAAATGTTGCCAGAATCGTAGCCAATAAATGTATGATTGCCTCTTTATGGAAGGATAGAGTTATGCTAAATTCTTGGTTTGTGATAAAAAATACTTCAATCCGTGATTTATAGTATAAAAGGTCGGAGTGGATAAAAATGCGGCAATCTACCGATGTAAATGGTGAGTTTGATATCACCTCGCTACATTAGCTGGCAGGGTGGACGCCGTAGTGTCTACCTCACCATTTTAATTGGCAGGGTGGCTTCATCTCGTCATGGTATGTGGCGGGGTGAAGCCAAGGTGTCCACTCCGTCATATTGGTTGGCAGGGTAGACATCATACTGTCCACCTTCACCCAAATTTTAATTTTTTATATTTAGTTTAATTTATGATTTTATTTTTTTAGGGTTTAGTTTTGTTTAAGGTTGTCATTTTTTAGCTTTAAAATTTTTTCTTTTAGGGTTAAGTTTTATTTAGGGTTTAGAACATCTAGACAAATTAAATTTGAAGTACAAGTTTTAATTTGTTATGTTTTTCCTGTATTGAAATTATTTTGACTTTATTTAATTTTTTTACAAATTTTATAATATATACATTTGAAAATGAAAAATATTTAAAGTCAAGTTTTATTAAAAAAAGGCAAATCAATTTTATTACATTAAATAAAATCACTACTATACATGATTTGAAGAGGGACAATTTGAAGCATTATGACATGACATATTACAATTACGGTACCTTCGCAGAGAATCAGAACACAGTCTATCCATCTCATTTCATATTCGAGCACTTTTCACTTTGCCTATCTTTTTAGCCAACCTTGACCTGCGAAATCTTAATGAAAAATCTGTTTCCTCCTAATAATCTAGATGTTGAAGCGGATAAAACTGACCAGAATACGTATTTCTGTATGCCGCAAAATTGTAAACAGGATGAATATGGATTGTCGGATGAACATTATTGTTGGCTCTCGGCAGGGGTGCAGAAAAGGCCGCACCACAGGTGCAACCTTCTCACCCCGCCATTAAGAATGGCGGGGTGGCCCCCCATCCTGCCAACCAGGATGGCGGGATGGTCACGTGGTTTTGCCACGTCCAGCTATCCCACCATCTTGCATGGCTGGGTGGACACGTCGCTCCACGTGTTCCACCCCGTCAATGGCTATGGCGGGTTGGTTTACACCTCGTTAAATTTGACGGTGGGGTGTCCTACATCCAGCCATACCTCTCTATTTTCTCCCACTTCACGGACAAAAATATTTTTTTATCATAGACCGAGAATTTAGCCATAGAGTTAACAATTTACAGTCGAATTAGTCTAATGTGGGCCATATTTTAGTCCTTAGATCGTAACACAAGGATCTAAAGAATTGTTAACATATTAATAAGATTCAATTTCTTAGTTGTATTAATATTATTTAGCTGTCATTAGTAGATAGTTAGAGATACGACTAGTAGATATTTAGAGATGTAATTAGGATAAATTAAAGGATATTTTCCTAGATCGTGTAGTTATAAATAGTAATACTAGTACTGTAAGGATTGATATATACAGTGAAATAAGAGCTCCTTTTAAGTTTGTCTTTTCCCTTCTAAAAAAATTAAAAGTTGTTTCATGTTCTTATTTTTGTGGAGAAAATCTAATCGTTCGTAAGTTGTATGTCATATTCTAACCCCTTTCGCTCATCCCTGCAACTAAAACGGTGAAAATCACTTCTTTAAATTCTGCAGAGCTAGGGATGGCAATAGGCCAGGCAGGGCCCGGGTCGCTCTCGGCCCGGCCCAGCCCGGCCTCAAAAATGGCAGGTTGTGGGTCGGCCGGTGGCCCGCGTGGGTCGGGATTGCCCGGCCCGCCGATGGGCCGACCAGCCAGCAGTCGGCTCGTGGCCCGGCGGGCCAAGGATAGGCGGGGCAAAACCCTGCCCGTCTATATTTTTTAATATAAAAAATACAAAACGGCGTCGTTTTGGACAAAAAGACGTCGTTTTGTCAGG
>JAOTAY010000004.1:18976586-18998967 GCA_025629805.1 Erythroxylum baracoense
TGTCTCCGGAGTCGGGACAGAAATTGGTGGAGACAGCAAGCAAACAGGTCGGGGACAGAATTTTTCTGTCCCTGTCTGCTGTCCCCACCCATGGGGACAGCAAACAAACGCAGGGTTAAAGAACAAAATTTTCCAGTGATAACTGCCATATAACTTAAATTACACTTTTAGGAGGCAAAAGTAGAGTGCATCAGGAAGATGAAGATCATATTCCAAGGTGAGTACAGACTCTTAGTTTTAACTCCATCTTTGTCAATATAATCAATTCATTTGTTATATAGCTATGGCGTATGGCACTACAAATGAATCTTCTACTTGTAGATCACTAGGTTATTTCATAAAAGAGGCACTCAAACATATATTTTCAAAGGGAACGTGCTTCAATTATTCTAAACAGACACTCCTACTACTCTTCACTGTTTTGAACATAAATAAAAGATCAGTTTACTTTAGTGTGAACTCCTCATAGTAATAATTCTAGATTTGTCAACATCAGATTCAAGGAAGAAGCTAGTAATATATCCACAAAAGAGGGATACATTCACTTCCGGTGGATTGTGTCATGACAATTTATTAGTTTTTCATCAATGTTGCATCATTATCATATCGAAAGGGATATAGAAGTGAAGCATTTAAAATCTAGAACTTTAAAAATCTTCAATTTCTCCGCGGGTCTAGTGTCTTTATATACATGCTTCCTAGTCAAAGTTGCCTTGGAAATAATTTTGCATACTGAGACATGGACATGAAAGTTCTGGCAAGAAGCAGGGCTTATCAACGGTGTGTTGCTTGTAGACTATTGCGAAGATGTGAAAGCTAAAATTTTAGTTTACGAGAAGGGACCATATGGGAGGAAAATTACCCGCTTAAATAGTGCTAATAAATTATAAAATCAGAAGGGACCACATGGGAAGCAAGTTAAACGTAGGATTCCCTCCGATGTGCAACCCACAATGGCCTTGTTTGGCAATCAGCGATTACATTACCTGTTAGCTAATAGCTGATTATATCAGCTGATTTGACCAACGGATTGTATTAGCTATTTGTTAGAGATGTTTGTAAAATTAGCTGTTTAGTATTAACTGTTTATGTGTAAAATGACTTATGAAGACATGACCTTAAAAAAATTATAAGGGTATGAATATTATATATTTTAGTATTTCGTTGAATATTCTTATAAGAATTTATATTTTAGATATTTAATTCTACAAAAATTAAGTTTATAATACTCTAATAAAAACATATAATAATAATAATAATAATAATAATAATAATAATAATAATTACGATGATATATCCAAACATTTTAATCACAGTCTTTTTAAGATATGATAATGAGAAAATACTCTACCCAAATTTAATTATTTAAATATGATAAAACAAGTTTAGATAAGAAACTAACAATCTTCAAAAGGGTTAAATAGGAATTGGAGTTTAAAATTTCAGCAGATTGGAGAAAACGCTCCTATACATGAGCATTTTCTCATTTAGTTGATTGACAGTAAATCAACTATTCTTCAAACAGCTGGTCAAAGGTTGTTGGAGGAGTCAATCAGCTAAATCAATACATCAGCTAAAAATTTGGCTGATTGGTGATTAACCAAACGAGGCCTTTGAGCGAAATATTGTTGTTATTAATAAGTATGTTTTAAATAAATTATTTAATAAGTTAATAGAATATATTTAATTTATCAAAGTGTTTTTAGTAAACAATAGTTGTTTACTTGCGCCACCGATTAGACCTTGCTTAGACATAATATGAAAACGCATTCAATTGCAAGATGGTCTCAGGGGATCAAATCCTTTGCTCCTTTTGATCTGACAAAATTTAAAAAAAAAAGATAAACTTAAGGCTTAATGCTCTTCATCATCGTCATCACCCAGGCTTGATAGTATGCAGTCTTATCCTTAAAGAATAGAGATGTTGTTTTCAATAGACCCACATACAGATGTGGCAATGGAAAAAGAAAACAAAAAAAAGTACGTAGTATAGTAATAATATAACAAAAAACTACAAATAATTGATGCAGGTTAAAAAGAGTAAAAAATAAAACTAAAATAAATAAATTATTAATTTATTTTATTCAAATAAACATAAAAGAAGTCATAAAATAACTAAATACTTACAATATAGTAATAATAAATAATTAAAATAAAATAATAACTTCATAAAAATAAATAAATAAATAAATAAAATATAAATGTAGCAGCATAATAACAATTTAGCAAAAAAATGTCCAACTTGTCAACAAGATAGGCTTGTCAAAAAATTTACATACAAAACAAAACTTCCAAACAGTCACAATAAAGATGCATTCAAGAGTTAAAAGCAGTAGTCATAATGTATGTAACAATAAAGATAAAACAATTAGAAGGGGATAAATATACCATAATTCCTTTACAAACACAAAACTTGATATTGGGAGTAGGAATAGAATCCGAGACGATCACACTCTTAGAACTTAAAAAACTCCACTTCACCACATTGAATTGCTTCTGGCACAACATAGTTCCAGAAAAATAATTCCCCAGAGAAGACAAGATTTTGAGAAAAAAAGTGGAAAAAACAACCTCCATTAAAAGGTGCTCCATATTTCCATTAAAGCGTAAAAAACATAAGGCATCATGTTATTATAATATAATGATATATGTTCATTAAAATTATATTAGTATTTCATTTCAGTAGATAAATTACACATGATTGATAAACAGCTAAGCATAATACTTTCACTTATTATAATATTAAGTTAAGAGTCACAAGACAAGCAACTAAAACTCACGTCAATTATGTCTTTTAATTAAGTTTTCTTTTTTCTTTTTCTTTCTACATTTTTCCTAATTGATCAATGATTCTTGATTTATTTATTGTTCGACTAATTAAAACTGGGAGTTTTTAACCCCATGTAATGTATAAAAGAGGTCATTGATTCGATTAATTTAAAAGTGGTCCAATTTTTTTCTCATATCTAAATGGTTTATGACAAGATTCATGTCTCAAACTTATCTTAAAAGTCTAACTAGTGGATTATGACTAATATACTCATTAGTAATGAGCAAATATTTAATGAAAAATTAGGACAGTATTTGATTCGACCATAGTGGAATAATTATGAAGCTTTTTTGTATTTTTATTTTCCAAAACCCAAGATCACTTTAATTTTATAAAATGATTAACACATAAATCATAATAAAGCATGAATCTTAATTCTTACCTTATTCTAAAGCTTGATTCTTTTCTTATTGCATCCCTTGAATGGTTTTCAAAATTGGTCCATCTCAACCACTGTAATCGCACAAGTGTTCGGCCTTTAATAGTATCTATAGAACGAGTTAAGAGAACTCTGTAACTCTTACAAAGAGGGTTAAGTGAGAAATGCTAGCTCCATTAGAGCTTAAGTCTATTTATAATAAGTTTTGAATATTTTAGTAATTCAATTGAAATTAAGATAATTTCAATTAAATTTTAATTATAATTACAAATACTTCTAACTAAATACCAATTATGCCCAAACTAGACGTAATATCTCATATTGATCCTAATTTATTAAATATTTTATATTTAATTATAAAATTTCTCAAACTTTACAATCAAGTCAAACTTGATTAAAATATCTTTGCTCTCTTCAACTTGTTCTTTATGTGTGACCTATTAGGTTTACAAACATGTTGGCAATGGATAGATGTTATAACCCTAAATCATAGTTAGGATTATAACTTTAATTTTCTAATTAAACAATTTATATCTATAGATCAAGATTAGCATCTTAGCATATTCGAGAGATATCATAATTTTACATGTTGTTGGCATATTACAAATGAAGAAATTAAAAAAGCGTTAATGGAGATGAAGAGTGGAAGGACAGTGGGGTCTGATGAGATACCCATAGAGGTATAGAAGAGCCTAGGCAAAGAGGGTCTTACTTGACTAGCCAAGCTTTTTAATATGATCTTTAAGTCTGCTAAAATGTCGGATGAGTGGAGATTTAATATTTATACAAAAACAAAGGGGACATCCAAAGCTGTAACAACTATAGAGGCATCAAATTACTTAGTCACATCATAAATTTATGGGAGAAGGTGATTGAGAAGAAAGTGAGAAAGGATGTCTCTATCTCAAAAAACTAGTTTAGCTTCACTTCAGGAAGGTCCATCATAGAAGCTTTACATCTCCTTAGAAGATTAATGGAATATTACAGGAAAAGACAGCGTATAACATATGGTTTTTATTGATTTTAAGAAGGTGCATGATAGTGTACCTAAGGAAATGATATGGGGGATATTTAGAAGGCAAAGGAGTTCCTATGACTTATATAAAGGGTTATTTGGGATATGAATGAAGGTGTTAAAACTAAAGTAAGGATGATAGGAGGAGATATAGAGCATTTTTCTATCAATATTGGGTTATACCAAAGCTCCTCTTTCAGCCCCTTTTTGTTTAAATTAGTAATTGACGAGCTCACTAAGAATATCTATGGGGATGTGCCTTGGTGTATGTTGTTTACGAATGACATTGCTTTAGTGGATGAGACAAAAAGGATGTCACTGTCAAGCTTGAATTTTGAAGGGATACGTTGCATAGGGTGGCTATCGATGTGGAGGTAAAGATTAGTTTAGAATTTATACCACAAAAGGAATATTTTAAGTATCTAGGATTTATAATCTAGAGAAATGGAGAGATTAATAAAGACTTAGTTCATTATATCAAATCGGGACGGCTTAAATGGAAAAGTGCATCAGAAGTTTTATATGATAAGAAGATACCACTCAAGCATCAAGGTAAATTCTATCGTTTAATAATTAGGCCAGTTATGCTTTATGAGGTTGAGTGTTGGCCCATCAAACAAGTTCCTAGTCATAAGCTAATAGTGGCATAGATGATGATGCTTCGTTAGATGTGCAACCTTACTAGAAGAGATAAGGTTAAGAATATAATGGTAAGAGACAAATTAAATGTGATTAATATTATTTAAAAATTAAAAGAGACAAGGCTTATGTGATTTTGACATTTATAAAGGAGACACTCATACGCTCCAATAAGAAAATATGAGAAGTTTTTACATAGAGATAGTAAAAGGAAAAAAGGGAGGTGTAAGAAGAATTGAGCGGAGGTGATTACGAATGATATATCTCTACTGAAACTTACCAAGGGCATAGCCCTCAATAGCAAACTATAGCGTACTAGGATACGGATAAAGGGTCCTACATAAAAAGATCCTTATTCATAAGTCTTTTAGCATTTTTCTCTCGTATTTAGCCTAAACCTTTAAATATGTAGTACTTATCTTTTGGTGATTTAGCCTAAACTTTTTCCTTAGATTGTTGTTGTTGTTGTTCTTGTTCTTATTGTTGGTATTATTATTGTTGTTGTTGTTGTTGTTATTGTTGTTGTTGTTGTTGTTGTTGTTATTGTTATTGTTGTTGTTGTTGTTGTTGTTGTTGTTGTTGTTATTATTATTATTATTATTATTATTATTATTATTATTATTATTATTATTATTATTTCTTGTATTATTTTTTTATCTTTTCTATTTATATCGTATTTTTACTTATTCTACATTTTATTTATTAAGTAAGTTTTTATTTTATTATGTTTATGAATTATGATTTTTTTATTTTGTATTTTTTTCATATGGGTTATTCGAAAATAGCTTTTTTTACTAGTTAGGGGTAAGACACCCTATTATTGAACCTCCCTAGACCTTGCATATCAGTGTGATTTTTACTGGCTTGTAGTTATTGTTGTTTTAGATCAAGATCGGCGTCTAGCAATACATTATGACGACTTAAATATTTAGGAATATCAAAGTAGTTTTGACTAACTTTTTCATACATGATTTTTCTACCTAATTTAATCCTTTCATCATATAATGTTCTGATTAGACATGGAGAATGAAATTAATGTCCACTCTATTTTAAGTTCAATCATATTAGTTCTCCACCATTAGCTATTGATTCAATTAATGACTTCTATAAACTATTTACAAGCGTTATTCCACTTTGGCCAAGAATTTCCCAAATCAATACTAGTCAAGATCACTGGAACATTCTCCCTAATTACTTTATGGTGATGAACCCTATCTTGATCATACAACTACCTCCATATAGTTCATGCTACATCCAATGCATTAAGAAACACATTATAGACATTATAATGAGTTGTGTTTCTAAAATCGATGAACTTCTTTCTTCCAGGACAAGGAGATGTATGACACCTAAAATAGATTGTTAATGATTTTCTAACTTAAACATGATGGATCCCATTACTATAATACTAAGATACGAATCACTTTAAAATTATTAGAAAGCTTATTTGACTACATAAATTACATATGTAATATTTTAAATTAACAAAACAAGTAGACTAAATGTTATATTGTTTATATCATTATAATTAATTTTTTGTTTTTTACCTCTATAAACTACTTAAGATCACCAAATGATTCTTGTTATAATTAGACATGATTTAGTCCTAGGGTAATTAAAATGACATTTAAAGGACCACTTTTTCATCTAATGATAATGGTCAGCTTTTTTCATGCCTTAATAAGTTTGTAAAATGATTTTTGCTATAATAATAAAATATTAAAGTACTATTGAGTTGTGTAAGTGTTAATGGATAAGGCAAGGTTACAAGTTGAAGTTCACTGAAGAAAATATAAAAATAGTTTGATTTTAAATTTTAAAATTGAATATTTATTTTGATTAATGAACATTTACACCTTGCCTCTTTTTGGTCAAAATTAGTTTTTAACTTTTCCTATTTAGCTAATGATATTAGGTGGGAAAATTCTGACTTATCACCAACTCAGGAGTTTTACTTTTTGAGGAAGCTCTACTTTATTACTACACTAAAAGCTACGATCTGGCCTTCTTCTTTTGCTATTAGATATTCAGCAAATACTCCTAGCCCTTTAATTCATAGCAACTCAATATACAGCTCCTTTGAAAACTAGTAAACCTTCTTGGAGATAAGTAATATGCGGCTCCTTTCCACAAGCTAAGATTTATACCACCTACTTTTGGAAATGTTTTACATGTTATAACTCCCCTAGTGGAGATTTTAAATGAAGGTGCCAAAAGATGGTCTCTATCATTGGTGTAGTACTTTATGGAAAAAAAAGGTTTGACTTTCTTTAAGTACAATATTGGGCTTTATCTAATATAAGAAGTTGGAATTAGTATCTTGACTAATTAAGATAGTGTATTCATCTTCAGATTTAATAGTAAATCAAATGTAAATAAGGATCTAGAGATTATACTATGGTATGTACAATGATAAATGCTTATTTGACTATAATTATACACATATTTAATGTGTTTTGCTTGTTATTTACTAGTTTTAATAGTATTTTTGGTACTTAATTCACTTTAGGTGTATTTATAGGTAATAATTGCCTTTATGGACCAAAAGGAAAAGAATTTAGATGAAATTGTGGCATGGAACGAAGATTTGAAGCAACCTAGACTTACATAATTGGGTACAGTGACTATATAAGTCTCTGCAAATGTGTGAATAATAGAAGAATATTGTTTCTAGTCATGAGAAGTTACACGCTTATATATATTGATATACACGGCCAAGTATGTAACCTGTGTAAGCTTTTATCCCTTTGTAAAATTACAAATTCAGGTATTTTTAGAGATACACGATCACCTACACAATAGTGTATGTTGATCGTGTATATCTTAAAAACCCTAGTTTTTACTATAAAAGGACATAAATGGAGGCAAAATAAGAGGAGGCAAGATTGAGCGATTAGCTAACATCATAGGGTGGAGTAGGTTCATCCGGTGTGAAGTGCATATTCACCCTATAATGACAATTGAATTTTTCACTACTATCCTTTATATCCCAAAAAATGGATGTCTTTTGGTTTAGATTATTCGATGTTGAGTATAAACTGGATTATAATGTCGTGCGTCATCTTTTCGATTTCCAAAATACAAAAGTTTTAGATGATCATCCTGAATTTGATATAGATTCTTATTGGAACAGTTTAACAGAGGAAGACAATTTTGATTCACGCAATGCATCGAACGCTTTATTACGTAGTGTCGAACATTTTTTGATGCATAAATTCATGTGTTTAATTGTATTTAATAAAACTGAAAGTAGCAAATGTTCGGCTAAAGAACTTTTCTTCTTATGGTGCATGGATCGCAAGGTTAGAATCAACACACCCTTTAGAATTTTTAGATCAATTGTCAGTGTCATCAATAAGCAAAGTTCATATTTTGGAATGGGGCACATTGTTACTGCTTTAGCTCGCTTTTATAACCATAATTTGGAAGAGGTGCATACAACGCCCCATGATATTTTTGACATATCATATTTGAGGTGTCTCGAGATTGTGGAGGTCCTTTCTATGAAACTCCGTAATCCTCAAACACGTGCTGCAGTTAAGAATAGGAGACGCATCAGTACAGTCACATCTCGACCATCTACATCTCGAGCAGCTCAGGATCCAGAGGATGAAGCAGAAGTAGCAAAACTTAGCGCACCAGCAGAGGCTGACCAACTCCTACAAACCCATGAACAAATAGCCACCAACCAACAACAGATGACATCTCAACTAAATAAGCTCGGCACATAATTGCGGACAGTAACATAAGGAGTAATGTAGTTTAAAGAAGAGGTTCCTCAACTTCTGTAGGAGGAACAATTTTGAAGCTCCTACGCCATCACCGCACCGCCATCATCTGAATAAGCTTTTCTTACCCTTTAACTTTAAATTGTATTATTTCTTTTGTGTGATTGCATTTAATTTCTTTTGTTTAGTTTTAATTTCTTTAATTTTGGTGTGAATTCATTTTGATCTGTTTGGTTTGCTATCATATGTTGATTTCAATTTCTTGTATTTGAGGTGTTTTCATTTTTTATTTGGTTTATTATCATTTTCACTCACTTGGGGGTTGACTTGTCACATTGAGGACAATGTAATCTTTAAGTGTGTGGAGGTGAGATCGATGTTCTTAATTGCATTGTATGCATTGTGTTGAGTAGGATGCATATTAGGCATATCATGCGCTTGGTGTTAGTAATAGTGTTTTCTGTTAGCAATGGAACTACATTTGAGTCACTCTGATAAATATTGCCATAAAATTTTGTCATATTAGTTAGAATTAGATTGAATGCATGTTTTAAATCGGATTAGGCTACTTAAGTAGAAAGTGAACCATATAGAGTAATGAAAAGTAGTTGGTTACATAAGCTTATTCATAAATTGACATTTGAATAATAAGGTAGTGTAGAGATTTAGAATGAGTTTTCATTTGAGCCAAAGTGAGAATTGAGCTATAGGACTCTATCTATAGTCATGTCATTTCTTTGTTGAGTGTTACTTCCTTAGATTATTACCTTCAGAACTTGCTTTGAATCGGTTTGAGTCTACAGGATGGATACTTAATAGAGATGATCTAGGCCCTTTTTGTGTTAACCCTTGGGTAAATGACCTACCCATTATTATCCCTTGCTACCTCTATTGAACTTTAACCTTTTGTTTTGTGAAAACACCCAAAATTTAAAAACTTTAAACCCCTTTATCCTACCCTTCCACAAGCTTAGTAAAGTATTAAGTAAAACATTAGTTAGGAATGTGTGAAATTTGTACTGAGAAAAGTTGAGTATATTTCTACCTGTGGACCACATTGTATAGAGTGCTAGTTTTGATTCATAGTCCTTCATATATATATGAAAAATGAAAAAAATAAATGAAAACAAAAGAAAAGAAAAAGGAAGAACAAGTGAGTAACATCAATAAGTGCAGAATATTGGTTATATTTGTATGTCTCAGAGTTATGTTTTGTTATCCTGTTTTATATACTTTTTACTCTACTTATGCTTGTGCTTCACCCTCCTCCCTTTCTTTTGACCCACCTTAAACCTTATCACATTACAACCCTAAACAAGTCCTTTTGATCTATTCATGCATACAATAATTATAGAGGAGAATTGGTGTATTAGCAAACGTATGGTAGTGTAGTTTCCTATAGGAAGTTTGAGCAAAACACTAACCCTTAAACACTTGAGAGAAATGAGCAAAAACTGTGAGGAAAGTTCATTTGTGCATCTTTACTTATCTTTGAGTGATTGTGCTAATTATGAGTTTGCTTATGTGCACCAATGAGAAAGTAATCATGATATGTGCATTAACTTGATATTTGAGTTGGCTTGAATTTGAGGGATTGTATGTATTGATCTATGTGAAAATGAAATGTAGAATTGATTAGTTGTATTTATTTTGCTTGAGGACAAGCAAAGATTCAAGTATGGGGATGTTGATAGGTGTGTATTAGGATATGTTTTTATAGGTAATTGACATGTGTTTTTCTAGCATAATTGTTGATTATTGTTCTAGTTTAGGATTCATTTTGTATGTTTTTATTAAGTTTAATTTTCATTGTTGTTCTTGTGTGATTGATGTTAATTGAGGGAAAAAATTGACTATTTTTATGTAGGAAAAAGGAAGAAGCAACTTGGAGGGTGAACTAAAGATCAAAGAGGAGAAGAAATAAGGAGTGTATATGTGACAAATTCCCAAGTTCGTGGGAATCATGCAAATTCCCACATCACGTAGGAATTACAGAAGAAAATGAGAGATGTTTTTGTGATAAATTCCGACAAACATGGGAAAATACAATCTGAGGCAATCTGCAAGGCTTCATGAAACTTGAGTTTTTTGGACTATAAAAAGAGAATTAAGCCTCTATCTTAAGAGGAGACGACACCCACCTATAGAAACACCATCTCTAAGTGAAGAACACATGTTTGGAGCATTGCGGAAGGATTGAAGATAAGGATCATCATTAAGATTGGGCAAAATAGCACATCAACACCAAAATTCCAGATTTTGGAAAAGAAGAGGAGTCTTTCTATTCAATTTTTTGTCATTTTAATCTCTTCTATTCTTTGTAAAATTGGATTATTTGAATGTTGATGATGTTATGGAGACCATGTTAGGCTGATTTTATTTTATGGATTGCTTTTGGAACTATTATATTTAACTCATATTTTATTGAATTGCATGCAATTGTCTTTGTTGATTGTTGTTTTTAATTGTCATCTTGCAACAAATCGAAAGAGTGAATAAGATGAAATTTATGTAGGATTGTACAACTAATGTTGGCGACCTGTGGACTAGCAATCATCGTGTTAATTAAATAGTTAGAAGAGAGATCTCAACTAGTCAATTGATCACCCAGAAGATAGTTTGATAACTAATTAAATCGGTAAAGTCATTGGTAGGTTGAGAGATCATCCAATTAATTTCTATTAATTTGATTAGGGATAAATAGTTACACCTTAAGAGAGGGTAATTAGTACATTCAAAAATCTAGGGTGAGTCATAATTCAATTGATAAAATAAGAGGGAGACAAAATAGGAAAAAAAGTAATCTCTAGTGTTTAGATTATTAAATTCAAATTTTCTGCAATTTCGATATTATCCATTATTTACATTAGTTTTTTAATTTTAATTTAATTTTTCAGATTATTTGCATTTCACAATTTAGTTTCTTATACAAAGTTATGTCTAAATTAAGTGATGTATAGGCATCAATCCCTGTGGGATCGATATCTGCTCTTTTTACAAAAAGTCACGACCCGTTTACTTGCAGTTTTTTAGCATAAAACAAGTAGATAGGTTTTACCATCAACAAACATTCAGATATTACAAGGCATGAAAGAGAGCTAAAAAGAGCTAGACGTCAAGAATAAATACAAAGGAATACGATAGAAGAAGGAGAGCAAGGAGGAGTTGAGAAGACAATGATGGATTTTATAAGGTTAGGTTTCAGTCCTCATGGAGTTGCAAGGCCAACGATTCAGGCCAATAATTTTGAGATCAAGCTGACACTCCTTAATACACTTCAGAGTAGTTTACATTTTTATAGGTTGTCTAGTGAAGAACCCAACGCCCATCTTACAAATTTCTTAGAGATTTGTGATACCTTTAGGTTTAATGGGATGTTGAATGATGTCGTGAGGTTGAGATTGTTTTTGTTTACCTTGAGGGATTGAGCAAAGGCATGGTACAATTCACTCACTACATGCCAAATCACTACTTAGGAGTAGCTAGCCTAAGCTTTCTTAGCTATGTACTTTCCTTTGACCAAGACAATAAGAACCATCAAAAAGATCACGAACTTTCAAAAAAGTGATGGGGAGTCGTTGTATGAAGCTTGGGAGAGATTCAAGGAATTACAAAGGAGTTGCCACCACCACAACCTTACAAGGGAATTTCTTTTGTAGACATTCTACAATGGTGTGACTTAGAACACAAGAGGAACAATAGATGCAGCTGCAAGAGGGTTTTGATGAGGAAAACCATTGATGCAGCTCATAATCTTTTGGAAGAGTTGGCGAATAATAGCTGTATGTGGTCAAATGAAAGGAGTTGATAAGGGTTCAAAAAGCATATATGAATGATTCCACTCGACTCAGTGACAACATTGTATGCATAGATTGCTGCCCTCACTAAACAGTTGAGCAACATACAAGGAGCTTCTTCATTCGCAGTCAAAACCATGCAAGTACAATGTGAATTATATGGACAAGACAACCATAGCACAACTGAATGTTTCTTACTGGGAGCAAGTGGTATAGAACAAGTAAATTACTTAAGTCGGTCAGAATGAGGTAATAATTCTAGCACTTAAAATCCTAGGTGAAAAAATCACCTAAATTTTTTATGGAGTACTAACAATGCAAGCCACCAAGTGAGAACACAAGGACCTCACAAATTTTAGTAAGACTGACTTTGATCTTTAAAGAACAAAATGAACAAGCTAATGGACGTATTGGGTTTAAGGTTCTCGAGCCAAGAGGAAGGTCCATGAAAACAAGAAGAGAGTCAGAAGAGAATAGAGGCAAAGTTTGACCAGATTGTTAAGAACCATGCTTCATCATTCCATAACTTGGAGGTACAAGTAGGTCAACTTTCTAATGCTTTGTCTTATAGGAATGCAAGAAGTTTACCAAGCAACATTAAGGCCAATCTAAAGGAATAACTCAAGGCAATTACACCTAGGAGTGGCAAGCAATTAGAGGAGCCAAGTGTTCAAAAAGATGGCCAATAAAAGGAAAATGTGGAAGAAGAAGAAGAAAAGAAGACATATGTACGACCACTACCCTATAAGTCTAAGATTCCATATCCACAGAGGGTAAAACGACATCAAATCAACACTCAATTCTCTAAATTTTTTGAGAAGTTGAAGAAACTTTAGATTAATTTGTCTTTGGTGGAAGCATTGGAGTGTATACCCAAGTATGCAAAGTTTCTCAAGGATATATTGACACACAAACTCACTTTTGAGGATGACCAGATGGTGACCTTGAAAAAAAATTATAGTTCCATCATCACAAGCATAATGCCTCCAAAACTACAAGATCCAGGGAGTTTTACTATTCCATATGTTGTTGGTGATTTTGAATTTTCTAAATCCTTATATGATATAAGTGCAAGTATTAACTTGATGCCTTTATCTATTGTTAGGAAATTATGGCTATGAGATGTCAAACTAACATCCATGCTTATCCAACTTGCGGATCAATCCACCAAAAGTCTATTTGGGCGAGTAGAAGATGTTCTAGTAAAGGTGGATAAATTTATAATTCCTATTGATTTTGTTGTGTTAGATTTTGAAGAATATATAAATTGTCTATTAATTTTGGGTAGGCCTTTTATGAATACTAGTAGGGCATTAGCTGATGTGCATGAAGGAAAATTGATTTTGAAAATTAGTGATGAGACGGTTGAATTCAATATGACTAAATCTTTGAAGAAACTAGTATATGGAAGTGCTTGCATGAAAATTGATGTTGTGGATGATTGTGTAACAATAGTTGAAAAAGAAATTGAAAAGGAAGTTGTTGAAGTGTATAGGGATAAAAGTGTGAATGAAGAGGATTTGTGCGAGCAAGAGAAGTTAGAGAGAGCAAATGCACCCATACTACCCTCCATTGTAAAGCCCCCTACTATAGAACTAAAACCCTTACCTTCCCACCTGAGATACGGATTTCTAAATGCACCACCTCCATCGGCACCACCACCATTAGCCCATCTTTGCTTTAAACTCTTTTATTATTCTTTTTGTGTTTTGTGTTTTGTGTTTTTTTTTCATGGTGTTGTTTATTAGTTTTGGATGTTCTTTTCTGCACATTGAGGACAATGTTTTGTTTAAGTATGGGGAGGTAGTCTTTGCATTTATGTTTGCAATTTTTCATGTCATTTAGGATGCATGTTAGGTTGTTAGTATTAGGTGCGTCATTTTCCCTACATTTGAAACTTTGTGATGAATGTGTTGCCATGAGATTCTATCATGCTAGTTGGAATGAGATTAAATGCATGCGTGAACTTAAATTAGGCTACTTGAGTGGAAAATGAACTATGTACAGTGATGAAAGTAGTTGGCTGTATAAGCTTACTCAAAACTTGAGACTTGAATAATAAGGTAATGTATAGAAGCATAATGGATTTTCATTTGAGTTTATGTGAGGGATTGAGCCTTTATGACTCCACTCTATAGTCATTTGATTTCCTTGTTTTTTTAATGCTTCCTTAGGTAATTACCTTCAAAACTTTCTTTGAAACGGTTTAAATCTACTGGATGCATGCTAGATAGAAATGATTAAGGTTTTTTTCTTTAACCTTTGGCTTAAATGACCTACCCTTTTGTTATCCCTTACTAGCCCCATTGAGCTTTTAACCATTTGTTTCTTGAAATCACCCAATTTTAAAACCCATAAACCCTATTAGCTTACCCAATCACAAGTTAATAGAGTGTTAAGTGATACTTGAATGTGGAGTCACAAGTTAAGAGCACATTGCATATAGTTGTTGTTTTCTATTCATTGTTTCTTTATTATAAAAAAAGGGAAGAGAAAAAAAGAAAAATGAAAAAAATTTAGTAAAGAGAAAAGAAAAAGGAATAACATATGGTAGCTTCAATAAGTGCAGAGAAGTAGTCTAATCTATGTGCATATCTTAGAATTTTATCTTTGTCATCCCTTTGTACACTTAGTAATTTATAAATTCTTGTGAAAAACCCCTAAAACCTGTTTAACCCACCTTAATATTAGCTGCATTACAATCCGAAACAAAGTCCTTTTGATCTATCCTAGCATGTAATCAATGTGGAGAAGAATTGGTGTGTTAGGAAGCTTATGATAGTGTGGTTTCCTATAGGAAGTTTGAGTGAAACTCTAACCATCAAACACTTGTGAGAAATAAGTGAAATTTGCAAGGAAGGTCCATTGGGAATTTATACTTATCTTTGAGTGATAGTTTCATGGGTTGAGTTTGCTTATGTGCACTAATGAAAATTAGTCATAATGTGTGTAGTAACTTGACATTTGAGTTGGCTAAAGTTTGAAGGATTGCATGCTTTAATCTTTGTGAAAATGAAGTGATAGAACCTTATTGGTTGTATTTGATCTTTTCTTGAGGACAACCAAAAGTTTAAGTGTGAGGATGTTGATGGTGTGGATTGCACTATATTCTGTAGGTAATTTAATATGTGTTTAATGGTTCATTTGATTTTTTAGTGTATGCTTAGGTTAGGAATTGTGTTAGTTCATAAATATTTATGTTTTAACTATTATTTGGGCGAGACCATGTTTTTGAGCATCAATTATATATATATGAGGTGTTTTGATGAGTTTATTAGTGTTTTAGGGCATTCAGAAGAGTTTCGGAGGAGACCCAAACCAAAACATAAGGCCATAATTATGGGGAATCTGCTATGATCATGATAGAAGCGCCAACATAGGGCATATGCCATGATGGTGACAGAAACATAAGGCCATGATCTTGGGGGATCTACCATGATCATTATAGAGAATGAGATGAATCAAACACGATCGTACACCAAGGGCCACAATTGTGGCCTGTGCGTAGACAAACACGAGGTCATTTTTAGATTCAAGTTTTCGAGGGACATTTTAGACATTTCGGACCTGGAAAGATACTAGGATTACCTTAATTGGTAAAGAGTATAAAATAATTATGATGGAACCCTAAGAGGAGCCTACATTTTTCCTACATTTGGAAACCTAAAGGAGAGAGAGAGAAAGAAGAGAGATAGAAGAGAAAAAGAGGGTTTCGATGTCGAAGCTTCCTGGAATAGGTGATCTCCAGAAAATGTTGCTTTCCTAAATCATCCAACCTGAGTTTCATTTCCTCCCATTTATCTTTTTATTCGTTTAATGTGTAAGATTGAGATGGGTTGTATGGATATGGATTTTGAATTGCTTATGATGTTCTAAGTTTTCCTTTGGGATTTTACTTATCTCTATTATTAATTTGGTTGATATGTGTTTACTTGAGTTGGGTGTTATTATTGATTGATGTATTTGATATTTCAGTAATAAACTGAGATGGTGAACTAGATACAAATGATTAGATTAGATTAACGAGAGTTAGGCGATCTAATTGACCACATAATCAATCTAGTCAGTAATTTCATTGAGAAAGATCCTGTGCGAGACCTGATTGCTTATTAGAGAGCTTTAGAACTAATTAGAATTGTAGGTAATTTGTGAATTGAGAGATTACAATTGTCATAATTAAATTAAGGTTTATAATTACTCGAGAGAGAGTAATCAACCCTACGATAGGCTAGAACCGACGTCCCATAAACACATAAAAGGCTAGATTAGCATTAATGATAGGTAAAATCCCCTCTCCCATTACTTGGTTAATTCCCTCCCATAACTTGATTAATTATATTATTCAATTGTTTCTAATTTTTTTAATTTAGTTTACTTTCTAGTTTAATATTCGAATTTGAGTCTTAAAAAAAGTACAACTTGAATTAAGTGGTGCCTAAGCATAATCTCTGTGGGACAATATCTACTTTTTACTACAAGTAATAACCCGTATACTTGGGATGTTATTTTATGTCTTATTATTGAAATTCCTATGTTGATGTAGCTTATTTTAACTTTTATAAGAGAAAAGAAAAGAAAGGAATAAAAGAGAAAAGAAAAAGAAAACGAAAAAAGAAAAAATGTTTAAATAAATGTATTAAGGAGGAATTGTATATGTGTTTAAAATTTGTTTATGATTAATACATCCTCCTAAAGTTGTAATGAATATGTTATTGGAGTATGTTGAGTATGAGGTAAATGTTGGCTTGGAAGGTTACTCTTTCTTGGCTTCAATGTATTATAATCAATTACATGAGTGATTCCTTTAGATTGGCATATGCTTCATGTGATTTATGTGTGAGAGATGAATTGGGTGGTGAAATATAAATGTTACATTCGTCATAGCTTACAGTACCTAGTTTTTGATGAATTTTCACTTGTGCACTTAATGTCACATTGAGTGTTTTTTTTTTCACTAGCTTAATCACTTTCAAGTTACTTGACCCAAATATATCTCACCTTACCTTTACCCATAGTACAACCATGAAAAGTCCTTTGATTTATGATTTTGCATGGGAATTTTAGTAGTGGAGAAATGAAATGATATGCGAAGTTGTGGATTGTCATAATCATGAATGGTGTTGAGTGTACCTGTGTATATGTTATAGTTAAACACATTTTTCGAGTCGACCATTAGATTGCTTAGTTTTTGAAGATGATTGTTGATTGATCATGAGTAAAAGCTTGGAATGTTGACTTCTTGCTATGATTTTTAAAAGTCATTCATATTTGCTTATGATTATATATTCTTGGAATATATAGGAATTGAGTAAACGTTTTTAGGTCTTTAAGCTTAATTTTAATGTTTGTATGGGGAAATTGATAAGTGCTTAATTGATTATTTAATTATTTCATAACACTTAGCAGTTAAGGACATGAAATTGCTTAAGATACTCATTTTGACTCATATGTGATTTTAGTCACAATTAGGAAGTAAAAAAGTTAAAGTGAGTTGAAAGTATGATATTTGGACCATTTTTTGAAGATTAATATTCACTTATCTTCATGGAGCAAAAAGAAGAAAATTAAAAGACAAAAGGAAGGAAAAGAAAAATGGAACTAAAAGATGAAGAATTAAAGAAAACATGCAGCACATACATGTTTTTGCCAAGCAATAAATCAGAAAATAGAATAGAACAGTAACACAAAGAGTATAAAAGAGAGGGAAGCACTGTAAAAGGGGTCTTCGGCTGGGGTTTTTCCTTAGGGCTGAAGCAAATCTTTTTCGGAGCTCTTGATTTTAATAAAGATAAGGGGTAAAGCTCTCAGTCGAGAGAGACCCCTCGAGGGCTAGACGTCCCGTCAATAGTTTGGAGGTAACCCGGGTTAAGTGTATTTCACTATTTTTGTTTTTTCTTTCTCTCATTAGGAATTGATCATGTTATCTTGTGTTGATTGAATTGGGTATTGTGAAAAGATGATTTTAATGCATTCATTGAATCATTTATTTACAAACCCATTGCTAGAATTTTGATATAATATGTAACTAGTATGTTGAACTTCATGTGTAGTGACTAATGATTCGTAATCATTAGGGATAACATAACCTATGTTAAATGATGCATCATATGTGGTTATTTCCTTGATTAATCGGTTTTCCTAATTCATAATGCTATTTCCTAATTAAATCTAGTGATCGTATCCTAAGTTATTTCGTGGCTAGATTTAATTAACGATCGTATCTTGATTAAAATCTACCTAAAGGAAAACTCGGGTTAATTATTAACCCACGATTAATAATTGCTAGGAAAGGTTTGAAAATAACAAATCAATGAACTATTGTTAATTTGGTTGATAGTTGTGTGTTAGTGTTTGTTTTTCTAAGTATTTGGGATATGTTTTTTACATAATAGGTTGTTATTATCGTGTTTTAAGACTTATTTTATATGTTTTTGTTTAGTTTGATCTTCATGGTTGTTCTTTTATGTTTGATGTTGGTTCATGGTAAGAATTGATCATTTTAGTGTAGGAATGGAGGGTGGCCACCTTTTTGATTGAGCTAGGGACCAAAGGGGAGAAGAAAATGGAGGAGGTGTAAAACAAGAACCCACGATAGAAGGATTAATGCTAAATTCCATGATTGTGGGAACTGAAGTCAAAAAAGCACACAGGTTTCATTTATTTTTAATTTTTTATGGCTTCTCATGTGAGATAGACGGGCATAAATCCCTAGAGCTGAGGGAGTGATGGGAGAACCTACCTTCTTGAGCTACAAAATAGATTTAAAGCCTAGAGAGAGGTGGAGAGTCAAGACTTCAATTCTAAATTGGGCAAAGAAGGGGAGGAGCTTGCTTCACTATTTCTTATTTATTTTTCTCTTATAGGATCTTTATTATAGATTTTTTGGTTATTGGGGATGCTAATGACATTATGAGTGGCTGAGTTATTTGTAGAGATTACTTTTGAGCTATTTGTTGAACTCATATTTTATTGATTTGAATGAATGATACTTTTGATAAATGTTTAGCTTATAACTTGCAATATATTGAGAAATTGAGTTAGGTAAATTGTGTAGGGTTGTACATTGAGAATTGGCACTCTATAGACCTACATTCATCAATTTAATTGATTAGTTAGAGTGAGATCTTGGCTATTTAGTTGATTACCTATAAGATATCTTCGTAACTAGTTAAATTGGTATACTGATTTTGTAGATTGAGAGATTGCTTAATCATTTCCATTTAATTTGGCTAGGGACAATTAATTACACCTTGAGAGAGGGTAGTTAATACATTCGGATATCTTAGGTGAGACATAATTCAATTAACAAAGAAGGAGGGAGATAGGATAGGGAAAAACTGATCGCTAATTGTTAAATCTTGAATTCCAAGTTTCTGCACTTTTTCTTTATCATTTGTTCAGTGTTAGTTATTTGATTAGTTTATTTTTTTAGTTTATATTCATTAAAATTGGTTCTCAAACAAAGTAGCCTGAATTAAGTAATGTCTAAACACAATCTTTGAGGGATTTATATCTGTTCTTTACTACAAGTCTCCCCCCATATACTTGCATTTTTTTAGTGTAAAACTAGTGAATTGGTTTTGCAATTAATATAGGCCAGATTTAACTAAAGAACTGAGTCCTTACCTAATTCCCCATTTTTATCCTTTTTTGCATGTTTCCTTTAATTTTTTTTATTAGTTTAGTTTCATTTTATTTTCTTATTTCTAAAACCAAACCCCCCCTCTGTTAAACATAAACACCAGTTGCTTTCATTTCAACAACTTTACACACACTCTCTGTGGGGTCGACTTAGACTCACCATTGCTATAGTAGTAGTCTAGTTATTTTTTTGAATGGCGTAACGATGAGCTACCAATTTTGGCACCGTTGCTGAAGAGTGCAATGTTTTATTTTTTATTTTTCATTTAATTAGGGTTTTGTACATATTTTTTCGTAATTAGTTTCTTTTCAGTTATTTCGTGATCCTTTCTTTATTATGTTTTGTGTTTGTGATTTATTAAAAAAATTGTTAATGGAAGAAATTTTTCTTTAACTCTTATTCTCAATCTTATAACCAAGGTTAGACTAATCAACCTAACTTGGTTATGGATGGGATAACAATCAGAATTACATCTATGATAGTTTACAGGACACACAACAATTCCTATGTAGACTAGAAACTTCTTTTCAAAACTCAGGTATATCTCTAGAAGAAATGATGAATGTTGTGATTCTTAAAAATCTTCAATTTCACAAGGGTATTTAGTAGCTTCATGAGAGTATGCAGCAGAATATGATACATGATTTAGCTCGGAGGAAAGAACTGAGTCCATATTTATTTTCTAGACGAAACCTTCACCTTTATCTAGCAGGCTGGAAAAATTAAACGAAGAAGAAAAAGATGAAGAGTCTTTTGAATTATTTCAAGAGAGCAAAGACTCAGTTGAGATAAAGAATCTGAAGATAGAGAGCATGTTGGAGGTGAACAATTATCAATCAAGGTCCTAACTGGAAGAACCTTACGTGGGGGAATCGCATGTGCCATCAAAAGTTCATAATTTTGTCATACGAGGAGAAGTATAGAGTCTATCTAGCGACCTTAAACAAAAGGCACTGATTGGGAGGCAACCCAAGGGAAGTAAATTTCTTATTACTTTTTATATGCATATATGTTTTTGAATTTGTTTCTTTTACTTGTTTTAAGTTTTTAATCAAAATGATAGATAGAATAAAATAACAAAACAAACATTTTCTCTTTTCTTTTGATTATAGGACTATATAGTCAGGACTAGAATGTGAATTGGCTAGATAATTTTGTAACAACTTCAGCATGTACTTTTACTTTTGTGATTGATCAAGGTGCATTATCTTTAGAAGAGTAATGACTAGTGGTAGACAAAGCAAGTGAGATTTTGAGTGTTATTTGACTGACACCTTTATATCAGTCTGATTGTCTTTTGATATTGTGTGACCATCATGATGTGTACATCCTGATTTTGCCTTGATTTCTATTTGAGACCACATTTTTATCGCATGCATTAACATAAATATGATAAGGCATTCTTTGCTTTTCTAAGCTACATTAGCCAAATAGCCTACCCATTATATGAATTTCCTTTTTTATAAGCCCCCTTGAGCTCTATTTGCCTTTTCTTTATGTATTAACCATATTACATGCTTTAACCTAACCAAATGTCATTCCCAAGCCTTGAAGCAAGTGGAAGATATGTTGATTTTTGAGTTTGTGGAAGTTCAAAATTCTAAGTGCGGGGGTATGGATATATATGGATTGGTTATAATGATGGGTGTTATTTTATGTCTTATTATTGAAATTTCCATGTTGACGTAGTTTATTTTAACTTTTATAAGAGAAAAGAAAAGAAATAAAGAAAAGCAAAAGAAAAAGAAAAAAGAAAAATGTTTAAATAAGTGTATTAAGGAGGAATTGCTTATGTGTTGAAAAGTTGTTTATGATTAATGCATCCTCCTAAAGTTATAATGAATGTGTTATTGGAGTATGTTGAATATGAGGTAGATGTTGGCTTAGAAGGTTAACTATTTTGTGATTTCAATTTATTGTAATCAATTATATGAGTGATTCTGTCATATTGGTATATAATTCATATGGTTTGTGTTTAAGAGCTAAATTGGGTGGCGAAATATAAATGATGCATTCGTCATAGCTAACGGTACCCAGTTTTTTATGAGTGTTAACTTATGCACTTAATGTCACATTAAGTGTTGCTATGTTTCACTAACTTAATGGCGTTTAATTTACTTGACCCAAATACATCTCACCTTACCTTTACCCACATTACAACCTCAAAAAGTCCTTTGATTTAAATTTTTTCATGTAAATTTTAGTGGTGGAGAAATGAAATGATATGTGAAGTTATGGATTGTCTGTTAGAGTTCTGTAAATATAGTGCCCTAGAAAGCAAGTGTATTTACATGTACCTTAATCTTCTTCAATTATAGTTTTGTAATGGAAATATTTATTATTAATAAAAT
>JAOTAY010000004.1:19006259-19023963 GCA_025629805.1 Erythroxylum baracoense
TAGTATATCTCATTCATAAGGCAATCAAATAATTCATTCATTATGTTATGTCCTCATTTAACACTCTAAACATTTCACATTATATGCATTACCATCAAACATCATTTACCTTAAATTATAACATCAAGATCAATCACAACTTATCACACATTCAACCAACTATTCCAACATCAAAATTATATTCCTTTTAAGCCTCAATAAAGTCCAAAAGCATCATAGATATATACCTTATCCTTACTTGGTTCAACCATTGCATAATCAAAACATTTCCACGACAAAACATTACCCATGATAATTGCATCCCTTGCTACAATTGTGACATAAACTAATATCTCATTTATCCTGTAGTTTTTCTAGTTTTCTCAGGACAGATTTTTAGGTCAGTTTTGTATGATCATTTTGACCTAGCAAATGAAGAATTTAGACAACACTGTCTTCTAAACAAATGTTCAACTATGTCTTAAAGTTTCTAATGACACCAAAATAATGTAGTTTGGTTTAGTATTCTGCAATTTATACCTAAAATACTACATAATATTCTCATACCATAACAACTCACAGTTTTAAACTTCAAGCCAAAATTTAAGACCCTTAAGGACATAATTAAAATTCACATCCTTCATAAAAATTGTAGCCATATATCTCTAGTTTAATCTACAATAAAAATCGTTCCATTTGAATACCTATATATCAAGATATGGCCAAAACATAGATGTATGTTCAGTGAAAGCACTCCATCTAGCATATTCCAGCACATATTTAACTTCATTATCAACTCTACTTTCTCTCAAACTATCATACTACTTCTTCTCTTTTCATGAATAACATTAACTCACTACCATTTAGAGCATGATCTCTTTAGTTTTACCGCAACACCCACGTTAAAACACATATATGAAAACCCATGATCAATCATCAAATTTCTCATCATACATGTTCTATTTAACATTACCCATGAAGATTAAAGCTTAACTTACTTGATTTGGCTTCAAAAATCTTCAAACTCTTCAAGATCACACTTAGCCCTAACTCTCCATACAACCTACGCACATCATCCTTCAAGGTGGTAGGGTTGGGGTCTTTAGTGAAAAATGAAAGAGAGAGCAAGATGAGAGTGGTAAGTGAAAGATAAGGGGGCTAGGTTCAACATGAATGAAGATTGGTGAGAAAAATTTTGTGAAGGAAGAGAAGAAGAGCAAAGTCACAAAGAAGAAGAAGAAAAGAAAGATAACAAGGCAATTAATTGGTCTTCCGATTAATTAGAAGCATTGTGGGATAAGGACATGGCTTGGTAAGTGACATTTGTCACTTGCCACATGTCAAATCCGTATAGGTTCAATTAGGTTCTCTCATTTAATTTGTCCAATCAACTCTAATTTCTACTCCAATTTTCTCCAAATTTTAATAACTTATGTTATTAAATCCAATTGTCATTTAAGAAATTTCTCCACTACCAATTAACTCTAAATTCTACTTCCATTCATCAATTGTCCTACCATTTGACATTTTTCCTAGTTAAAAAATACCTTTAGTTTCTAGAAAATTCTCAAATTTCACCAAAAATTCTAAATCAATAATTTAATACACCAAATCAATTTTTAAGGCAAAATAATCATTATACATATCATAATCATATTAAATCAATTATTTATACCTGAAAAAAGTCAAATAAGTGTATGGACAAATTATTGTAATGTGTGCAATAATCAAATTCATGTGTGTGTATACTAATATTATGCATGAGTATGAAATGCATTTTTCTAATATCTCATTAATATTTCTCATATACGATATCCCAGACTCTAACCCTTAGTGTGGGAGTGGGATGATACAATTCTCCCCCTTGATAAATTTCGTCCTCGAAATTCTTATCTGATTGATCAAATTGATGGGGTATTGTTTTTCTTATAATCTTTTCCTTTTCCCATGTAACTTATCCATTTGACTGTTTTCTTCCAAGTGATTATAGTCGATGGAATCACTAGGTCTTTCAGTTTCTTATTCAGATATCTTTCTCTCTTAACTGATTCCTCAATATATCTCTTATTACTCGCAAGTTTCACTTCCTGTGTCGACAATACATCTATCGGATTATACCAATATCTTCTATACCTACTCATGTAACACAGTGTGGATCTAATTTATCCTTGTTGGTAAGACTAACTTAAGTCAATGGTCCTATGCTCTCAACAACTTCATATGGACCAATACAATTCGGGCTTAGCTACCCTCGTTAACAAACTTTAGCACACCTTGCCGAGGTGGTGCTTTTATAAACACTTTATCTATCTCTCTATATCCCATATCTTTGGTGTTGATCCACCTAATTAGTTTATCTTTCTTGAATCACTTAATTTCTAATATAGTTTAATTTCACTTATCAATAGCATCTCGAATCAATTATAGCCTTTAACTATTCTTAGGCCTTCTTCATCTCAATATAAAGGCGGACGACTCATTTTGTCGTATACGCCTCATATAGTTTCAAATCCAGCCTTTCAATTATGCAGTGTATGGTCATACTAAAACTACAGTGACAATGATTGCTACAATCAAATTAAAGCAAAAATGTATATTGATCTCATATTCCTAGGAACTCCAAATTATAAGCTCTAAATGTATTTCCAATAGTTAAAAATGTTGGCAAATCAAACATTTAATCACGCCTTCGATCACTTGTTTCTTCATCCCTAACCACTAAATATTATCTTATCATATTACTACCAGGATGTATAACATCAGTTGCTATGTACACTTCCTTCGAATTTCTTTTCTCAATCATTTATAACGGGTATACATACTCTTTACTTCAATCATAAAGTATCATTTTCCCAATTCAACTCAAAATTCAAATTCATTTTCAATTTCTCAATATGATTTCACAATTTCTGAATCCTCACTTTGGGCTTTTCTAGTCCTTCCATGCAAAACTAATCTTAATTTCAATGTAGCTAATGACACTTCATTCTGCCGTAATTTAAACTCAATTATTTTATGCTCTTTATTGCACTAGATTTAGTAACCCCAATATCTAAAATTGTGCTACGTTGGCTATTGAATTTTCTATTCATTACATCATATACAACACCAGCTTTACTGGGTAATACTCATTTGTACATCATAATCTTCAAGTAACTCTATCCATTGTCTCAGTCTTGTATTCAATTCTTTTTGACTCAATCATACATTAAACTTTAATGAACTGCATATTAATATATATTCAATGTTTCATTGTACATATAATGTCTCTAAATTTTCAAAAATAATTTTTGATTGTAGCAAATTCTAAGTCATGTGCCAAATAATTTAAACTCATGAGACCTCAGTTGTCTGGATGCATATATGTAATCACTTTACTATGCTACATCGGATTACATCCAATTCTCTGTTGTGAAACATCCTTATATATTACATAACCTTTAGATCCAAATGAAAATAGCTGACACTGGTGTTGCAATCGATCGATGTTTTTAATTCCTCAAAAATTCTTTTACATTCATTTTTCCATCTAAACGACACATTTTTCCTAAAAAGTTTCTCACCTCATCATGACCTCTTCTTTCTTTGGGTCTCCTAATATTCTGTGTTCAACTACTATACAACCCAACATTTCATTTGATCAAGCTAAGATTCACTCTTATTGAACTTGGAAAATAATTGATTATACCTTCATGATACGTAAGATTTACCTCAAGTATTCCAAATATTCTCCTCAACTTTTCGAATACATTTAATATATCATTTATGATCATAGTCATTAATTGATCCATCCAAAATTGGGACACTTTATTCTTCAATGTCATGACACTGTCGGGGGCATTGATAACTCAAACAAATATAGCCAAAACTCAACCTACCCATGATTAGTTCTTGTAATTCCCTAAGTAACTAATTCCTTAATGATGTAGTATTATCTCATATTATTATTAGTCTCCCAATTGACTTCTTTTCTCGAATGATTTTCTCCATTCATTCGATTTCCTCTAATTTCTCATTGACTTATTCTAATGTCCGTTCATTTATACTAGTTTCTCCACACATTTCAATTTATTTGCAATCTTAACTTCTTGTGTTGGTAACACATTCATCAAACCTCATTTGTATCCCCTGTACATATTTACATAGAATATAGTGTAGACCTAATTTCTCCTCACATTAATAATAGTGTCATCTCAAAATCAAGAATCCAATAATATAGTTGGATACCTTACATCAACAAGCTACATGTTCTCTCTGTAGCATATTCAACCTCTTATGCTTAAGTTTCCATTAAAAATGGGACTCCAATATCCACATTTGATTTCTTCCATCATCATTCAATTTGTTGAAGTAATCCATCTGGTCTACTTAATCTAATTCAGTGAAATTCTCCTACAAAAGAGGATTTCTTGCTATTTTCATCTATATTGTTCATGTCATCTTTATCAATCAACTGTTTTCATCATCACTTATCAGTCATTCTTAGTACCTCAAGAAGATCAATTTCAACTATTCATAATATCTCAACAAGATCAATTTCTATCTTAACTTATATGACCAGAATATCCTTTACAATAAGGCTCAATGAAGCATTAAGAAAATTCATTAACTTCTATACCTTGGTATATACTATCAAAATCATTCCATCTTATCTAGAGATGTATTTACGAAATTTCATTAATTATTAACTTATGCTAAGGATACCTTAATCTCATTTGATTTTGGGTAACACTTCTCTTTTTGCACCTGACCTCGATCGTGGGGACTATGCCATGATCGTACCTTCTTCGCTTTTTCCTCGAACATCACACATAGTAACATCATTAACAATCTCCATTTATCACCGATTGATCACTATAAGCACTTTCATGTATTACTCTATTTCATCTGAAACTTTGAACTATGGGAACTATGACTAACAAATATTCAATAAGTCATAGATTGCTTCCTATATCTTCTCCACACATATAATACATATGTGCTCGATATTCTCACTTATCATGGTGATCCCATTATCAGATATGTATTTACAATAACAATTCAACTTAACCTTTACAACTTTTACATAAATCGCTATCACTATCTCACCTTCCAATTACCATTATATTGTTATACATACCTATGTTCACAGTCAATTCAGAATTATAGATGCATAATCATCCAAAGATTTTGATCTCAATTTCACAGATATATTCTTATGCTAAATCATAACTCTTATCACATTAATCAAATAACCATTTCATTTCCAGGTTCATCTTCTTAAGGTCATAATATTTTTTTTCCATTCTACTAGTATACTTTAATCTCATCATTTATACTTATATCTCTATTTTCCTCAAACAATCCATGACAATGCATTCACATCTATATCACATTTGAGGATATATCACCACAATACAATATTGACGTCATATTCAGTGTTACATCCACCAATACAAATGCGTTGAATCTTTATCTATCATATCTAACCATATACTATTTGTCATTTCTAGATATCCACAAACTTCATTTTCTTAGATTCTGACAGATCATCATCTTTCTCACTACTTCTAACAACTCAAACTCTTAACGAATACTCATGCGTGTCACTCATGTAAATGTGACTCAGACTGGGGATCAGTTGCCACTTTATACTAAGACATGTCTGAAAAGCATGTATCTTGACATATAGTTTTAAAAATGCCCATATAAGATACCAAATTTGGGCTCTGATACCAAATTGTAGAACCTCACCCCTATAGGGCATATTCTCAAACACATCGATGGTATTCGAGAACGTACTCTACAAAAGTGACATACTAGAATAGTCAAACAATCAATATCATTAAAAGCTTTTCACGAGTCACATGTATATTTCAGAAAACTAGTAATCAAAATACCCATTTTGTTCATAAAAATGTCCAAAATGATTTACAAAGTTACAATCAATATACATATCATCAAAATTTCAATACTCACTTGGGCCCATTATAGATACATTCATTTTTAGTCATAATTCATTACAAAATCATTCACATACACATTGTATAGTAATACACATTTTAAATACAAAATAATGAAATACAAATGCAGATGCCAACTGATCACGATCTCTATCTTTTATTTGAATACAGTGGTTAGGCCCTAGTTGGTGTAACTGGGTGTCTCCTCTGAGCCTAAAAAATATGTTGCAAATTGGGGTGAGTTTTGCGAACTCAGTGAGGTAACCATCATTGATGGTTCCCTCAATTCATGCAACACATCAAACATGTAGACATATAATTCACATCTTTGCATTTTTGTATAAAGCATCAAAAATCACTTTCGGGACAATTATACGGAACATTTCATTTATACAAAATACACATATCAATTGTAAATGCAACGCAAAAGATTCAGTTTCATTTGTTACTTTGTTATGACCAACTACCTTTTTACTAGCTCATATCCCTTTGTGGATACCAAGTTGTATCCATTAATGCCCCATATCCCTTAGTGGATACCGAGTACATGCACAACTAAGTCAAAGGCTCTTATCAAGTTATGGGCTTTAAGCTCTTTTACTGGCAACTTCGGTCACAACTGCCATTATCTAAATGCATCATACATATTCAATGATTACACTCATTCAGTTACATTCACACTCTTTCTTAGTCACATTTATCATTGGACTTTTAGTCCGGAATTTAACATTGAAATTAAGAACAAACAGTTAGTCATATTCACATTCAAGTAGCACTTCCAATACAGTCCCAAATATAGAACTCCTCGGACAATTAATTGTCTGAAATCAACACAATCAATTTCACATTCATAAGATAATCCAAACATAATCTAACACAAACAATTAATTGAGTGAGACCGTCTAGGTTACTCACAGATTGCTGCCGAAGCTATTGCCTCGAAGTTTCGGCAACGTCTGGATGTTGACATTCCAATTGCTCCTCTATGTCAACTAATACATACACATATCACCATTTTGCATAATTTTAAAATGTCTATTGATGTACATATATGTATATGAAATATGCATAATGCATGTTCACTAACATTCCCAAGAATTTTTCCTAGCTTCAAGTTACATCATGCATCATATATTAAAACTCACCGAAATATAATTTATACTTGGGTTTTCACCTCATTAAACCCATAAAAAATCAAAATTCATAACTCATTTGGTCAAATCAGATTTTTTTCATGTAACATACTTTTGGATCAACTTTCCATACTCTTTCTGGCTAAGTAAATGAAGTAATTTAAGAACACTTTCTTCTAGAAAAATGTTCCTCATTGTATTAAGTTGACTCCAAGATTATTCAATTTGGTTCATTATTGTATGAGTTATACTCAAAATACTATAGACTAAGTACATTTGAAATTTAGCTAATGCATGATCATGCTGTCAAGTTGTACAACTCAAATCTCTCAATTACAATATCCAAAAATTACAAACTTTATACCAATTGAAATCTAACAGAATAAGCTACAACTTTTGTGAAGACACTTTTATCTGAGTCAGCCTACATCAATACAGTTTATTCGATAATAACAAGAAATGATTTCTATCTCGGGTAGTGTTATAGCCTAAGCCAAGACTCAATTTCAAGCTAGACGTTGAAATTCTTAGAGATAGAATTAAAAATCGGTTTCTTCAGACAATTTATAGCCTTATGTCTCTAGTTTACTCTTAATAATAATAATTCCATTTGGATAACTACATAACAAGAACTATGAGTAAAACACAGAAGCATAATTAGTGAACATGTCACTGCTACATTTTCTAGCACTCATCTTCCAATTTTCCAGATTTTACACCTCACACAACTTGTACAAAGATCACTTTTCCTACTTCATTACTCTTCATTCTTAACTCCATTTCAACTCAATATCAGCCATAAACAAATTATAGTTTATGATTGATCATGAACACTAATAACAGAACATACACATATATACACATTCATCATCAACTTCCTACACATATTCAACTTCATTTCCACTTTCATTTCACTTCTAACTATCACCTTAATTCTTCTCATTTCAAGATACCACATTACTACCTTTCTTTAGCTCTAGACTCATTTTATTTCATTACAAAAACACCCAAGGAGATTCACATTAATTGATCAAGAAAATAGAACAAAAACCCATTATGTATCCAGTTTTTTTGCACTTTTTCCTACACCTAGTACTCAACTTCAAGTCAAAATTTGAAACTTTTAAAGATAGAATTTGAATTCGACTTCTTCATGAACAATGTAGCCATATGTATCTACTTTAATTCAAATTAAAAATAATCTCCATTGGACATCTACAGAACAAGTTATGGCTAAATTACTGATGCATAATCAATGGAGAATGTTACAGCTAACATTTTTCCAACATACTTAAAATACCATTTACTCAATTAATCCAACGTTATATCATTCCATAATCTCTTATCCATTAAAACACCAAAGCAAGACATGAATCTATCCACATTTCTCATCCACGTTTTAGCATATACTCATCCTCATTTCATGAACATTAACCTCTAGCTATCATCAAATATGCTTCTATTAAGATAACTCATGAAGAAAAAAGTTTAACTTACATGTTTAGCTCTAAACTCCTTCAAATCACCAAGAAACCCTAGCTCCCCCATATACACGATCTTCACCTTTTTAAGGGGAATAGGTTGGGTCTTTTAGCAACAAGAAGAGGGAGGCAATGAATATTGAAGAAGCAAGGTGAAACAGTTGAACAAAAGTCAACATGATGAGGGTGAGAGTGGATGTCGTGGGTGAAGGAGAGGAATGGATAAGATGAAGAAATGAAGAAGTTAGGCAAAATGAAGCATGTCTCGTTTTTGGCAAGTGAAAGATCAAAATATGGTCTTTCACTTAATAAAAACATGACTTAACAAGTGGTGTGGCAAGTGCCACTTGTCACTTGCCACATGTCACTCTCTCAAGGTCTGTTCTTGATCTTTTAATAAGCTAGTCCATTTGCCTCCAATTTTTTAGCCCAAATTTCTCCCAATTTTCAATGACACGTGCCATTAAATATTAATTTCATTCATAAAAATTTTCACTACCATTTGACTCTTATTTCTACTTCTATTCATCAATTGTTCTGCCACTTGACATGTTTTCCTAGTCCAAAAGTACCCCTTAAAATCCAGAAAATTTTTATATTCCACCGAAAATTCTAAATCAATGCTTATACTAAAAAAATTATATTTCAATACAAAAATTCACAATTCCAATTATAATCACATTTATAGATCAATCATTCCTGCAATATGTCAATGAATGCATGTACAATTATTTTAATATGCAAAAGTTCAATATTCACATGTATGTGCATGTCATATTATGCATAAGCATGAAATGTATTTTCTAATTTCTCAATAATCTCTCATATTGAATATTCTAGCCTCAACATGGGTAATGTGGTGTTATAAAAATAGATTTGTAAATTTTCCTAAAGATGTTAGTAACCATTTCATCTCATCTTGTGTACAGGAATCAAGTGCAATAAACCAATGCATCTACAACTTTAATATTACTGTATAGATTGATAAAAAAAAGTTGGAATCCAATATTAAGGAGAGAGGACCAATTAGAGTCTAAGGATCATGCCAAAAGTATATGGATTTACCAACATGAATGATATGTGTTTAAATGTTGATTCATCTGATATACTACACTTAGTGATTAATGCCTTAAAAATGTTTAGGGCACTCACTTTAACTCATTTTTGATCTTAGGTACTTTTTGGAAGTAAAGAAGCTAAAGTGACCCGAAAGCGTGTCACTAAAGCAATTTTCTCAATTTCCATAATCTATTGATTCATGGAGCATGAAGAACAAGAGGGTTGAAAGAAAAAGAGGGTTGAAAGAAGAAGAGGCAAAAGAGAATGTCAAATGAAGAACAAGGAAAGGAGAGTCTTATGCAATGCATCATTTCTTCTTTCTTATAACCGTGAGAGTACCATACACGTCCGTGCATGGTAAGGCATGGTTGTAAGAAGGGCATTCATGGCTGTGCATGGTCATGTATGGCTATGAAACACCTGAAAGTTAATTGGAGAATAACACGATGTCTTGTCCAAGTGTCACTTAGTTTTAAACCTAAGTTTTTCTATATAAGGAAAAAAGTGACAATAGAAAAGGGGGAAGAAAAAGGATAGACCTAACTGACAGGACCTTTTTCTACGTTCTTTTCGGTTATTTCTTCATTCCTCAACAATGTCAGTGGAGATGGAGAGGATGGTCGATGGTCGATGGTGAAAGCTTAAAGATGGAGATGGACAAATAACTTTCTTAACACCGGTTCAGAGGTGCAATCAAAGCAAAGAAGCACATTAAGAAGATAGTTATTATGTATCATTTTCTTTACCTCTTTTAGATTGTTTATGTTATCTTGTATAGATTGATTGGGTATTGTATGAGAATGATTTTAATGCTCTATTGAATTGTTTTTAATGAAAATTCATAGCTAGATCTTGAATGTGATACGTAATAGTCGTGTTAAAGGATGTATGTGGCAACTAGCGGTATTAAATTGTTAAAGATAACATAACATAAGTTAAATAATCCGAGCTTGTGTGATTGTTACTTAGATTTATATGTTTTTCTCACTTGTAATACGACTATTCGGATAAACTTAGAGAGCTTGTTATAGGTTTCTTAATAATTAGGGTTAATTAATAAGCTCTTCTTGATTAATTATGACCTAAGAAAAAACCGAAATTAACAGAGCTTATTGTTAGTTCATGATCAATAGTCTTAAAAAAGGTGTAAAAGAGATAATACAACGACATCTGTGAAATTATGATTATGCTGAGATTAAACTAAAGAACCGGATTTCAACTCATTCATCAACTTTATCAAATTGCTACTGTTTAATTTGATTTGTTTTTATAGATTTAATTTTACTTTGTCTTTTAATTTTTTTAAACCAAAAAACCCTATTTTGCTTATACAGATATTTAGGAAAGTGATTGGAATAAATCTATATGGAATCGACCTAGACTTACTGCTATCTACGGTTTAGTCTAGTTATTTTAGTTGTTCTATGATATGGGACCAATTTTGGCGCTATTGCCAGGGATTAATATCCTTTTCTTTTCTGAATTTATTTTTATATAATTTTTATTTATGGTTAATTTCTTTTATTGTTTGGTTAGTTTCAGTGCATGACACAATCTTTCTCACACTAGTATTGAAATTTGATACAGAACAATGCGTAAAATGAGAAGACAACTTGTACAAAGTTTTGAAAATCTGTCGTCATCTGACAGAAAACTTAACTCTTCACCAGGAATTCAAATAACTTTAGATTTACTTTCCGAGTCTTCTAGTGATTCCATTTCTAATTCTGTTTCTAACATGGCTAAGCAAAATAATGATGATACTCTTAAATAATTAATTGCCCCTTATTTTAATCATCAACCGTTGTGCATTGATTTTCCTACTATTGATGTGGCTTTTGAGCTTAAATTTGGTTTAATTAATCTTTTTCCTACTTTTCGTGGTTTGCCAGGTGAAGATCCTCACAAGCAACTTAAGGAGTTCCACGTGGTCTGTTCTAACGTGAAGCTAGTTGGGGTGCAAGAAGGGCATACTAAGTTGAGAGCGTTCCCATTCTCATTAGGAGACACTGCTAAGGATTGGTTATATTACTTGGCCTCTGGATCAATTACCACTTGGAATGAGATGTAGAGACTTTTTCTGGATAAATACTTTCTTGCATCTCAAGCTAAAAATATTTAGAAGGAGATCTGTACAATTCGACAACGTCATAGGGAAACATTATATGAGTACTTGGAGCATTCCAAGAGGTTGTGTGTTACTTACTCATACCATCAATACAGCAAGCAACTCGTGATATAGTATTTCTATGAGGGACTTCTGCCATAAGAAAAAAATATGGTAGATGCAACAAGTGGAGGAGCACTGGTGAACAAGACACTTATTGAAGCCAAAAATCTCATTTATAACATGGCAGCTAACTCCTAACAATTCAATATTCGAGAAGACCCCCACCATTGAAGGTTAATGAAGCTAGTACTGCTATATTAGAGCAACAAATAGCTAGGTTGGCATATTTGGTTAGGCAAATGGCTGTAAGTGTTGCACAACAAGTCAAGGTATGTGGAATTTGCACAATGGAAGGACATCATACTGATATGTGTCCAACCTTGCAGGATATATCTATAGAATAAGTGAATGCTTTTGGAAGCTTTCTAGGTCAACCACAAAGGAATCCTAGTTATCCATATGCACAAAACTAAGTATGGAAGAATCCTTCATTCAACACCTATGAGTAGTAAAGACAACAACAAGGTTCCCATCAATAACCATATTAAAGACAAGCTCAACTATTGAGTTCAACTGGAAGAAATGATGAAAATGTTAGCTCAGAATACCACTTAGCTCTAGAATAATACTCTACAATTACAACAATAATCAAGAGCTAGCATCTAAAATATGGAGAATCTACTGAGTCATATAGCTACCACAGTGAGCCGATTGGAGAATTAGAATTCAGGTAAGCTTCCTTCTCAAACAGTTGTAAACCCGAAAGAGAATGCAAGTGCTATTACCCTGAGAAGAGGTAAGGAAATGGAGGCATCACACAAGACTCTTGTTATTACCAATAAGGAAAAAGCTAAAAAAGAATTAAAGTGCCTCCAAAAGAGGCAGAAACAACAACTCAGGTAAAAATGTAAATCTCTTATGATTAAAAGTTTTACTAATATTTTGCCTCCTTTTCCTAACAGGTTTGCTAAATCAAGGAAAGAAGAGCAAGATAGGGAGATTTTAGAGATGTTCAAAAAGGTAGAGGTGAACATACCTCTAATTGTTGTCATTAAGCAAGTTCCTCAATATGCCAAATTTCTTTAAAGAGTTATGCACATCTAAGAGGAAGTTAAGGGGAGACGAGAAAGTAAGTGTGGTGGAGAACGTGTCCACAGTCATTCAAAGAAAGCTTCCCCCAAAATGTAAGGATCCATGTATGTTTACAATTCCCTATAAGATTGGTGTTACTCACTTTGAAAAAGTTATGTTAAATCTAGGAGCTTCAATTAATGTTATTCCATATTCCATTTATAATTCATTGAATTTTGGATCATTGAAAGAAACACGTGATATAATTCAATTGACTTATAGATCTAATGCTTATCTGGAAAGGGTTGTAGAGGATGTTTTAGTGCAGGTTAACGAATTGGTTTTCCCTGTTGACTTTTATGTGTTGAGCATGGAGGGAGAACCTTCTTTTAATTCTGCACCTATCCTTTTGGGTTGACCATTTTTTAAGGAATCTAAGACAAAGATCGACGTGGATACAAGAACATTGACTATGGATTGTGACAGTGAAATTGTTCACTTTAATATTTTTGAAGCTATGAGGTACTAAGTGATATTCATTCTGTTTTGTCAATTGATGTCATTAATTCTTTATGTCAAGAAATTTTTGATATAGGTGGTAAGAATGAGTTAGAAGTCGTTCTTGCATGAGTTTAACAGAAAACATGTTGCAAAATTCTAACTTGCTCATCACAGATGAAATGGAAGAACTAGTGCTAGCACTACAATCACTGCAAACAATACCAAAAAGGTATGTATTTCAAAATATCGAATTGCCAATATCTGATACGAAATCTTTACCTTCGATTGTGTAAAGCAATTACCAGAGCACTTGAAATATGTGTTTTTGGGAGAAGGAGAAACACTTTCGGTAATCATATCCAGGAACTTAACTAAGCTTCAAGAGGAAAAGTTCATTTAAGTACTTAAGGACCACATCACAACTATAGGGTGGACCATAGCCGATATCAAAGATATTAGCCCTTTGACGTATATGCATCGAATTCTGTTGGAATAAGGATCCAAACCATCAAAAGAATCAAAAAGAAGGTTGAATCCCCTGATGATGGAAGTGGTAAAGACGGAGATCTTGAAGTTGCTTGATGTTGGTATAATCTATCAAATTTTAGATAGTAAATTGGTGAGTCCAATCTAAGTAGTACCGAAGAAAACTGGGATCATTATGGTGAAGAATGAGAATAATGAGTTTGTGCCTATAAGGATTCAAAATTGATGGAGAGTCTGCATCGATTACAGGAAGTTGAATACTGCTACACGCAAGGATCGCTTCCCACTCCCATTCATCTATCAACTACTTAAATGACTTGCGGGACGATCTCACTATTATTTTTTGGATAGGTATTCAAGGATATAATCAAATCGTGATAGCTTCAGAGGATCAGGAGAAAACAACTTTCACATGCTCATTTAGTACATTTGCCTATAGAAGGATGCCGTTTGGACTTTGCAATGCCCCAGTCACTTGTCAAAGATACATGGTAAGTATTTTCTTTGAGTATGTTAAACACATTATTGAGGTCTTTATGGATGATTTTATTGTCTATAGAGATTCATTTGATGCATGCTTGGATAATTTGAATTGTGTACTTAAACATTGCATTAAAACTAATCTTCAATTATGAAGAATGCCATTTTATGGTTAAACAAAGAATAGTTTTGGGACATGTAATCTCAGTTAAATGAATTGAAGTTGATAAAGCTAAAATAGAAATTGTGTGAAACTTAGCCCACCCTACAAATATGTGGGAAGTTTGTTCTTTTCTTGGCCATGTAGGTTTTTATTGCAAGTTTATCAAAGACTTCAGTAATATTTCAACAAAACTCTGTCATTTGTTATAAAAGGGTGTACCTTTTGAGTTTGATGAGGGATGTAAGGAAGCATTTGAAAAGTTGAAAAAACTTTTGACTTCAGCATCGATCTTTCAACCACCTAACTGGAGTCAACCATTTGAGATTATGTATGATGCGATCAATTTTGCTGTGGGTGCCATCCTTGGTCAGTAATTTGGAAAAATGACTCATGTGATTTACTATGCTTCCCAAACACTCAATCCAGTTCAATGCAACTATTGCACCACTGAAAAGGAGCTTTTAGCTTTGGATAAATTTAGACCTTATTTGCTTGGTTCTAAAGTGATTGTGTATTCTGATCATGCAACATTAAGGTGCCTTTTAACTACGAAAGAAGTGAAACCAAGGCTAATTAGATGGATTCTCCTACTCCAAGAGTTTGATTTGGAGTTCAAAGACAAGAAAGTTTTAGAGAATTTAGTCGTGGATCACTTGAATTGAGTGGTGAAGGAGAAGGATTCACTACCATTGCAAGAATTGTTTCTAAATAAGTAATTACTAACACTTCAAGGTAAGGTTCCATGGTATGCTGATATTGTGAACTATCTAGTGAACCATAAGATACCTAATGATTTGAGTAAGGCTAAATGGAACAGGACAAAGAGTGAATCAAAATATTATATTTGGGATCATCCTCAATTATGGAAGTGTTGTTCTGACTAAGTGACCAGGAGATGTGTGCCTGAATATGAATATGAATCAATTTTGAAATTTTGTCATTCATATGCTTATGGTGGTCATTTTGGGCCTAATAGAACTGCTAGGAAAATTCTTGAATGTGGTTTTTATTGGCCAAATATTTTTCAAGACTCCTATATGTTCTGTAAAGTATGTGAACAATGCTAGAAATAGAGTAATTTATCCCATAGAGATCAAATGCCTTTATCTCCAATACATACATGTGAAATCTTTGATGTATGGGGAATCGATTTTATAGGACCATTTCCATCATCTTTTGTTGTTTACATTTTGTTGGCTATGGATTATGTTTCTAAATGGGTGGAAACTAAAGCCAAAAGGACTGATAATTCTAAGGTTGCTATAGATTTTGTCAAGTATAACATTTTTGCCAGGTTTGGAACACCGAGAGCATTGATTAGTGACAGGGGTACTTATTTTTACAAACGATTAGTAAAAAACCTTTTAAAGAAGTACCATATCACCCATAAGGTTTCTACGGCCTATCATCCATAAACGAATAGACAAGCAGAGGCGTCAAATATAGAAATGAAGTCCATTCTTGAGAAATTGGTGAGCCCAAATCGTAAAGATTAGAGCCAGAGACTCGATGATGCTCTTTGGGCATATAGTACTGCATACAAGACATCGATTGGAATGTCTCCATACTAACTAATCTATGGAAAACTATGTCATCTTCCAATAGAAATTGAGCACAAGGCCTTTTGGGCCATTAAGCAATGCAATATGAAGATGGATGTGGTGGGTGAACAAAGAAAATTGCAATTGCAAGAATTAGAAGTGCTTAGACTTGAATCTTATAAGAATGCAAAAATTTACAAGGAAAAGACGAAACGATTTTATGAAAAGATGATTGTTAGAAAGAGTTTTATGGTTGGACAAAAATTTCTTCTATACCATTCACGACTTAAGCTTTTTCAGGTAAATTACGCTCCCATTAGATTGGACCTTTTATTGTTACTAATGTATTTCCACATGGTGCAGTTGAAATTGAAAGCTTACAAACTAACAAGAAATTCAAAGTCAATGATCATCGACTGAAACCCTTCTATAAAGGATTCCAAGTGAAGGATGTGGAAGTGATAGGGTTAGAAAACCCTTATTATGAAGACTGAGCAACGTGGAGTCGAGCCAACGATGGTAAACAAAGGCACTGCTTAGGAGGTAACCTAAGGGAAGTTATTTTCTGTCTCTTTACATTTTTGCAATTACTATTTTCCTTAAGTGCCCCATTTCTAGCATTTGACGTTACATTGAGGAAAATGTAAGTTTTAAGTGTGGGAATGGGGATCTTAGTTTGATATTAGCTTTTACGCATTCTATTTTAGATTAATTTTTGCTTATGTGACTTCTTAGGCAATTTTAAAAATCAAACAAACAAAATTGAAAATTTTCTTGTTTTCTTTTGCTTTTAAGATTATTTAGTCACAATTAGAGTGTGAATTGACTAGAAAAATCCATGGCAACCTTAACTTGTACTTTGCTCCTGTGATTGGTTGATGTGCATTACGCTTTAAAAGAGTGGTGACTACTGGTAGACAAAAACCAGTGAAGTTTTGAGCCGTAGTAGACTGACATATTCATATCAGTGTCAATGTCTTTGTTTTGTATGACCTTCATGACATATACATTTTTACTTTGCGTTGATTTTCTATTTGAGACAACATTTTTATCATATGCATTTTTATGAAAATGATTAGGCATTCTTTGTTGATTACAAACTTTGTTAGCCAAATAACCTACCATTTATGTGAATTTTCCTTTGTTGAACCCCTTGAGCTTTATTAGCGTTTTTTTTTGTATAAACCACATTACATGCACCTAACCAAATGCCCTACTCAAGCCTTAAAGCTAGTGGAACAATTGTTAATTCTTAATGAATGTGATTGTACAAAAACCTAATTTTAGGAGTATGCATACATGTGGGTTGGTTATAGTTGTCAAAATTCCATGTTATGAATCATATGTTGATGTAGCTTCTATCACTTTTATATTAAGAAAAAGATGTGAGTTTGAATAAAAGTTGCAATGAGGAAATACAACCTTTGTGAAAAGTTGTTAATTAATAGTTTATCCTCCTTAAGTTGTATCAACTGGGTGGTTGAATATATTGCATATAAGGAGGATGTTGTTTTGGATGAAGCATTTTATTTTATATTCATTTGGCTTATGGTATGAGAGCTGAATTGAGATGGCACTCATAGTTTTTGCATTCTTCATGGATGGTACCCAGTTTTGAATGAATGTCAACTTGTGCAATTGATATCTTATTGAGTGTTACTTTTGCTTCACTAGCTTGATGGCTTTTATACTATATCA
>JAOTAY010000004.1:19024063-19045244 GCA_025629805.1 Erythroxylum baracoense
TAGACTTATGATCATTATATTCAGATTTCTAAACACTCATTAATCAATCAGAATCACACGCAGATCAAATAAACAATAATATATGTACAAATAAGAGCACTTACCTTGATCCATTTCACAGCGGAAGTGTGAACAACAAAACTTAAAGGATTTGTGTTCTTCCAAGCCAAGATCCAGAAACCGAATGGATTCTCGTTATGGAACAGAGAAAACTGACAGAACTTTGTTTAAAAGGAATGTCAAGTATGTTTCTGACTTGGGGACCACAACCCTTTTATAGTCAGTTTAGACTTATGGGTCATTGTGGGTCCATTAACCATAATGACTCGTAATGGGCTTCTACACATCGGGCCTATGCTAATACTTAATTAATATTTTTATAGGCCCAATTAATTTACTAAAGTTAGATCACATTTTATTAGGCCTATAATCGAGATAAAAATCTATGTACATATATTTATACACGGGGTCCATAAAATTCTAACAATCTCCCACTTAGGCTACGTGTGTTTCTGAATAATGTACATAGAATAAAAATTTACTATCTCATTGTAGAAATATACCAAAACAATCTAGTCCATCAATTTTACTAGTGTGGGATCAAAGCGGTTTTTGTCATCTAATTTTATGACTAAACCGAACAATTGTCACAACACCAACAGAATCAATGACATAGATCAAGTATGGATGCATAGCATAGAAATTACATGTGATGTGATCATAATCATGCCTATTTGCAACTGGTCCTAAATTTATGACTCAGAGAGTCTCAAAACACTTTCTAGCCTTATGCAATACTGCAACAGAAAGCAAATTCTATATGTTCAGAATTTTCAGATAAACATGAAATTCATTAGATTTCAAAAACCAAAGTCTGTACAGAAAATAACTTTAGACCTTAGAAACTTAAAACCTTAAAACATAAAATTTAGACGTTAAAGAACATATATAGAAGTAAAAGATTAACTTCCACTAAAGTGATATGTTTGACAGACCTACTACACCTATATTGGCCATATGAACATGAAACATTGAAGGTGAGTGGGTCTGCGATATTGGAGTTTGTACCAATATGTTCTATAGACACTTGAAAATTCTGAACCCTTTCTTTCATAGCCAAATATTTGATGTCGATATGCTTTGATTTTGACGAACTTCGGCTGTTATTTGAATACAGTAAAGCGGCTTCATTATCACAATAAATCTTTAGTGGTCGTTTTAGATCATCAACCATTTGCAGCCCAGTGATAAAGTTTCGCAACCATATTCCATGACACGATGCTTCATAACAGGCTATATATTCTGCCTCCATGGTAGAAGAAGCTACAAGTTTCTGTTTTCACTTTTCCATGAAACAACTCCTCCACCAATCATGAAAACATAACCTGAGGTGGATCTTTTGCTATCTAAGCACCAGCGTGATCAGAGTCGGTGTATACAACGATTTCCAATCGCTCTGACCTTCTGTATGTGAGCATACAGTCCTTTGTTCTCTGTAAATACCTCATAACCCGTTTTGCTGCTTTCCAGTGATCCATTCCCGAGTTACTCAAATATCTGCCCAACATCCCTGTTATGAATGCTATATCCGAACACGTACATACTTGTGCATACATGAGATTCCCTACAACCGAAGCATAAGGGATTTTATCCATCTCATCTTTCTGTGTGTCCAATTTAGGACATTGGAGCAAACTAAACTTATCACCCTTTGAAACAGGAGTGTCTCCCAGTGCACAATGCTGCATGCCAACCCTATTTATAGTCATCTTTTGACTTGCGAGCCATTGTGGGCCCATTAACCACAATGACTCATAATGGGCTTCTACACATCATGCCCATACTAATAATTAATTAATATTTCTGTAGGCCCAATTAATTTGCTAAAGTTAGGTCACATTTTATGAGGCCTATAACCGAGATAGAAATCTACGTATATATATTTATACACATAGCCCATAAAATTCTAACATCTTTATCTCAATTTTTTAGTAGAACTATCCAAAAGGATAAAAGGAAACAAAGGAAGAGAGAGAAATTTAGAAATTCAATTATCATTCATCATGTGTGAGATCTTGCTTTTGAATGTTGGCTGGGGCACATTCTATACAGCTTCTACAATGTGATGGTGTAATATTTTAACTAAGGATTGGTGTAAACAAAATTTTCCAAGAAATTGGCTAAGACACTCAAATGATGAAAATGCATAAGTTATCTATTTTGATGGAGGGCAGCAACATAGGTGATTGTGTCTATTGAGGCAAGGTGGAAAACTGAAATTCTAAGACTTGGACAGACCCATATCTTATCTCCCTGCAATGATAGCTATAATTTGGCAATTATTGTCAGTTGTTTCAGTTATGTCAGTTTTTCATTATGTTGGTTTTAATAGTCCTAATCTGCTTCTTCCTAACAATTATATAGCTTTAAACAACATCCAAAGAAATTTATTTGGATAATATAAATATGAAAAGTCATGATGGTTGGCTAGAAAACCAGCATTACCTTTATAACTGATGGCTTGTATGTGTGCACGCATGTGTGTGTGTTATAGGCAGAAAAAGGTTTAGCTTGACTTGCTTTAAACCCTGATTTCATATACTATTTGTTATGACACATTAATCAAAGTCCTTTATATATATATGTTTAGTGTTCATCTATTTCTGATCCCTTAAACATTCGTAAAGCGAAGGCACGAAATCTGTTTGTGAAAATTTCTCAAAGGCATTATTATCACATTGATTGATAACCAGTCCAAATTTGGTTAGCATTCAATTTATAGGATTACATGAACTATCATTTGCACTTATAATATGTCAAATTGCATCTAAATGTAAAAATCGAATAGCCTACCTTTGTTCGATTAAAGGTTTCAGTAAATTACGCAGAAGGTGTTTGATAAAATTCTTAAATGAAATGTATGCGACTTGTTTCACAGAAATTCATTAAGAACTTAGTTGTAGAACCTAGTTGCAACATAAGGGAATTGCAGGTACTTATTTAGCTCAGCTTAACCTTTCTAACTAGTGGTATCAAAGAAAACAATAAGGAAATTTTGGTGATCAATGGTCGGAGGAAACACAGAATAGTTGAGAAAAAAGATGCAACTTCTTAAACCAATACTGGGAAAAGAGGGATTCTCTATGTCTATTTGGTTATATTGCATGTCTAAGGTGTTACAGCATATACAAAATCAATTAGAAGACATTTTTAGAGAAGAAAATAGACTGTTGGGTGTAATAGAGTATGCTTTGACTCTCATTTGTCCCAATGTTGTTTACAATAATGGACCAAACTGAACAAGGTTGAATTCTCGGAATGTCAAAATATTAGAAAATTTTATGGGATATGCATTAATATTTCCATACTACAAAGGTGTTAGTGAGTGGATAAGGTATTGGTGACCAATATATGTTTGGTTGGTGATGCCAAATTATGGTGGTGAGTAAGGATTGATAATGATCTCAATGCTAGTCGCCCATGAATTAAGACATGGGAGATGTTGATGCGGTAGTTTAAAGAGCAGTTCTTACCTTGAAATACCTCCTAGTTTGCGAAGGAGGCCTTTTGGAAGCTGTGACATAATGGAACAATTTGAAACTACGTCGAGGCGTTTAGCTCTCTAAATCTATATTCATAAAGTATCGAAAGAAAATAAGCTTTTCAACTTTCTTTTGGGACCATATTCTTAGGCATAAATTGAGTTGTTGAGGTATGGATTCCGGGACCTACCTAGTGCCATTACTACATCGAGTTGATTGGTTGATTTGTGACCAAATAAAGACATGGAGAAACTCTTCAATGGTAATACAAATGGGAAGACTGTTGGAGAGCAATCTGTTGGATAGAATGAGAAAGGTAAGCATACCCAATCCTCTCAAAATTCTATTTAATATATTGTTAATTAATTTATATACAATGAATTGCACTATGTGGGGAATTATCCATAAAAGAATAAGTTGAATGCGTTGCTGGCTAAAGGAGAGGACAATATTGAATTAGAGATTTTTCAATATATTTGTAGTGGAAAAACACTCAAAAGCGAAATTTCTAGGACCTTTGATAAAGAAAGTAGATTGGTACCCATCAAAGCGAGATATAACAGGCGAAAGTTCAGAAAATAACACTTCCTTTGATAATGAGGGGCTTCAGATGTACTTATAGTTCCATTTTGTAGATGTTACATTGATACCTCCAGTAGGTTTTAAATAGGTAGCAGGGTTATCTCAAAATTTATTTGAAGAAATGATATGAACAAAAGAACCATTTCGGTATGCGTTTACTTGATCTTTGTAGGAAAAAGGGAAATTACTTTACTTGGCCAACTTTGGAAGTAATTTGCCAATGTTAAACACAGTGGGCATATTCGGCAAACTTACTAGCGATTTAATTGATTATGCATGATTGAGTTATTATTTTATTGTCTTTTTATTTTCTATATTTCCTGAACTTATTGAATGTAATAATTTGGCCAACTTTTGCGTTATTTTGATATTAAACAAAGAATCAAAAGAAAAAGTTTAACAGGATTTTTGCAAAATAATCCATAATTTTTTGAAGTTTACATAATAGTCGATATTTTAAAAAACGACTAGAAAATAATACGAAACACTAAGGTCGTTTGGAATCTAATTAATTGGATTCAATTTATTAATTTTATATAATTAAATTCAATTCATACGTTTGAAATGCTTAAAAAAAGATGACTTAAATTCAACCATGTAATTGAATCTTATTTTCATTATGAATTCAATCCACATCTTAAATAGTCTGATTTCGTATATAAATTGAAGAGTCAATTTTTTTCAAAACATTAAAAATTCTTTTTTCAATTATACACATCATAAATATACAAATTACTACAAAACACACATTAATTACATACTATTTTAATTAAAGATAAAAAATTCATACGTACTTAAATTCATTTTTATTGTGTTCCAAACAATATAATTAAATTCAATTATAATATTTATCGATTTATTCCAAACGGTATAAATCGAATTTAATTCAATCCCACAAATATAATTAAATTCAATTCGTCAATAAATCCAATTCAAAAGTTTCCGAACGGCCAGTAAAGAAAACCCGACAAATTCCAACTTTCAAACTCTGGAGACCAGTGTCGCTAATGGAAAAAATCAACTTTAGGTGCAGATTCTTAGCAGAGAACAGCTAGACATCAGAAGGCAAGAATCAACCATTAAATTGCGGAGATTGCTCATATGTCACATAGGATATACAGCGGGTGTAATAAATGGAGATAATTACAAATCGGGGAGGAAGCGCTCTGATTACCCGGGGAAGATCTTGGTTAGTAACACCAGTCAGGAAACCTTTTGTACTTAACTGTTAGGAACAGAGATTGGATAGCACAAGAACAAATTGAGATCAAAAGGAGATTTACGAGCAACCAAAACACCGCCTAAAAGACAAAAAACTAGACTGTTCCGGTGCTGGCTCCCGCTGGGGATTTGTTAGAGGGAGGTGCTTAAAAAATGCTTTAACTGCTCCAGTTACGCCATCCTCATTCTCCATGGCCTTGGCCAGCTCCACAGCACGCTCTTTTACCTGGCACAGCAAATTTGTTAGGCAATGTCCTGTTGGCTAATTGCACTAAAGATTAAGGAAGTCTCTCTCTGTTCCACAGAATGATAGATCATATTAACACAACTCCCATTTCTTTATCAGAAGCAAAATTTGAAATTTTAGGAGAGCTCATAAGCAAGTGCCAAGTTCAATTGCTTAACATACTATGTAGTAATTGAGAATAAAGGCATCATCTTGGGCAGCCACTTCATGCCAAACAACTATTTCTTTTCTTCTTTGAAGTACTTGCCATTCTAGGAAAAAAGACAAGATTCCAGTATCATGAAAATAGAGAATCCTTCGCAGCTTGTGTTCTCAAAGACTAGATCGTAACTCTTCAAGGTTTTCTCTATAGGATCAAATTAATTCTCTTATCAAATTGAAGAGTTTCCATGTAAACAAGGGTAAATTTGGCTATTCTTTCTTGTGCCACCTATGCATATATCAACTCATCAATATATCCAGCCTTTGGAAAGTTACCTCTGGATCAAGCATGAAATTTATTGCATCAACCAACTTGGAAAGTGAGAACTCATCAACTGGTATAGGTGGAGGACCTACTCCCCTGGCGTGCACTCGGTCACCCCAGAAAGGTTGGTCACCAAAGAAAGGTACAATCGTTGTTGGGCACTAGAACGCAAACAGAGGATGAATTATAATAAGGCAACAGCGTATACAAAGTTCTAAAACTTATATAACATAATATGGTGTAGCCATTACTGCAGCTTTAAGACCAGCAGCTGTTGTTCCAGCACCTCCATGATGAACCTGAAAGTTTAAGTGGACAATTACTGGAATTGCAATCACCATTTAAATTGATAAGCAAAATGGTGAAAGAAGTATATACTTCAAACGGATACACCAACAACTATTCCAGAGAAATAAAAGCATGCCATCTGTATAATACCAACATAATTCAAGCCATCATAACATTCAGGACACAAGTTATTCCATATAATAAGATTTAAACCAAGAAGATTATAAGTTAACCAATGTCAATTGAGCTCATAGGCTAGAATAATCGACCTAACCTCATCTTTTTTAATCCACCGGTCCAGATGCATTGATTTTAAAGACAAACAATCTATTTAGAAATGTTTTCAAGACTTCTACAAATTTCAAGACCATTAAAACTTACCACTGCTTTGCACCTTAAGAATAACCAATCATGAGGGCAATTATCCAATAGGTATATGGAGTCCTTTGGTTCCGACACTGGGAATCCATATAAAACATCAGATAGACACATTATAAAATGATAATGCTATAAAATAGAAATACAATACGAGAAGAAGAGAACTTACATTCACCCAAGCCACCCCAGCCTTTGTTAATGATGCCCCGCTGTCCAGTTCGCTCCAATGCATCCACAATTATTTGTGTCATTTTTTCTGGTTCTTGAACAGGCTGAAATGCAAAAGAAGCCGACAAAACAAAGCAATAAAATGAAAATGTTAATTAAATTACAAACATCCATATGTTATCAACCCAAAAAGTCACTTCAGCATTCACTTATAACATATACTCATTAAGAAAGGACAGCAGCGTGATTAAACAGATGCTGATAAATAATATAAATCAAATGCGTATCAAGATAACAAGATAAATGTGTTCTATGGCACTGAACATTTAAATGTCATTTAAAACAAACCAAATGCCAGCATTAAAAAAATTTCCAGATCAATGTTTTTCACAATTCAGCTGCATGCCAAGTCAAGATCAAAGAACAATTCATGACAGGATGAGATAAAATTGATTGGAGCCTCCAAACAGTGGGATAGTCCCAGTGTTAAAGAATTTTATGATCGTCACTGGAAGAAAAAAAAATTCAAGACTAGAAAACAAAGAATTTGGAATTAAGATGCAATAAATGATAACAACATCCATCATTCAGGAAAAAAGAAGAGGACAAAAGTTGCAAAAGCAAACTCACAAGGCTTCCAAATCCAATATAAATAGGTTTAGGACCAGCATCGAGCCATTTCACTAGTGATTCAGGAGGTTCATAATTTGAAGCTAGATCAAGAAAGCAAAATCCTACCACATCAACTTTGGGCCCCCAATCTGAAAATAAAATAAAACAAGAAGTTCAGAAATCAATATCTCTGTATTAAGATGCATGCCTTTTCATATCATAATAATGATGCATGTAAAAGCTGCCTTTGGATAACATAATGTAGCCATAAATAAACTTAACCGTTGGTGAAGTTAACTTATAATAGACACTTAGGTAACAGGTTGAGTTTGGTAGATAAACTAAATGAGAAAAGGAGTAGGCCTTTGTATAGTAAAGAAACTCCTTACTGATCTTGTAATCCAGAATAGATGAGTATACACTGAGAAAACTTTATCAGAGCTCCTGATCTGAACTAACAAAAAATTATTCAATTCAAGAACCATTTGACTGGTTTGAACATGCAAGTAAATGATTTTTTTAATTTAAGTTAATTCTTTTTATTTTAAAATTATTTTATCTCAGTTATATTCTAACCGTCATAACCTAGTTCAGGATTTCAAGACATTGGTAAGAAGTACCCAATTCAAGATTACGAATTCATGTTTAACCTTGAACACGATTTAGATTTAAAAGCATCAAATTGTTGGTCCTGAAGAATATTAATGATAGTTGACCTAGCCAATAAGTACAAGTCGTTGATTATAAAGGTTAATTATACAAAATATCTCAAATTTTACTCAATTTTACAATTATAATCTGAACTTTAAAAAAGTAATAGAAATGCTCAAAACTTTATTTTCTGCAAAAATAGCCTGACACACCACGTTAGCTGTAATAAGTTACACATGGAATGTCAAATGTAAGTAAATTTCTATTATAATTAAATTAAATTAATTAAGATTAAAGAAAACCAAAAAAACACCCTGACCTAACCCAAGTTTCCTTTCCTCATCTTTGTCCCGTTTGCCTACACTAATTATCTAGAAAGTGGCTTCATCAAAATTCTACTCCACAGCCATTAAAGCGAGTGGCTTAGATATTTCTTGGAATATTTGGATTCCCAGGCATGGCGGTGTATCTTGCTGCAATTGCATACTTAGTATTTCATAGCAACAGGGAGAGTAAAAGCCTTGTGCCGATGGCAACTGAAAGCCATCAGGCAAACGAGTCAAGAGATGCACAATTGGAATGCCTTCCCATACTAGAAATAGCGTCCACACAGTTGCCTCGTAGAATAGGGACTAACTAAGATTTGAGTGATGAGTTGTAGGCCTAATAAAATCTTAGGAACCAATAGACATACCATGGACCATAGAGGGATAATTTGATGAAGCCACTTGCCAGATAATGAGTGCAGGCAGATAGGATAAAGATGGAGAAAATGAACTTGGGTTAGGTTAGTTTTTTTTTTTTGGTTTTATTAATTAATTTTATTTAATTATAATCTGATGTGGAATTTGAGTTATACCTGACATCCCATGTACATCTTATTATAGCTGATGCAGCCTACGACGTCAACAGTGTCAGATCATTCTTACAAGATATTTTATTACATCTTTTTAAAGTTCAGGTAATAATTACAAAATTTATTCAAGTTTAAATTTTTTTGATAATTAAACCATTATTATAAATTGTAAAACAAGAGGAAAATTGTTAGCTTTAGTTCAGATTAATTAGGGGCTATTTGGTTTTGTTTTTTTCTTTGTTTTTTGTTGTTGTTTCGTAAAAAAGAAACAGATGCTTAAAACGTGTTTGGTTGAAACTTGTTTCCATTTTTTGTTTTTAAAAATAAGAAAACGGCAACAAGTTTACAAAAACATAAAAATCACGTTTTCATGTGTTTTTAAAACAGGTTTTTTTGTTCAGAAAAACAACATATTTGGTTTCTCTGCGTTGACTTTAGCGTTTTCGGTGTCTCCTGCATCTTCAGCATCTTCTATGTTACAATTTCTCCAGTTATACCTTTTTCCTGTTTGTTTTCATATTTGTTACTTCATTTCCTTTTCGGTTCTTGTTGTTACCTGCCTTCAAAGATTTCTTTGCAACTAGAATTCAACGAAAAAACCTACAATCAATGAAAAAAACCTACCACCTTCACCGCCTTCTCTTCCAATCATCTTCATCTCGTAAACAATCATTTAATCGAATCCTTCAAAGAACTGTAGCATAATTGAAAATAAATATATTGTTACTGTAGCACAATTGAATCTAAATTCTTAATTCATCAACTTCTCTGTTATTTTTTTTTTCTTTCACTTCTTTTGTTTGCGGCGTGTTAGACTTCCAATGTTGTTCATGGGGCTGTTTAAGTGGCGAAAATGTAAAGAAACGCCTCCGCCGTCCTCATCCGCAATGCTATGGGCCTCATGTCGTTTCTTTACAAATTCCTTCCTCTCCCTGTTGTTAGTGGAGTCCAACTCTCATAAGGCCTCTCTTTTGCATTCTCCGCCAACAATTCGCTATAACCTCTGTCACTTCCAACTCCACTTCTCCTCGTCCTTGGCTCAGCTTTGATGGTTTGACCATTGCAAACTCGTGTCCTTTGTTCCTGATTCTCACAATTGGTTCTGGTAATGGTGGTCATAGCTGCTCGTTTTAGAGGTTTATGGTATGAAAACTCTATTGTTAAGATTACCAACTGTTAAGTAGTGCAACTATACCCTTATTTAGTGAAAACTCTATTGTTAAGCCACTAACTCGACATATATTCGGGTCAAGCCATAAGTGTCTTTTCCTTCAATTGTGCAATCAAGCCTTCTTTAGTTGCCACTACCTTCACACATCAAAGCCAACTGCTGCTTCTCCAATTAGGGAAACTAGTCATCGACATCCAATATGGAAATAGTGCTCAATACTTCTAGTTCACAAGTCAATCCAACCTGCATGACACCCTCATCTCATGGAGTTGTTTCTTCCTTCTCTCGTCAGTCACTCAATACCGACGAAATCTCTAAAAACCTTTATGGTTCTTGAATCTGACATGTAATGAATTCAACTGCCCATAATATTTCTTGAGCGATGAGTTCTTTGTGGGAAGGTTAGGAATCTAGTTGTTTAGGACAAATGTGGCTTTTACTATTAAGGTAATTCAATGGTATACCCACTTTCCAACAGTATTGTATATAGTATTGATCGATTATGTCCATTTGCCTAAAACTTTGGGCTTCTTTAGAGTAAACTAGTCGAGAGATCTTAGCCAGTACTTATGTGTGTACTGCGGATTAATAAACAATTGAAGATGAGAAAACACTATGGGCCTTTGACTTGGTCCATTGGAGTAACTACCGCATCAATGGTTCGTATTGTTAAAAACCATGAGCTTGCATGAGCATGGCATGCATCATGCATATATTATGACCTTGCTTAAATTTACACTTCTATTTTTATGCTATAGAATCAAGTGTTTAAAATAAAGCTCCTGTACTGTAGATGAATACTAAATATTGTTGATATTTTTATATTGATTTTCATTTAATTTCTCAATTCAACTCTTCTATCATTCCATGCATACATTTAATATGGTTGTCTCCTGTATATTTTAAACCATGTTTAGCATTTAATACTTTGTAGAAATTGCTGTGATTGATGTCACTTATATGTAATTACATTTAGTAATGAAGGTTTGAACAATATAGACAATTCCAATGATTGTGTGGAAATAAATGAAAAAGATGTGGTATGGAATGATATCATAGAGATGTATTTAATCTCATTAATGGTTGAAGAAGTGAAGAAGCGAAATCGAACGACTAAAATCTGGTTGGAAGAATATTAAGGCAAGTCTTCAACCAAAATTCAATAAGGAGTATACTGGTGTTTAATTGAAGAAAAAGTATAATGGATTAAGAGCCAGATTGAAGAATTTCAAGAACATACTCAAAGAAATAAGAATCGGTCACAACTCTTTTACTGGTGAAGTTAATGCTACAAATAAATGTTGTTAAAACCTATTTAAGGTAAAAAATGTCTTTGTTTTATTAATATATCATATTATATAAAATATGTCTTTGTTTTATTAATATATCATATTATATAATATTTGCTCTCATGTTTCTTTTCCATTATTATAGGAGCATAAAATAGCTCACAGATCCAAGAAAAAAGGATATAAGGAAAGGTTGCTATGGTTAATAAAAAGGCAAGCAAACTCTTATCAAGAAAAACACAACCACCAGATTAAAAACAAAACAGCAGTTGTACGATACCCTGTCGAGAACAAGTCTCTTCCTTGTGTTGGCGTAGGTTCTTTTGAGGAAGGGGAGAACACGGCCAAGGAAAAAGAAGTGGCTTTCCTAGTGTCTCAACTAAATCTTATGCATATTCTGTGATTGTTTTCCCTCCTTGTTTTGTTTTCCTAGCTTTAACCTTTATTTTATACACTTGGTAGCATCCTTAGCCTTGGAATAAGTTTGTCAAATAGCCTCGCAAATGGCTTGAGCTGTTGGGAAAAATATGAAGGTATCACTAATTTTGGGTGTCAATGAACTCCATAGCCAAGACATTATGAGAGAATCCTCCTTATCCCACGCATCAAAACTTAGTTCTCCTTGCTTAGGACTAGTTCCCAATAGGTGATTTATTTTTCATTTTCCACTTAAGGATTGTTTTGACAAGTAGGACCATTTCAAATAGCTTTTTCTGTCTAAACAATATGATGTTTGAATAATTTGGAATTCACCTTTTGGTTGAACAACTTCTATTTGAGGATTTGAGATTGGGGTTTTATGACCTCAGACATGGCTTATATGGTTAAAATTATAGGAAAATAAAACAAAGGATGAAAAGATGAAACAATAAAGTCTGCAAAATAATATTAAATTGCAGCAATGAAGGTTGCACAATTTGAAATTGCAGCAGTGAAGGCTGCACGATCTGCAGTTGAGCAATGAAGGCTGAAAAATTTTGCAACAAAGGCAGCTCGAAAGGTTGAAAACCCTAATGTTCTGATACCATATTATAAATTAGGGTTTAGGGAGATTCTTCTCAAAGTACAAAATACATTTTTATATAAACATTTTCCTTAAAAAGAAAAGATTCTGCTTTTCTAAATTATCTCCTAAATTATAGACAATAAATTAAAATATATAGATTAGAGACTTCCTAAAATATTCCCTAAATTATAGACCATTAAATATGTAGATTAAATAGTAAAGCTGACAGATCTTTCCATAGAACCTTCAATCGGCTTTGTTGGTTTTGACTGTGTATTTGGCATCCTCCTAGTTCAACGATTCAAGATTTAGGTCGGCATTCCCTATATGTCACCACTGCTGCACTTTTGTTCTACTTGATTGTCCTTTAGTTTGGCAAAATTCATTTTGATTGACTGCTTATAGCCTGCCACAACTCAACCAACACTTAAATTAACTTCTACTCTGGCCGTACATTGGACTATGCTGACTTCATCTTAACATTTATAGTCAAACTTACCATGATGTTGGGACTTCTCAAAGGAAATCTAACATGAAATGAACTTATGGATGAAATAAAACTATGAGATCTACCTAAAACCTTTTCTAAATTTCCTTATGCATGCTCATTGCCTTGAATGGTAGTCTATTGCCTCAGACAATTTCCAATCTAATTCTTGGATTATTGATTCTAGTGCAACATACCACATACCACATTCCATATAGACCTGTGCAATTTGTTTCTTATATACTAAGTTCTGATTATTACAGCTAGATCAACCATTACTATTGTTGGCCAAGGGAGCATTCGCCTCTCATCTTCTCTTATTTTAAATAATGCCTATATGTTCCTACCTTAAACATTAATCTAATTTCACTTCTCAACTTTCAAAAGATCCTAATTCTTTAGTCACGTTCATTGACATCCATAGTTCATTTCAAAATCAAACTTTAGGAAGATCAGAAATGTAAGGATTCAAAATAGGTTGTACCTTGTTGATACCATGGAATCATCCACAAAAGCAACAACCACCTTTTACTATCTAAAGGTACATCCCCAACCAATGACTTTGAGATTTGTCTTCGACACCAACGTTTAGGACATCCTTCTCTTTATAACCTTGAATATATGTTTTCCTTCCTATTTCATGGTACTCACCTAATGATTTTCATTGTGAAGTATGCCACCTTGCTAAACACCTTCATTCCCTTTCCATAATTCTTCAATGAGAATTATGAACCTTATGATTTAGTTCACTCTAATGTCAAGGGTTTCTCTAAGGTTTGAGGCTCAAATGCGACAAAATGGTCTATAACCCTTATTGATAATTACACTCGAGTTTGATATAAAGGTGGGATATAAACAACGCCAAGGTCACCATACATATCTACTCAAAGGTAAGCTCGTTTCCTTATTGGTATACGTGGATGATAATAATATTGTAGAAGTTAAATAAGGAGCTTGGAAGTTAAGTTGACTAGGGAGTTCAAGATCATTGACTTGGGCAAGCTTAAATACTTTCTAGTGCAACATACCACATTCCATATTGACATAGAATGTGTAGGTTCCTTAAAAGATGGAAGGTTTATGATTGAATATTATGTGCTCCTAGGAGGAGATCTCATTTTTTGAAGGGAAAAAAAAAAACCTTGATGTCCATTGCCAAATCACAGCTCAAAGCAATAACTATGCAATTTGGAAATTATTGCGGTCGAAAAGCATTCTCAAATATTGGAAGATAAATGGAGAAAAGCATACGAGATTGTGATGTTACAAAAAAGCAACAATAAGTATTACTCACATTCCTAAAATTACAAATCATATAGAGATAGATCAACAATTCATAAGAGAAATTGATAATGGGTCCCTTATATCGCAATTACTATCCAATTAGCAAATGTGTTCACAAAAGTTATACTTGCTTTTAGGTTTCAAGAATTCACAAGCAAATTGGGACTAAAAATATGCACCCACTAGCTTCAAAGGGAGTGCTGGAGAATAATAGTTAACCTAGCTAAGCGTAACTTGTCATTGACTGAATTGTCAAATAGGAGGACAATCAACTTTGATTAGGATTAACAAGACTTGATGTTATTACCATATTTATATATAGCTTAATCATATAAATAAGGCAAGAGATGGCAACGGGCCAAGCTGACAAAGGTGCAACCAAAGTTTGGGCCAAAGCCTAATTGGCCTTGAGCCTGAGCCTAGGGTAGAGCCTAAGCCTAGAACCACATTGTTTTGGTCTTAAGTTTATTAAAGCTTAAGACAAAATGATGTTGTTTCGTGAAGAAGGCGTGACCTATTTAGGTTGTCAAGCCAGGTTTTGGGCTAGCCCACTAAACCCGAACTTAAATTGAAGTTTGGGTTGATTTAAGTCTAGGTTGTTGACTTTGAGACCTTTTGTCCAATAGATGAATACAATATTCTATTTTTGATTTCTATAGTTGGCAAACAAGATCAAAGTTACACTAAATTTGTTTGATGTTATTCCAAAGATATACCTAGGAGGACATTTTAAAAGAATAAGGATAAGATATACCTAAAGATTACAAATTAATCCATTTAATGCAGTAACAAAATTATTCATCCATACTTAGATTTACACAATTTTAGAGAATCATTTTCAAATGTAACAAGGAATAGTATTAAATAACTCTTCCAAGTTTCTGGCAATATCAACAATTCAGTGTCACTAAAGACTAGGCTAAGTTTATGCAAGATAATCATGGAAACGTCTAGAATGTACTAACACTAAAGATGAAAATGCAACATTAGTCGAAATTTTGAAATGTGGTAAATAGTTTCTTAATGAAGATTTAACATAAATAGTCATACATATTAATCCCTTTGCCAATGTAAGAACACAAGATATACGCACCTTTTGGTTTAGGAACAAGGTGAGGACTCCAAATGTACCCATGTGGAATATCAGAATCAGAGCCCTGTGAACCACTAAGATAGGTGACAGGTCGTAGCCTCAACTTTTTTTTCCTAACATCATTTATCATGTCCCGAATTCCAAGCCATATCAGAGAGTCAACTATTTGATATGAAAGCTACAAGAAGTGCACAAGGTAGCAGTTACTTTGAAATCACTAAGAACAAATATATCGTGCACAAAGGAGAGCAGATAGAGAATAAATAGGCTCACCCTATATGCAGCTGGTGGCTTCACACGAGACAATGGATGTGGGAATTCACTAGTTGGCCTGTTGAGAGAAAATGAAACTTTGTTACACTAGAAAGAACTAATGAATAGGAAATAAATGTCTTTAAGATCAAATGATGAATGAGTAATTATAATAAAGGCAAATTGCATCTTGATTTATTACCCAGACAAGACTTACGTCCAAGGCATAGTGAAAAAGATATGAATTGGAATTTTCAGTGCCTCTGCAACATGTGTATGGCCTGGAAAACCATTGGTTAGATTTGAATGCATTGGGAAAGTGTGATTGCAAAATCATCATATTCCTTTAAATTTTTAACAAGCTAGAGTTGGTCATCCATTACAAAAGCAAATACGAAATTTTCAGCTATTTACAAAATAACTTATCCAAGAATAGCTAGAACATGTCATAGAAAGGGAATTATTAATTCGTAGCTAACATACTCCCCATAGAATGATCATCCAAAAGCATGGAAACTCAAAGTAAAGTATCCAAAGAAATTGCAGATTATCAAAGCCATAAAACTAAACGAACTAAAAAGAAGAGCAAACACAAAAACTACAATGAATACTCCTAATAAATAATTGCATAGCAAAATGTTATCCCTAAAACATAGTTTTCACACAACTTAATCTAACAGGTCATAGAAATAACGTTGAACAAAGGAACGCCAATTGGAAAGCAAATGTATTGTAGATTCACAATTTGAAACTTACCATATGCTGGTGGATTGGCAATAATTGCATCTGCCTTAAAGGGAATGCCTGAATCAATGTCGACCTCCTTACATGCTGGAAGTAAGGAGAAAATGATATCCTTCATTTGATTTCGTTGAACTGGTATTTCTGAAGGCCCCGATGGCAAGAAACCTTTGTTTTTAACCATGTCTGCTCAAATAGAAGTGAGTGAGTAGCATACTAATAGGATTCACTACTCAATTATTAGCAAGACAATAATAAATTGGGCAACTACCTCTCGTAGGACATTTTCAAATAAAAAAGAAAAAAGAAAAAAGAAACATATGTAATCCAAGCAGTTCAAACAGGTTCAATTTTTCCCCATGAAACAAAATATTTCATGCACAAGGTCAAATTTCCCTAAAGGCATATTGGTTTATGTGTAAGCCCATAAAACACACAAATAAAGAAAACTTGCATCACCATTTGACCATAGAACACGTCAATTCCATGGTAGAGGAGTAAATAACTAGTGGCTCATAAATCATGCGATTGTTCAAATGCATATCAATATGTAATGCCAACGCACATATAATGCAGCCCCTCCATTGCTTTTTAACCAAAATATGACATACATGGCAAGAAAAATAGGATGACTTCGATAATATGAAAGAAAGGGCTCTCTCGAGTACATACAGCCAGCAAGAACTTTTGGATCCCCGCCTAAAGGGTAAAACTCCAATCCAGCAGTTAGGACAAACTCCTTGAAATTTGAATGAGTTGCCAATCTAACACGATGGCCAAAATCCTACACACAACCTTTTCCATTAGTAAGATGAAATTCAAAAAGTAACATCTCAAACCAATAAAGAAAAAAATTCAATTATATATATATTAATCATAGTGAAATCCCACAAGTTTTCCCAATAATTTTGATACTGAAAAAAATTCATCCAAGAAAATTGTTTCAAATTCAATTTTCTTGGATGAATTTTTTTCAGTATCAAAAAATTATTGAGAAAACTTGAGAAAAAACTTTGTTCACATTAAAAGGTCATAAGATAAGAATAACCAAAACTAGAGATCTAAAAGTTGAACATTAATGAATAGTGATTGAAAGAAATAATCTGGGCTACTGGTAATTTAGAGAAGATAATAACAAAGTTTTTTTCCACATTTTAACTCTGAGCTGATGCCAAATTAAGTAACAAAACAATATTGTCTCTCAATAACAAACCTGTAAGCGCTTTCCAATCGCTATAAATGGCTGCACATCTCCACGTGTACCAACAATAAGCATTACTATTTGCATTGGTGGTATGTATCGGGGATCTGTTGCATCAAGAGGTTCATCCTCAGTGACTATGCTGAATGTATCTTCACGTCCACCACTAAGAGATTGAGTTTCAACATCTGCTGGAATTTCAAATTCTACAGTTCCATCATCTTTAACAGTAGCTATTCTGTTCAACAATTTAAGCTGCACAATTTTAAAGATCAAATAAAAATCCAAATACATGGCTTCTTTATTGTGCAGTAGATATTTGATTCAAAAAATCAACCTCCATGATTGAAAGAATAAAAACACTAAGAAAATAAACAGACAACTGATAGTTGCGATGATGACTATGAAATAACCAGAATTATGAAAGACGTCTAAGTAGTTAACAAAAAATGAGATTAAATGAAATTACAAGTAATGTTCTTAAACTTTTAGAAAATAATTCAGGGCTAATGTAGCTATAACAAGAAGATAAGCATCTCAAAAAATTGAATGTAAATATTGGCCAAGGAACAGTAATGAGGGTCCTCTTAAGACTGCCTAGAAGATTAGACTAAATTCATTATGATTTTAGGCTCAACATATCACAAAGAATGACCAAACAAGCTAGCATAAGTCTCTAGAATTGCTTCAGGTCAAATTAACGCCTTCTAGAGATGGGCCTTTCACTCAATTTTATAGGAAAATGATTGAGTGGACCAGGGACAGGCATTAAATGAGAAAGGCAGGTGTAGTTACCATCAACTTCCTTGAGCACAAATTTTAGAAGGAATAGCTATCTCAATCTTTTAAAAATAAGGCAAATTGTAATGATTCATAGAGCCAGAAGAAATCGCTAAATCTAAAATCTTCACGTTAAATCACCAAAAAAAAATTAAAAAAAATTAATTATAACTGCAAAATAAATAACATTTTCCACACTGTGTGCAACACTTACAGTAGAAAACAAATAAGAAAGGAATATTCACGTCTATGCAACCCAATTCTATACTATGTATCTTAGAAAACAAATAAGAAGGGAATATTCACGTCTATGCAACCCAATTATAAACTATGTATCTTCCCAGACACACAAATAAATTCACATTGGGAGAAAGTAAAATAGAGAAATTCCCTAGTATCAAGTAATCATATAAGCTAAATGATTCTCCCACCAATATCGCGTTCACGTTGAAATAAGAGAAGCAAACAATTAGATGACATCAATCACACTTTATAAAGCATGCATATAGTAGTCCACATTGTATAGAACATTGCTAAGGTTACATCGTCACGGAGAGTGAGAGGCATGATTTCAAACTGCATAAGTTAGTCAATGATGGAGTATAATACCTTCTGCTGGGCAGAAATCTTGTCATCAAAAAATTGAGCAGCTTCTTCAGCAAATATGTTAGAAGGTCGTTGTTTCTCAGTTCTAGACTTTTCTAGCTTCAGCTTATCCCAAGTTGATTCCACTTTATTACCTTCAGCAAGGGTAGTACAAGGTTGTTGTTTCTCAGTTCCAGATTTTTCTAACTTCAGCTTATCTGATGTAGATTCTAATTTATCGCCTAAAGGCAATCTTTCATACACTATGCTTGATTCATATGTACTCGGGCCATCAGTTCCTAAATTAAGAAACATCAAATTATAACACAAACATAAGCTTGCAATTGGAAGATGAGGTAAGTAGAAAAAGGCTTTAAAAAGTCAGACAATGGTCAAATTAACATGAAGAGAAAATGACATTAAATTTCACTTTTGAACTTGCAACTACATCTTCAAATTTATCATATGGAAGCTCCTTTTGCTTAATGCTTAAATCCTCCTAATTACTTAAATCACAAGCCTTCAATAAATGCGCATAATACTAATTCAGTTATATGTCTTTTTTAGTCTCTTTTAATGTGTTTTATGTCTCTTCGGCAAAGTTTCAAATAAAAAATTCCAGCTCCAACTTGCCAATTTTGCAAGCCCCTATAAACCATAAACAAGAAGAAAATAGATTATTTCCCGATGGAAATAAAGACCTGTCACTCTACCCCTCTAAAATATGGTTAAACAATTTCAATCGCAGTTCAAGCTACAACACAGTGAACAGGGAAAAGGAGCTTATGATGATTTGGCAAATATTTCAAAAAAAACTGTCGTAAGTCTAACACTTGCGATGCTTATTTTTGCATCCATATAGAGTGAATTATTGCTAGCATCCTCTTCAAATGTAACTACAAATTATAAAACCATAAAAACAGAATAGCTTCGTTCTTGTTGAATACACATTTTAATTGAAAACAAATAAAGATATATAGCCACTCTTCGATCCATAGTTAAAATACTCGTATGGCTACCAGGCCGCAATACAAAACACAAATTCCGTAGAAATTAACTAGTTTAACAACTACAACACAAAGACCAGCAATAACTATGAAAGCCATCTGACATGTAACGCGTGCAAGACACAAATTTATCACTTCCGCACAATTTTTAATGGACACTTCAAATGAAAAAGAAGAATTTCAATCGAAAGATGAAATCATTAAAAAAACGAAATGAATGTATAATTGAGATCACAAATGAATACAATCAAAAATTTGAAGAAACTGAATAATCAGTACCTCCATTATTCACTACACCGCCGCCGACGTAAGCAATAATACCACCAGAAGCAGAATCGGAAGCAGAATGAATGGCGTCTCCGCTCTCCAATTCTCTGATATCGGCGCTAGTTCCGACGCCAATTTCCTGGTCCATTTTGATCGGAACCTCAATTGGAGCCGATGAAGAGGAAGAAGAGGAGGAGGAGGATGAGTTTCGGCGAATTTCCATCCCCGCCTCCACCGCCGCCGGAAAAATCGACTGCTGCTCCTGCTGATCCAGATCTGCCGAAGCTGCCGAGGAGAGAGATAGTTGGTGTGTGGTGAGAGATGCGTGGAGTGGATGTGTGAGTCGCAGTCTTGTTTGGATTCCGTGAAAGTGGCGGATTTGGAGGGATTCTCTTTAAAGCGGAGGGAATCGGGAAGTCTCCAGAGACGAGCCACGTTCATTTGATGCGTGGTCTACTCGTACTAGGCGTTAACGCAACCGTCCGATCTTGAGGGCAGTTTCGTCAATTACAAAATTGTCGGTCTTCACTTGTCGTCCGGAGACTTTCTTCAACATTAAAGTCATCAGCATATTAAAATGACTCGCTAAAGACTAAATTCTTTTTTCTGCCAATAACAGTTTTCAGAATTCGTGAAAAATAAATTTAAAAGAAAGCACAGTTCGGGATTGACATCTTCACATGCGAGCATTGTTATGAATACCAGTACGTACCAGTCGGTGCGTACTATATCGGACCAAAATGTTATGATATTGAATGTAAATATTGGTTGGTACCAGCCAATATCGGTCAGTACCGGTAGTATTTAAAATACCGGTCAAATATCAGCCAATACTGGAAATTTTTAAAAATTAGGAGACTTTTTTACAAAAATTTCACAATTTTTTAGAATCTTCCTCCCTCTCTCCTACAACTGTTTTTCCCCTTTTTTTTAAGTTTTTTAATTAATTATTTTATTTATTTCAACTTTTATAATTATTATGAATTTTTAATTTTTGTTTTTAAATA